>OX243814.1:10909451-11350305 GCA_945859605.1 Lumbricus rubellus | reverse complement strand
GCTACATAAATGGAACACACATTTGAACCACCGGAATTGGAAGGCAAAGCTCGACGGGCGTATGTGTTGAAAACGGTCGAATTTCCAACAAAAAACAACTTTCACTTCGATTCGACCGATAAGAAACAACTTTCACTTCGATTCGACCGATTGTGAGTTCAAATTGAAACCGTCCATATGCCTTCGCCGAAAATAAATCGCGTTTGAAAATGGTGGTTCCGCAAGGTTCATATAGCGCATATTCAACTCGGAATCAGTCGAATCGAAGTGAAAGTTGTTTTTTTGTTGTGAAAGATTTGAGGAAAAAAGCATTATACAAACCCGCGCCTATATTAACGGAGCGTTTTGCTGCAATTTTGAAAAGAATCGTTCCAGGACTTACCAAGATCCTTTATAAGGAAGATTCGTGCGAACGCCGTTACATTTATACACGGTGATTCATAAAAAAACGTCCCCCTACATAAGTTGGCATAACTCATGTGGATGACCATCAAATTTAATGAAATTTCAGAATAATGAAGCTTGATGATTTGGCCAAGTGCTATATAAATTATGTCACGTTCAGAGCTATAATGACGTAACGCGGATGACGAAACTAATGACGTCACGATAATCTCGAGAAATAAGCAAGATCCCAACGTTCCCGTCAGTCACTGAGGTTGTATCATGCAAACCTGGTCAATTTAATCTGGTTTAGCCTCCTGGTGAGAAATTTATTACTGCGGCATCACCCAGTAACAATTAGAATGTTCACAATAACGCATCTCGTCTTTTGCGATATCTACCAATTTTTAGCAAATCCCTTATGGTATCTGTGTTCTGTACACGGTCGTACGAACATATCCATTTAATCGAACCAGGTGTTAAGGTCAATGGACAATATTACAGAGCTGTTCTACTAAAACAGGGCCTTTTGCCAGACATTCGTGACATTACGGAGTATTTCATCTTCCAGCAGGATGGTGCTCCTGCGCACAGAGCACGGGACACTGTTGCGTTACTGGAAACTGAAACACCTGATTTCATCCCGCCTACTTTTTGGCCACCCAACAGCCCTGATTTAAATCCAGTGGACTCTAAGATATGTAGTGTCAGGCAAGAGAAGGTCTACATATCTCGAATATGTGATGTCAGTGAGTTGCGAAGTCGAATTGTGGAGGCATGGGACGTACGAGATGGATCAGCGCATCATTGATGAGTCAGTCAAACAGTGGCGTACTCGTCTTCGCGCATGTGTAGTTGCCAAAGGGGGTCAATTTGAACATAAACTTTAACTTTCCAAATGTTTAGAAGTAACTCCTCTGTCTTCCTTTAAAATTTCTATAGCATGACATTTGAAGGAGTTACAATGAAATATGCAGGGGACGTTTTTTTATGAATCACCGTCTATATATATATATATATATATATATATATATAGCCTATATTCGTTTGTTAAAAACCCTAAGTGAGAAACCGCAATCAGCGACAACAGAGATAAATAATTAAATAATAAACACAAAATAAGAGTTAGCCGAAAATGATCATCTCTACAGTAAACTTGGGATATAGCCTAGTTAGTGTCATCCTAATCAGGAGGGTTTAAAAATAATTCGACATGGGGCGCAGAGCATGTAAATCATTGTTATGGACAGCTTCCAGCCGCCGTGATCCCTCAGTCAAAGACCCCAAAACATTCGTCATCCCACTTCGTACTTTGTTATCAATATTTTAATCGAAAAAATAATAGCCTCGAAGCCATTTCTCCATGACGGATGAAACTCTTCAGACCAAATCAAGAAGCTGGATGATTTTTCTGATTTTTTGCAATAAATGCGATGATTGATGCAAATTACAGTTTTCTGGGGGGTAATGTTTAGGAGGGGGTAATTTGAAACCTTTACACCGGCTCAAAAGGAGATTTAAAGTTGAAGTAAAACCTAGGCATGAGGCATATAAAATGTGGGACAATAAGAAACACTTGTGACCAATCAATTAATAATCCCATAATATCATGTAGCCTATCTAATAAGAGGCGAACCCGAAGAATCTCAGAATAGGGACCGCTGCGCTAACCCGTTTGATAAACAGAGTGCGGATTGTTCAACTCTAAAATAAGCAGTAGGCCTAAATTGAAATGCAACAATCTTGTTAGTAACTTGTTATAATAAAAAAATAATGTAATAATGTGGCTTTATAATAGATTTAAGGTAAAAGAGGAAACACAGCGACATCCTCTTCTAATTTATAATAATTAAATCCAATCAGGCTCTATAAAAAAATCGCGATACAAATATAGCAGATCGTTTGGGGGTGGGGGCAGTTTCCTAAAATGAACCTGTGTTATTTTGTCAGTTATCGGCTCTGTTTGCACGATAATATCAACTGTATATAATTATACGATTTTATAAGTATAGGCCTAAGCTTACCATTATATACAGGGTGGTCCAAAATAAACCGCACAGTGACAGTTTTCTTGATATAATGTATAACAATTCAATGTTTAATGCCATTTTTCTTGCGTATGATGAAAGAATTTATAAATAAGACATGGAAACGTCGTACTATCGATGACCTCATTAAAAAATGGAGGAATGATGGTTTGCCTGTAAGGGCGCAGAAGAAAGACCAATTCACACACACACACATACACACACACACACACACACATACACAAACTCAAAACACACGGAAACTCTCAAATTTCTATTCCCAAGTTATTTCTTCCACATATGGAAACATCCAAGTAACTCATAATTATAACTTACCAACTCCAAAGATGAAGCACAAGCGGTCATTCTTGCACATGTAAGAGAACAAACCACAGAATCGTTACACATTTATTCAACAGGTGGCGCTTTTTTCTTAAATCTTAGCATATTACATGATAAATAAACTATATTCTCAAGCACACATTGAACAATATGCACCTTTTTCAATATGCGTGCGAACGAGTGGAAAAGACAGAGCACGAGAGGAGTATGGGTAAAGCACATAGGAGCATGAACTCTTCAATTTGTATGTGTGTGTGCTTGTGTGTGAAAGCATGTCGATGTTCCACCTTGCGGCTGAAAAGTTGTGTGTATTTGTTTTATTTGGAGTTAGCGTGTGTGAAAAAATTGTCTGTGTGTTCCTTATTTTGGTTATGTTCGGACAGAAAAGGGTGGTGGGGTGTAGCCTTGGGCGCAGATGAATGGCAAAGGACACCATATTGGGTAAAGGAAGGTTGAGTGATTCTTTGGTTTTTGAGATTAACTGTACCAGAAATTCCGCCTGTGATTATGTTGGTAATGCCCTGTTGGAAGTTCATACTGTGTTTGGATTTATATGAATACAAAAAGATGAAGAAAATTGTTGTTGACTACTATATTTTTGAATAATTTTGTAGGAAATGCTGAATATATGTTACACTTTTGGTTAATTTAAATGTATAAATGCTTGATTTATGGCTATTTTCAAATAAAATGGCGAATAATGTCTATATTTTTAAGGTATACACATAAATTCTAGCCGCCTGAATGGCTCGTCGCTAGGATTTGACGCTTCCTGGTTGTTCAGTTCTTAGTCGTATAGGATAAATTTGTGTGCAGAGACTTAGAATGGCGGGTTGGAGGGTGAGGTGGTGTGCTAAAGAAGAAGAGAGATGTCGTTCCTAGACCTTCACGCCTCCTTATTGTTCGGTTTCTAGGTTTCTCGCTTTTTGGTTGGCTAGGACTTAGGTGTAAAATACGTAGTTTTGGATTGGGGAGGGCGGAGTGGAGGATTGGTGGGTGAGGTTGAAGTGTGTGGAGGGAGAGAGAGATGTCATACTTAGGGTTTCTTGCTTACCGATTGGCCCGTTGTTAGGGTTCGCAGCTTCCTGTTTGGTAGATTCTTATGCATATAATGCAAATTTGCGTGTGTGGAGGTGTGGACTGGAGGGTTGGAGGGTGAGGTGAGATGTTGTAGAGTGATATATTACACCTAAAATAAGATGATATGTCCGGGTGTGAGTTGGAATGGCGCTGAGATATGCCGATATAGAGAAATTGATGGATGGTGTGGAGGAAAAGAGGGGTGTGGAGGAGGAGGGTAAGAATGTGTATAAGAATACTTGGTGGATGTGAAGGTATAATGCTTTGGCGGGTGCATATAGACTGGTGTGTGCAATAATGTTTGATGTTTGTGTTCAAAGCTGATCATCACCTTTGTAGACGAGAGGAATAATAATGGATAGTTGGGCTTCAATTGCGTTTGGATCATATGTCTCTTATTAAACGGCTGACCAGTTCAATAGACCGCTCGATCGGTGGCCGTCTCATTGCCCGGGGCGGAAGGCTGTTGTGTTTGGCGTACTCTATTATTATCTGCTTCGCTGCACTCGACCGTTGGCCACCGGCTGCTTCTTTGACACCTGGGGCGTAATATAGCGGTTCACCAGTGTGTTTGAAGCGTGTGTCTATAATTATATGGTTGGTTGCGCTCAAGCGTCGCCTCTTGGGGGGCTAGGGTGTGTGAACGGTTAATAATTTATTATTCAATGTCTGCAATTATTTTTGACATGTGCCGTATACAATACAAGTAACACAGACAGACAGACAGACAGACAGACAGGCAGACCGACAGACAGACAGACAGACAGGAATGATGGTTCGCCTGTAAGGGCGCAGAAGAAAGACCCATTCATAAGAGTAGATCAAACAATCTTATTCATCATCAAAGGACATAACAAAGTAAATCAAAACAATAATTATGGGTTTGCTATGATGTTGGTCCATGCATTATTTCTAGACCGGTCACATCAAAATAGATGTAATTATAAGGTACTAGATGCGAGTTTCTAGAATAATACACCACTGCTGCTAAGTGTTTTGTCAGCTCTACGGACCTGAAACAGCAGTCCTTTGTGTTGTGTCAGCGTATGACGTCATTATTCTTTTGTGTTTTGATGGTTACTTGTAGTTTTTAACATATTTTTAATGCATTATGTGCGCCGCTACCGATGACGCATTCCCGGGGCGGGCCCTGTACCGCTGCTAATTAGGGTTAACTAATTACTATTACTAACATAATTACCTAATTACTATACTAATTAATATACTAATTAATATACTAATTAATATGACCCAATTATTATAATAGGATAAATAATATGACCTAATTACCTTAACTAGTTACCTTAACTAATTATTAATAATAGCTAACTAATTACTAATTAATTACTAGTTAGTAATAATACCTAACCGGTTCAGAACTGGGGTTTCTACCCTACTCAAGTTTGTCCGTACCATTTTTTCCGGTCACCCCTGGGCCCTGATATGGACGAGTAATATCGAGGAGTGGAAGATTCGGTTGGTTAGGTTTGGAATTCATGAAGAGGTCATACTTTAATTTGGAATGGAGTTAATGCCTTGCCACCGCTAGAGGGTTTTGGAGTGCTTTGTAGGCCTATTATTCGGGAACGCTACACGAGAGTGCTGAACAAAGAAACAGTTAGAAGAAATAGTGTTTTGCACAACGACGTTACACCTCAATTCCACGGTTTCGTATGTGGTATTGAAACGGACCATGATAGTGCCCGGCTGATGATGATGATGAGGAGGAGGAGGAGGAAGAGGAGGACGACGACGACGACGAAGACGACGACGACGATACAGCTTTCTGGTTGTAATTAACAAGCTTATAGGGCTTGACCTTTACCTTATGATTACACGATTGCACCCAAAATGAATCTTAAATGCAAAAATGCAGTTTCTCGTTTTAGGTCATTTGACGAATGATGATATAAAGAGTTTTGTTAGAGAAAACCTTACGCAGTTTGTGTCTGATGTCGATCCGGCTCCACTGAGTGACTTCTTGATTGAAGAAAACGTTATCACTGCCGAGCTGTGGCAAGCGATCAGCCACAAGAACCCCACACCACAAAGTCAATGTCGGGCTCTTTTCAACCATTTGCTCACCATTCAACATCCAAGAGCGTTTCTCACAGTGCTAAGAGCTTTAATCAAAGACAATCACCACTTGTTAGACAAAATCATCTGCAAGCAAGAGATACACAATATACTTGTGGAGCAGAACGACAGCCAAGAATTTGCATCAGGTTCGTAGGCCTACTGTAGATCCCCTATATTGATCGCATTTTCCCGTAATATTCCACTCACTAAAAGCAACCCTCGAAAATTGTCTAAATTATTAGGAAAAAATTTAATCTTCAGGGCATTAAAAGGAACTCGATATAGATTTGTGCCCTTAAATGACATTGTAAGAATATCAGAATGGAAGCAACAGTTAGCCTACTGACGGGTTGGTTTTCCATATAAAGCAAATTGAAAGTTATGTGTTATCATTGCCAGGATGATGACGTCGACTTTGATTAAAAAAAATACTAAAGTGCGAGAATGATGTCAGTTGTCATAATTTAATGTGTCCCCCGCGTTACGCCAAACAAACTTCTTTCGCCAGCCCTTAACTCGAAGTCGAAGAATGAGAGCTCTGACATTGTTTCGATTAACATAATTGATAATTAGCATTTTGTTCGTAATTAAGTTATTTTAATTAGAATGGCATCGGATGAGGTTCCCTGAAAGTCATATGATTGTATAACTCTTACCTTCTTTTGAATATAATTAGTAATTAGGCCTACCTTTGGCTCCTTGACTTGATCTTGACGTTGTTCGCAGTTTAATGCGGCTTTAACATTGTTGATCCTCATAATTTTCCAAGTGTGAATCTAAGAAACTTAGGCTATATCTTAGAGAATCTGCATCTGTCTATCTTATTTTGAAAATAGCTTATATTAGTGTCTTCTTGATATTTCACAATAATTATTAAATGTGTGTTTCCTAAAGCATCTGCTGACCAGGATCCGTCGAATGGAGCATCAACCGAAGCCGATATCTCCGAGACGGGACCACTCCTGGGGCATTTACCAGAAAATCGGGGCCAGTTGGGAGACCCGGACCCAGAGCCGCTACCGGAGACAAATCGCAAAATCATTCGAAAGAAAGTCCGCATGATTGCGTTTGTGGTGATGGCTATCGCTCTACTAGTATCGGTGATAGTCGTCGTCTCTATCTACACTCGCAACGGTAAGAGGCGTTCCCGGAAGTCGTCTTGGACAGTTTAAAAAATTGTTTCGTGATTTAGGTATACGAGTATTTTTGCTGTTTGTTTTGTAATCTGCAAGGAAAGCCGAACAGTCTCAGTCTCGAACTGTTTCGGACCTTGTGTCTCGGTCTCGGAACCAATTGCCCCGATCTCGGTCCCCAATGTCTCAGTCTCGGTCTTGGTCTCGACATTTACAGTTTTTCATACAAGTCTGGATTTATATGCATCAGGGTCGACTACGGCAGTGTTGCCTATGTGCGATTCTATCACGCAGTAATCGGCTTCATTCTGATCTTAATGCGACGTGTCGCCTGTGTAGCGGACTGGTTAGCGGATGTTTGATCACCGGTCCTGTGACAAAGTACCATTGATCATATGACGTTTGGTCACACGAACCATTGATCATTATGGCCATTGATCATAGAACTGTTGATCATAGAAGTGTTGGTCATAAGTTGTTTGGTAACATGGTGCAGTCAGCAGTCAATATAATTAACAACTCCATTCCGGTACTTTGAGAGTCAATAATAATTATTATGATCAAAGGTGTTCACTCCCTTTTAAGTTAGTCAGTTAATGTGCAGTCGATATAATTAGCGTAAATGGTATGGTTTGGTATATGATATGGTATATGAGCATTTATAAAGCGCCTCTTACAGACTAGCTTTTCAGAGGCGCTCAACATTGATTAAAAAATATCAACTAAATGTGTTCATCTACCTTCGTGCCTATAATATTATATGATAGTAGGTCGACCTGGGAGTCGACCCCAATGAGTCGATCCCAGTCGACTTGACCATCCCAAGTCGAGTCGAGTCGTTTTTATGGCTACCGCCATGGGCGCCGGCTGTGCGAGGCCCGTAAGTGCTCAGCACAGTGCGAGAAATTGACCATGCGAGGCCCGCCTATGCATGGGCACCACCAGAAATCAGCCAGCAAGACCTGCTTTTTAGGAGATTATTTCTCTGTTGGCATTGCTTATCTATAAAATCCTTCAGTCTTTTATAAAGTTTCAAAATCTCAGTTAGTCTACTTTACTATTACTCTAGTTTTACCCCATGCGGTAGTCTGAGCCCTAGGCCTATAATTGGTCTTCAGCCGGGTATGCGGACTACTGATTAAAGGCCAATTGATCTAGGGTCTACTGATCAGAGGACTAGGCCTACTGATAAGGGACTACTCATCAGAGGCAACTCATCAAGGTACTATTGATCACGAATTAGGCTATACATCGAACATCGAACGAATGCTCGAACGAATCATTGAACGAACCATCTAACGAACTACCGTATCTAACGACTTCACACCAGGGCCGGATTAAGCAATGTCGGGAAAATCATACCTTTTCTACCATTTCATCCGCCAAAAAAGTTGCTGACCTTTTTTTAGTCATCTGCCAATTTTTTTGGAAAATAGCCGTGTGGCCGAAATTTGCAAAAAAATTTTTTTTACACATTTGTGGGGCCCCCTAAAGTGTGAGGGCCCCTGTTCCGCCGAACATGTTGAACATGCCTTAATCCGGCCCTGCTTCACACGTCTTTTGTTGGGGTCCGATTAATTTTGTTTGTCAAGAACTGTTTATTTAAACTGCCCACGCCCCTACAAAAATTCCCATAAATACTCGGAGCATAATATTATGATCTAGTTTTTCGAGTTATACACTGTACTTAAATGTAGGTTTCTGTGTTTTATAACAGTCGTAAATTTAGTACTTGTACTAAAGTCGTTTGTAACCCAGTAATTTAATTTGGTATTTAACACTAAATAACTCAATTCCGATAGTGAATTTCGATTTATTAAATTTTTCTTTGAATAAATGGTTTATGTTCGCTGTTTGACCAAACAGACCGTGATGAGTTGTACGTTAATGAGTTGCCTCTGATGAGTATATATAGTCCCTTGATCAGTAGACCCTAGATCAATTGGCCTTTGATCAGTAGTCCTAGAACCCTTCAGACGATCAGCGAATACGAAGAAACACCAAAATCCTGCTTATTCGATCCGTCATTTTTTATAGGCTAATACGGACGAAGACGACTTTAATTACCGTACATTGATTCCTTTTATTGTACATGCTCAATAATGTTTCTCACTACGCGAGAGTCACCTCCCAGCATCACAAAAGCGGGACATTGTTTTGTCTGCGTTAACAAATCAGCCTTTACTAAATTGTCAAAACTTTTTGAAAGACTATAGCCTATGAAAAACTATTTCCACAGTGTTAATATTGGCTCACTAAATAGTGGCTAATGTAGCCACAATTGTTTGATTTCTTGTGCAAAAGTTGAGTCTGTTTACCTAATTATATAATAGGGGAGAGTACTCCAAGATGCCCATGCTAACGAAGTTTGTACTTTTCTTCTGTGTGGATTCCAAGAGAAGTGTATGTTGATCCAAAGAGTGATCCAAATTTTTAAACAATTGAAAAGAACATCTAGTCCTACATCATGTTTTTGAGCAATGAAATAATAAGAAATTTTGATGAGATATCTCATGGGCCTCGCAGAGTCGGCACCCATGAATTATGTAGGTGCATGGGCGTCTGTATAAGTGTATATTTGTATAACAGCGCGCCTTTATCTAGCCTATAGGCCTACTAATATAAAGATCCATCAGATTCTCTCGGTAGATGGACTTACTCAGCTCATTTCCTGTTTCATGTAACTATGCTTTTATCTGTGCATGGTTTTACTATGCTATCAACGGTTCCACGACAACTGGTCTACCGACAACTCGTCTAACGACAACTCGTCTCCGGACAATTGGTCTAACGACAACTGGTCTACAGACGAATAGTACTGAGGAAATAGAAGCTGGATTTATGAAAATGGGTTTTTAGCTTAAATGGAAGCTGGATTGTTGATTTTCATTCATGTATTTCAACATGCACCCACTTCTACTTCAAATCTAAAAACACCTTCATCCAGCTTCTATTTCTCGCCTGTTATTTTAGTCAATCCAGCTTCTATTTCAGATATAAAAATACCATCATCCAGCTTCGATTACTTAGGCGATTTTCTTATCAATCCAGCTTCTATGTGAGATCTAGAAATACCTTCATCCAGCTTTTATTTATCATGCGTTATTTTCGTCAATCCAGCTTCTATTTTACATGTAAAAGAACCATCATCCAGATTCCATTTCTCTTGCGTTTTTTCATCATTCCAACCTCCACTTCACCTCTAAAAACTGTCATCCAGCTTCCATTTCTCAAGCGCTGGATCAGTTGTCAGTAGACCAGTTGTCGTTAGACCAATAATTGTCCAGTGACCACTTGTCGTTATACGAGTTGTCGTGACACCGCTATCACAATCTCCCACTAGGGCCACTTGACTCAAATGGAACCGTTAGAAACCCCTTTGCCCTTAGATTTTGACTAAGCGCTTATGGATGAGCTGGTTGCGCGATTTCGCTTTTGGACGCTACAGTATTCTCGAGATTGTGATTACGACTGATCTGCCGTCTGCTACATTTATAAGCTTAGCCTATAGGTTCCAAGTTTCGGGGAAAACCCATAGAGTGTATGGCCATTGTTGAACCAGTTTACAAGTCTTTTAATTTTTTCCAGGAAATGTTCCATGCATGTCGGATCCAAACTATCTTCAGACGATCAGATCAAATATCTCAAACATGAGTAAACCGCTCTGTGGATTAACGATCTTAGACAAGGAATTGTTTGTTGTGAGTCACGAAAGCTCAGAAGTTGAAGTTTATGATTCGATTAATTACAGTTTCAGTCGTTTATTGAATTTAACAACATTGGACCTAACTAATGCCCAAGACATGGTGTCCTGCGATAAAAATAAATGTCTCTACATCGTCGATTACAATGAAGCTCACACGTCGAAGGAAATCTTGAGAATTGATCCAAATGGAACCTTAATAAAGAGGTGGTTTGTAGGAACCCAGTATGTTAGGAGTTTGTCCATCACTGATGAATCGAATGTAATTTTAATATTTGCTGACGCGGTTAAATTGAGTGAGTATTCGCCAGATGGGAAATTGATCCGTAAAATACAGCTCTCGTCAAGCCAAGACTTTCGTCATTTATGGCATGCCATTAAACTTAACAATGATCATTTCGCGGTAAGTCATGGTTCTGAACCTAATGATCTGCACAGAGTATGTATTGTGGATTCTGTTGGAAACCTTACGAAGTCATACGGTGGAAAGCGTGGATCGGTTATAGGACAAATGGATCGTCCAGTCTATTTGTCCGTCTGTGGAAATGGATTTATCATGGTCGTTGATCATAACAACGATCGAGTTTTGTTACTGGATTCAGATTTGAAGTTTAAAAAAGAAATTCTGCCAAATAAAAAATACTTCATATATTCGCCTTATAGAATGTTTCTCGACCAGTCAAATAGTCGACTGTTTGTGGCTGAGTACGGAACTTCACGGATTTTCATTTTCGAATTCAAATAATTTGTTGAAAAACGGACAACAATTTAAAAAATAGTCTATCATTTATACAACCTTACTGATTTATATAGGCCTGATATTAAATTTAAAAGCGAATTTCCTTTATTTCATTGTAAAGCGCTGTATGGGCTAACTATGACAAGATAGACCTACTAGCTTGCCATAATTTCCAGTGTTTTGCTTTAAGTTTTTGCTTTTAAGTATGCCTAAAGGTAGGCTATTCTAATTTGCTTTCATATTTAATACTGGGCCTAAATCATCAGTAGGGCAACTCTAGGCCTATATGATTCTATAATTATACTATGCACATTAGCCAGATCAGAGGGAAATTTGTCATCGAAGATTGCCCGAACTAACATAGACCTAGGCCTTTAATATATTATCGAACAATTTGCGTGAAAGGATTTACATTTATGTCATGCTATTCGTATAATCCACTATTACGGTATGCTAAGCTTAACCTAGCCTATATGTTTTTTGATCTGATGGCGTTATAATTCGACAAACGTTCGAGGAGATACTCGTATTGCATGATAGTGCTCGTTAAATTAATTAAACTTAGTTAACTAGTTAAGAATTATGCCTTATGGTAACTTGTGTTATTGGCACTTATTGCCAACTCTGCCGAAATTTATTTCATTGTTACAGAACCCAGGTTTCTTAGGATGGTAGTCCTTTGATCCCTTGTTCTTTTTTTACTATAGGCCTACTTGTTTCTCGATGTCATATATTAGGCCTATTGCTCTTGGGTTCAATAAAATTCATGGTTATGGTTTTGGTTATAGTAATGCGTTTCAATTGAAAAACACTTTTCGTGTAATTTCAATCGCGATTTTCGTCTTTCCTCTGCTGGATATCCCATAACGGTTCGATCGCACAAATTCCTCAAGTTGCCATTTGACACTGCTGCAGTTTCCTTGCGAATTCTTCAAGAGAGAGAGAGAGAGAGAGAGAGAGACAGACAGACAGACAGACAGACAAACAGACAGAGAGATACAGACAGACAGACAGAGACAGAGAGAGACAGAGAGAGAGACAGAGAGAGAGACAGAGAGATACAGAGAGAGACACATAGAGACAGAGATACACAGAGAGACACAGAGAGAGACACACAGAGAGACAGAGAGAGAGAGAGAGAGAAAGACAGAGACAGAGACAGAAAGAGAGAAAGACAGAGACAGAAAGAGAGAAAGACAGAGACAGAGAGACAGATACAGACAGAGAGACAGGGACAGAGACAGAGAGACAGAGCGAGAGAGACATACAGATAGAGAGAGACAGACAGAGAGAGACAGAGAGATACAGAGCGACAGACAGACAGACAAAGACAGAGAAAGACACAGAGAGACACAGAGAGAGACACAGAGAGAGAGACACAGAGAGACACAGAGAGAGAGAGAGAGAGAGAGACAGACAGAGAGAGAGAGAGACAGAGAGAGAGAGAAGCAAACAGGGCAGAGCAAGAGAAATAGTGAGAACTGTGAAAGTGAGAAAAAAATATTAGAGGGGTAAGAGAAAGGAAAGAGAAGAAGAAAAAGGTGTTTGAAAATTTTGTTTTTAAATAGTTTCCTGCAAGCACAATCCCAGTGTTAAATGGCATAGGTCACTCAGTTGGTCTACAAATTGGGAAGGCATTTTGGAATTTTACAATGACCATTTGACTATGCTACCGAGGCAAAGCTATCGCCATTGATCCCCCGGTTCGTTTTCTTTAACGTCTTCTCCATTATCCTTTTCCTCCTCAAATTCATATTTTCTCCTTCTCGGTTTCGTCTCTCTCGTTCCGTTTCCCTTAAATTGCATGTTATATGGCTTCATAAAGGAATTTTTAGAACTGCAGAGTGCAGAGCCCTATCCTTCCCTTCCATACTCTATTATAAATTATAGGCCTACTCCCGATCGGACAACAATGACCTTTTTACTATTTTAGCTGCACAGAAGTGCTTCTACGACTGCACAAAATGACAAATCCATTTTGATAGATCTGCACATTTTATGCTGAACTGCACACTACAAAAGCCTTGTCTAGACCTACGCCTACGTGAAATTAGAGCTAGACCAGTAGGCCTAACCCAGGAAACTTGTAAGATCGACAGAAGCTTAGGCCATCACGACTGAACTAGTCGTTAAAATAAAGTAATAATAAATTGTGTAAATAGCCTAATCTGCACTGAAACTATAATGTATAACCTCGATTTGTTTTATTCCGAAGAAAAACTTATCGGGAAAAGACAACGGCACACTGGCACAGTCCTGTTAGCATGAGCAATGAGCATGTATGCAGGTTTGCAGGGCTTTTTAACGTGCAGTTGTACACAAAATGGGCAGTTCTAAATGTACATAGGCCTATTTGTGCAGTTGTAGAAGCACTTCTGTACAGTTAAAACTAGCTAAAGATTGGAAGTAATTTGCCATGGAGGATTGGAAAGGATAGAAGGGGTTGTGCAGTTCTAAAAATTCCTTTAAAACAGCCCTGAACGTTTGAACGAGCCAACAATAATCATTATTGACCATAATATCCCGGGAATATGGAACTTTTTATATTATAAAAAGTTCCATATTCCCGGGATAGCCTATTATAGCTTAGATTCTATGTTCACCTCGCACGGGCAATGCATGTAGGCCAAGCCAAAGAATGTCATAGGTCAATAGGTACAAAAAACGCTTCAATGGCACTGGTTAATTTATCTCTCCACAATATTATAGATTCGCTATAGATTTTTAAACGCAGGTATATCCGTCTCGCTGGCAACAGACCTTGTTATTTGCTATAGATTGCATGCAACGAAACATCAGGCCACGTTTCAATTACGACACTCTGCAGATCCTTTTACCAATTGTGTTGAGCAGACTTCGTTATGAACACACGAAAACTGACAGAGATTAGCCATTTGACGTTCTTTGCTCAGCGAAGCTTCATGTCTAAGCCGACTGTAGGCCTATACGGGTTAACCGTTTGTGCTTGCAAAAAAGAGCCATAATATGGATGTGTTGACACATAAAGTTACATAGCTTACGTGGACTGTGCACTTACTCCTAAAAATCGTGTGCACTTAGTAGAAAGCTTCGTTTAAGACTTTAAGTCTTCGTTAAGAGATACCTCTTAGTAAAATGTAAGCACGACTCCGACAGTCAACTATCAGTTATTAGTCAGTTATCACAGAACGCTTTTTCTGCAATCTGGACTCATTTGAATCAAACCCAACTCAAGATTAAGAGATATAGTCAAGTCTAGATAGACACGAATTCATTTGACTTGATTCTTTACGTATAGGCATAAGGATTATTTTTGAAGCAAGCGGAATTAGCCTAGGCCCCTGTCGATTCATCGTTAACGTATACGACTACATTAAGTCTATCACGCTAAGCAAACAAATAGAAAAAATGTGACCTAGACATCCTGAGTGAAACTATTCTACCCAACAGTAAGTGTTTTAAACTACTGGCTTATCTGAACAGGGAGTTTTGCTTTTTCAATGCACGTCTCAATAGTGCTGATGCTTCTTGATGTAAAACCGTGTTTAGGTCTGCATCAATTCGTGCCATATCACCACACTTGCAACACACTTGCATCACACTTGCATCACACTTGCATCACACTTACATCACACTTGCACCACAGCACATCGCATAATTAAGGTAGACCTATCAAGCTTAGAACATAGCGATACAACCATTACCATTCAAGAGCAGAAGCCAATAATATATAGTTAAATAATAATTAATTCAGATGATACGATGAATGCAATAAGTGTTAGCCAGAACTCGGCCTTTATGAAATCAGCAGAGGACAATGGCACTTCGTCAGAAGACAATGTCACATTGTCCGAATCGCAGTCGTTTCCAGTTGCGACTGTGAGCTATGCAAAGGCGGCCATTTTCTGGACAATATTCGTCGTCGGAGTCACCGGTAACCTGCTGGTCATCGCAGTTGGAGTCATAGGTCACCGCAAGGACAAGAAAGGTCAGACTCTGGTGACACGGATGTTCATCTGCTGTCTGGCAATCTCTGACCTCGGTCTGATGCTGACTGCAACCTGGTCAAACGCCATGCTTGCCATTACTCCCAGCTGGGTCTACGGACAGTTTTTCTGCAAATTTAGCAATCTATGGACATCCATGGCAGCCAAATCGTCCGTAACGATGATGTCGATACTTGGTGTTGACAGGTTAGACAAGAACTGTTAGTTCAATTTAACTATTCTACATGTGTATATCTATTTTATTCTGTCATCGCCCTGTCTGTCTCTGTCTCTCTTTATGTCTCTTTCTGTCTCTCTGTCTGCCTGTGTGTCTTTCTCTTTCTTTTGCCCCTCTCTCCGGAACTCTCCATCAATTTCTCTGTCTGTCTGTCTGTCTGTATGTCTCTCTCTGTTTATTTTTCGGTATGTCTATCTCTCCATTTCCCACCTCTCTTTCGCATTCTTTAGCCTATTGCATTCACATTTTCTCTGTTCTTACAAATAGACCATTGTCAGTTTCACAATCGTGATGAACCAAACATCAGGGACGGACGAGGCCGCACAAATTTAACACAGAATGATTCGGTGACTGCATGATTAGGTGCGACATTGTGGTTGCATACTAGGCCTATTTTTTATTTAGGCTAACCTCTAACATTCGTCTTTAGGCGGACGAAACCACGTCCGAAGCTTTGAACCAATTTCGCCAATGCAAAATTACGTCAATGTTTAATCAAGTTTCTCATCTGATGCTCCAGGATAAGTTATTAGAGTCTCACACGATAACACCGCTACTCCGCTAGACTAGTAGACCCCAGATTCTGTTGTTCGTTTTGTAGATATCTTGGACTGAGTCAACCCGGTATGATGAGCTACTTTTCGATGCGCACAGCCGCTCTACTGATCACCATCATCTGGGTGGTTACCCTTGCCGTCTGCATTCCAATGTTCATCTGGTTCGATGTCGTTCGTCACGGTCCAACGTTCCAGCAGTGTACGTCGACAGGTGTCAGCAGTCTCTCTTTGTCTACGTACACACTGATTGGACACGTTCTTCTGTTCTTCGGTCCTCTGGCTGTGACGCTGGCGTCGTACTTCGGAATATGGAAAAAAGTGTACTTCGCCAAGAAAAAGGTCGGGTACTTCAGTCCAGTGAACAGTGATTAGCATCGTTCTTTTCTTTGAATTGTGCTTCCTTTTTCTGTTCGCTCTACAGCTCTGTCTGTGTCTGACAGTCTCTCCTCTTCCTTAGCCTAATTGTCTCTTCTTAAAACCTGTTTCTTCTCGCGGGCCTTGCGCATCGGGAGCGTCTCTGAACGGTTCACCCTACTAGAAGCGTTTTATAAATGCATAAATACTATACAGTTAGGCTACCGTCGAATTTGCTATGAGTCTTAAGGTGGATGAGTGCCATTGAGTGGTGTGGTCTGATTTTCGACCCCAGAACAATATTGACGGTGTAACTCCCAGAATAAGTTTTTTAATGACTTGCTATATGCTTCTAAAAGGCAAGCCAGAACGGTTGATAGCCTATCAATAATATATCTGTGTAATAGAACATTACACGACTGTCTTACAATATTCAAATCTTTAAAATGATGGGTCTATTGCCGTTATTGTGGGATACCTTTATATTGAAAGCAAACACCGCTCAACACCATTCTGTTGGAATTTTGTAGATATCTTGGACTGAGTCAGCCTGGCATGATGAGCTACTTTTCGATGCGCACAGCCGCTCTATTGATCACCATCGTCTGGGTGGTTACCCTTGCCGTCTGCATCCCAATGTTCGTCTGGTTCGATGTCGTTCGTCACGGTCCAACGTTCCAGCAGTGTACGTCGACAGGTGTCAGCAGTCTCTCTTTGTCTACGTACACACTGATTGGACACGTTCTTCTGTTCTTCGGTCCTCTGGCTGTGACGCTGGCGTCGTACTTCGGAATATGGAAAAAAGTGTACTTCGCCAAGAAAAAGGTCGGGTACTTCAGTCCAGTGAACAGTGATTAGCATCGTTCTTTTCTTTGAATTGTGCTTCCTTTTTCTGTTCGCTCTACAGCTCTGTCTGTGTCTGACAGTCTCTCCTCTTCCTTAGCCTAATTGTCTCTTCTTAAAACCTGTTTCTTCTCGCGGGCCTTGCGCATCGGGAGCGTCTCTGAACGGTTCACCCTACTAGAAGCGTTTTATAAATGCATAAATACTATACAGTTAGGCTACCGTCGAATTTGCTATGAGTCTTAAGGTGGATGAGTGCCATTGAGTGGTGTGGTCTGATTTTCGACCCCAGAACAATATTGACGGTGTAACTCCCAGAATAAGTTTTTTAATGACTTGCTATATGCTTCTAAAAGGCAAGCCAGAACGGTTGATAGCCTATCAATAATATATCTGTGTAATAGAACATTACACGACTGTCTTACAATATTCAAATCTTTAAAATGATGGGTCTATTGCCGTTATTGTGGGATACCTTTATATTGAAAGCAAACACCGCTCAACACCATTCTGTTGGAATTTTGTAGATATCTTGGACTGAGTCAGCCTGGCATGATGAGCTACTTTTCGATGCGCACAGCCGCTCTATTGATCACCATCGTCTGGGTGGTTACCCTTGCCGTCTGCATCCCAATGTTCGTCTGGTTCGATGTCGTTCGTCACGGTCCAACGTTCCAGCAGTGTACGTCGACAGGTGTCAGCAGTCTCTCTTTGTCTATTTACACGCTGGCAGGACAAGTCCTTCTCTTCTACGTTCCTCTCACTGTGACGCTCGTATCGTACTTCGGAATATGGTACAAGATGTACTTCGCAAACAGGAAGGTCAGCAACCATAGTGCGCCAAACAGTGATTAGCATCTTGCAATATTGAATAATGTTTCAGTCGATTATAATAGGCCTAATTATTACAAACACCGGGTGGATAAAGTAGGCCTATTATGGTCTTCGACTCGAGAACATGCATGTAGGCCGTCGATTTTTCAGAGGTATTTATTATTGACTTGATTATTAATTATGTGTTTTTTAAGACTAGGGTCATTAGATAGATAACTATTTTTATCTCCAATCGACTTAGCTTGGCTATCTTATCAAATTCTGATCGCTCATACTATGGGCTTGTTGTAGTTATTGCATTTTTTATAATGATGGCGGGTGCATTTCAACTCTTTAGCCTAAAGTTGGATTTTTAAAATGATAATAATTATTATGTTACCTCATTGTTGTTTTTAGGCTTAATTGCATGATTCTGTATCCATAAATTTGTTATGCACCTATCACATAGCACACCAGTCAGTGGCGCTCAATTCGATTATGTCTGGTCCAAACTTAGCCTGTAATCATAGGTAACACCATCAGGATTGCAGAGTCATGACAACACCGCTTCTCGCAAGGTGGCGCGAATGTGCACCGTGATTGTAGCCGTATTTGTCGTCTGCTGGACGCCATTTCAAGTCAACCTTGTGTATCTGGGCAGCGGTTCGAACAGAGTGGAAGCAATTGCGTTGATTTCTCCGCTGTCCATACGTGCCAGTCTAAATTCCTGCATCAACCCCACTGTGTATGGCTTCATGTGGAAACCAATGAAAACTACATTGGAACAGGTTTGTGGCGATTCAACTTATATTTGAAAATAATAAAAAATAATAATAATATAAATTTGACTTCCCATAATTGGTTTAAACGTAGCTACCTCTCAGGCTTGCATGTCTTCTGACAATTATAGCCTACTTGCCTCCTAGCGGATTATAATTTTTCTGCCTGAAGTTTGAGGGCACCCTTTATACCCCACCCTGCTTGTCTCCTCGCGACTCAGCGACCATTCTTTGGCCGCCTGTTCGTGTCCTCAAACTCGGAATCAAGTCGTCGCCGAAGCCTAACATCTAGCTTTTAATATTTTCTGTCATTCCGGCGCATCAGAAATATTCTACGAATAGCTTATAGTGCATGGCCCTGATTCAGGTGAACCGTAAAATGGTTTGTTTGGTCATTTTGTACAACGCATTCATTTAGGCTAAGTTTACAATTATCCATAAATTTACAGTATATAGGCCTAATTATATTTTTATGACATCCTTATAGCCGGTAAATTTGTTCTGTTGGACTTATTTGCAGCAAATGCATTGTGTTGAGAAAGATCGGTTATTGTCAGTTAAAGGAAGAAAGTAACACTGATTTTTTTATATTTCCTGTTATGTTGTACAGATTTTCTGTAACTCGATGTTTGGACGATGGGCTTGCTTGAAAACTCAGACGTCACACATAACCAGTGGTTTACAAGTCTCACCGACAACAATAATTACTACAGAAGCTTGAAAACCTGACAGAATTTAATTTTGTTGGTTTACCGTTGAACAAACAAAGCTTACCGTTCATGAGACGTTAGTCCTTTCCGTGCAGGACTGTAGGCCTACATCGGGCAACGCAGGCTTAAATATTCCGTACTCCAATCACAACCTGGACCAATCAAATCCCCCAGCCGCTCCTCCAGGCCTCACCCTCAAACAAACCAGTTGATAAAACAATAGAGGCCGCTGATTATGCTTTTAGTCGTATAATTGTGTAAAACATAACTTACCTGGACAATCCCTAGCAATAATTATAAACCCACTGCAAAGCCCAATATTATTAGTGCAATAGTGCATACAAATTGATAGACCTACATTGAATTTCTAGGTATTGATACGGCCATGTTTTTAGTATGCTGTCCATCGAGTGACATGACACATAGATTTCTACATTTAAGCTTTAAAGTAATATTTATGTGCACTTTGTCACAATGATCACGCGCTTACGCGGTTCTTTGCGAGACCAACGTGGTCAAACGACCACAGCCGTTTATAAATGTAACAATGTTGCATAAAAGCCAGCAATAAAAAACGATAATGGGCCATTATTAATGGCCATCACAAAATTGGTACTTATATATCGTAAATGCAAATATAGTTCGGCAGGTGTAAGGAGCGATCTGTTAGTTATGTTAATTGAGCAGGCCTGTGGTGAAGTAAGTGTGATTAACAAAACAACATTATAAACAATAGATCTACTAAAGCTGACAGTTATTTGTAACAAACATCGCTTGAAGATTAATGCTGCATGCAAGTTTACAACAATATCTAGAACTTGTCTTTTCTAACTACGCCTAATATTGGCCTAGGGCCTATTATAATAATTATTATTTGACCTTGCTGGCTAAGAACTCGTTATAGGCCTGGACCAATAGTGAAATAAAAGCGCTATTGGTATTTGGATCTGTTAAGATTAGAAAATGACTGCGACGGACGGTGTTGATTTTGAAAAGCAAGAATTTGACGATACGACCAGCAGCTGCTGTTCATCTACAGAAATCTGCACCGACGACCGGAGAACCTTGCCAAGTTTCGATAAATTCTGCATTAAATGTCTTCAAGAGAATGGACTGAAAAACAACGAAACGCCTGGAGAAAAGATGCCTTGCCCAGTCTGTGGTCGAACGTTCAATATTCCGCCAGTAGAACATCGTGGACTGTCGAAGAATACGTACACGCAGAGCCTGATACAAGTGGTCAACGTTTCGGTCCAGTTTCAGTCAATAGCCATATGCGATGAATGCATAGAGGAAAATAAGGCAGATTTGTACAGGTCTAAGGAAGTTGCACCAGCTGAGAAATTTTGTGCTCATTGCAACCAAATGTTTTCCGAAGAATTCTGCAGACAGGACAGTCAATTGAAATTGGCGAAGAATCACAAACTGGTACCACTTACTGAACATGAAGGTGGTCAAATCGTGACTGCAAATCCTGCATCAAGCGTTTGTGAACTGCACGAACAAAAAGTATTGGATGTATATTGTACTGATTGCAGGACAGTTGTATGCGCCATCTGCTTCATAGACGACCATAATAATCATAAAGGCTCTCATGTTAATAAATTTGTGGATGACTTTCGGAAACAGATTGAGAGCAATGTTGAAGCAATAAATGAATGCAGATCGAAAGCCGCAACAAAAAAGGCAGAACTCATGAAAGTAAAGGATGATCTGCACGAACGAGTGGAGAACTTAGAAGGCGATGTGGAAAACTGGAAAGATGAACTTAAACAGTTGGCAGAGAATCATGCGACTTCACTTCTACAATGTCTCTACTCAATAAGGGAAAGTAAAATGAAAGAAATCGAAATTACGTCAAGCGATATTGATACATACCTATCGAGTCTCGAAACTTACAATTCTTACTGTCAAAATATAATGAATAAAGGATCAGCTACCGACTTATGTCTTGCGTTTCTGAACTTATCTGCTCGAGCGACTGAGTTGCAACAGCAATGCAAGCCTATAATCGAAGGGGCGATTAAGTCATTTAATTTCAGCCTCAGAAAATCAGAACTTGACGAGTTCGTAGAGGATGGCGACAGTGACAACTTGATTGGTGAAATTAGAGGTAAGTATCTGTTATACCTTTACTAAAATCTTGCGCTGTGCTGTTACTAAAAATTGAGTTGGCACACAATAATTCGTAAAATAGGCTTATAGGCCCTATGCTCTGAACAGAGGCATTTCATTAATGCGAAGGATGCTTTTATGGATAATATAGACAACTAATAATGATCACATGCATGAGTAATGAACACGTTATAGGCTATGGCATTCAAAATTTCTCGCATGCGCCTCCAGAATTTCATCATGTAGCCCAAGATGCTGAAATTCAAATGAAGTGCATTAGAGTCAATCTATCAGCAGCGTCGTTCTCAAGAGCATAAACTGAAAAGTTTTTTTCTCAGAAAAAGCTAAGAAATAGCATAAAAACATTTTTGGTCAAAAATTGGAATGGTGTAAACTTAGTCCATCGTTTACACATAGCGTCTACTACAGTCCGTTGACCTGATTTCAGGACAATTTGACACAGCACATCAAGTTAGTATGTAGGCCCTAAAGCCAATTACATAGACAATTATCTTTGTAATTGTCGGGAATTATCGGGAATTATTATTGCCTGGAGAACGTGGAATTCACAGTAAATTTCTGTTAGGAACTCAGTTGACACCCCAATTATTTAGCTACAATTCTCACACCGATTGCAATAATTGTAAGTAAGACTTATGTTGTTATTAGAAGAAAGTCAGTCGAAGCCCAGGAGAAGAAGTAAACAAAGTCTACTAACAGAACAAAGTAACGAAATTCATCGATTGAATACAGAAATCGAAAGCGAGAAGACAAATCGAGATAATTTAAGTTTAGCAAACGAAGAGCTCAGAATAGATATAGAGAATGAAGTACAGGCTAAAAAGGCTTTGACAGAAGAACTGAGTAAGGAAAGAGCAACTAATGATGCACACATAAAAAAGCTTGAGCAAGAACTAGACAACATTGAGAAAGCATGCAAAACACTTGAAGCCGATAACAAGATGCTTAAGCAGGAATTGGATTCCAAGAACAATAGACTGCAAAAGGAACTCAACAACGAGAAAGTTGTCAACGGTTCTTTTCGAGCCAGCAACAATAAACTAGTGCACGATATGAACACGTATAAAGCAACACTCGGGACATTGGAAAACAATATTGCAACACTCGAGCAACAACTGGAAACGGTGAAAACAGGTAAATAAGAATGAAGTGAAACAGTTTTGGTCGAATTCAAGTTAATTAGCCTACTTTTGTAGCGCCGTAACTATTATGCAGAAGGCACATATCGTTGGTTGTATACATTGAAGATAATATTATAGCGAAAAATCAGTTGGAGAAGAGCAGGGGAAGATAAGATTATAAGAAATTCAGAAGTTGATGTAGGCCAACAATGAGCATCAAAGTGAGGCAGGTGAATGTGACTGAATGATACTAAAGGACTTTGACAGAACTCCAGAGACCACAACAGTTATCTACGTACATAGCCTTTAGCTTCCCAGCTAGCAAGAACGTCCTCTACAAAAGACATCTATCATGGTACCAGACATACTTTAGTATTGCCCCATCTTAAGCACTCAAGCTCTGTATTCCTGTTTATAACTCAGCGGTCTGCAGAAGTTTTCGCTCTTCAGCATGGCGTTCCTTGCTCCCGCGAATCCGCTCCTCCATTAGACATAGGCCTATCAGTCACCAGGGCCTTTCGGTCGTGTAACCCTCCACTTTGCAATGGACTCAAACGGCTCATCTAGTTCTAAATTGGTTCATCGTTGACTATACAAAGCAGGCAGATGAACCACTTTAGAACTAGATGAGCCAAGCTTGGTTTCGTTTGTTACGGAGCGACGGGAATAATTCTAGAAGTCGACAGGTATAACTGACACCAGTAGATGTTGTTTTTACAGAAAGCAGAAACATAATCTTGAACCTTGAAGAGAGACTGAAGCAGGAGCAAGTGGAGAAGGAAGAGCTGATGATCGTTCAAGCAAAAGAAAAACGAAGATTACTCGGTAAAAGCAAAACTATACTTAGATAAGAATCGTAGCGATCAGGCCTATAGCCTATATGTTCCTATAATACCAAATTGACGTACATGTTGTAACAACATTTATTTAGCGCTAATATTCGGATTTATTAATTTTAATTATTCTTTAAATCCTGGCGGCTAATATAAGGTCTATAAGATTAGCATACTTAGGTCTGAAGAAAGGGGGTCTGAACTTCAAAAACAATTATTGCTCTTCTGCACTATAATTAATTGCTATCCATAATCTTTATCACTTTATTGCGTTTTGTTAGCAGTAAAACACTTATTAAACCTATAAGTGGACGAACAGTATGTCAATGCACGAGGTCGATGAATGCCTTGCAACGTGAACGGCGTACATGTACTTTGAATACAATGACACTCAGTGATCCACGTGTCGATGACCTTCAAGTGCATCTGACGCACTTTAGCCTACATCGTGTTGAGTCGATATTTTTTCTAAATATTGTATTTCGCTACATCAATCGTCAAAGCGCCACTCGAAAGCGAAGTGCCACTCAGATAGGCTTCCAAATAGTGGTCCAGGGCTGTTTTTAAGAAAATATATTTGAACTGCACATTGCACAACCCCTTCTTTCCTTTCCCATCCTCCATGATAAATTACTTTCAATCGCAGGACAATGACCATTTTTTGCTAGTCTTAAATGTACATACAGGGTGCGCCAAAAAAAAGACCCCCCCTAGGTCTTTTGCCAATATCTTGGCCAAAATTAAGAATTTTCGAATGAAATTTTACAGGCTTATAGACAATTCATATTTACATATGATGGCTAGATTTCATCAAAATATTTCAAACAGAACAAAAGTTATGCCACTTTTAGGGAGGTCACCCCCCGATTTTTGACGTTTCAAAAACGAAACGCAGTTTTTTACAGGTTTTTTGCGAATATCTTGGCCAAAAATAAAAATATCTAAATGAAATTTTACAGTCTTATAGACAATTCATATCTACACATGGTGACCGGATTTCATCACAATATTCAAAACTGAACAAACGTTATGCCACTTTTAATGAGACCACCCACCTTTTTTGACGTTTCAAAAACGAAACGCAACAAAAAGTGACAAAAACACGATTTTTAAGTCTCATCACAAATAACTGTTGTCAAATAAACTTGGTAGTGCTTCACAACTTGTGTTCAATGTGCCAACCACCCGTGCCAAAACTTATTTTGAGTCTCTATGCAGAGTTCTTGATGGACCTGTTGACTATCTGACAGATTCCTTGTTATTTCTAATTTTAAGAATTTGATTGTCATCTTGCTAAGTGACTTCTCAGTGACGAGCAGCTACGCTGGTACCCTGTTTATTTTTTAAATAGTAATAATAATGATCATCTGTCAATATCAAGGCTATTTTATAATAATTATTTGAGATGAGACTTAATAAAATCGTGTTTTGCTGCGTTACGTCTTTGAATTGTCAAAAATTGGGGGGTGGCCTTACTAAAAGTGATATAACTTTTGTTGTTTTGGAAATATTTTGATGAAATATGACCATCATATGCAGATATGAATTGTCTTTACGCCTGTAAATTTTCATTACGATATTCTTACTTTTGGCCAAGATATTGGCCAGAATAATTAGATTGAATTTTTATTACTTTTTGTTGCGTCGGGTTTTTAAATCGTCAAAAAACGGTGGGTGGCCTTACTAAAAGTGGTATAATTTTTGTTCTGTTTGAAATATTTTGATGAAATTTGGCCATCACGTGTAAATATGAATTGTCTTTAAGACAGTAAAATTTCATCTTAAAATTCTTACTTTTCGTCAAGATATTGGCCAAAATCTTAGGGGGGGGTCTTTTTTTTTTGGCGCACCCTGTACATGTAAGTGCTTCTACAACTGCACACATCCATTTAGAGCTGCACATTTTGTGTTCAGCTGCACGTTAAAAAGCCATGTAGTGGTCCGAAAGGAGGTCCGAGTCCGGGTTCGAAAGAGTTAGACAGGGGCTTGGAGCTTGTGAGATAAGGTAAGTCGGGGTATGAATATTATTGTTAAGAAGGTGAGACTTTAGTTCAAGAGGAAAACCCTGAGGTCATTGATACAAGGGTCTGAGGCAATAGATAGTGAATGATTGACAATGATGCAGAAGGGATGAAATCCATGAGGCAGATCATTCCAGAAACGTGGTGCTGTGTTGGACATAATAATTAGGCTGCAGAACATTGACCCGGTGGGATTGCGCGCACGAAGTCTTTTCTCCGTGAAACGCTGCTCCATTAAACGCTGCTTCTTAAGGGCCCACATGTAACGGTCATTAGGTTAAGTCACGTTGAGTGTTGTGTGACTTTGTGCCAATGTTTGTTTGTATTCTGTGAATCTACATTGTATCTTCAAGTGTCTCACGTTTACTTATCTTATATGCGTTGATTTGTGTCAGTTTTATTGCATGCATTGTCATCGCTATATCGGTGTCTCAATCTCAAGCAGTTAATATTTGCACGTGGTAAGAGGACATAAATTGGGTCGATCTCAACATAAAGCAAAGTAGCCTATTGTAAATCATAGAATTTAAAAATAGTGATTAATTTTTTGCTTTCATTTTCAGCTGAACTTCGATGCAAATCGGATCTAGCCTTAGTTCAGACAATCAAAGGAAAAGCTGGAGACGATACGATGAGACCAATTAGTGGGTTGACCATCTTAGACACCGAATTATTTGCCGTTAGAGACGAGAGTTCAGAAGTTGAAGTTTACGATTCGATGAAATTCAGTTTCAGTCGTCGATGGAAGTTGGATGAATTAAGTAATCCAAGGGACATAGTATCCTGCAACAAAAACAAATGTCTTTACATCTTCAACTACAAAGACCACCGCGATCCGAATGAAATCTTGAGCGTTGATCCTAATGGAAATTTAATAAAGAACTGGACAACAGGAGGCGACTGGGGATGGGGTCTGTCAGTCACAGATGAGTCGAATGTAATTTTGAGTGTATTTAATAGACACAAGTTAAACGAATATTCGTCAGACGGGCAGTTGATCTGTGAAGTTAATCTACTGGATGCAGGTATTCGGTATCCAAACCATGCAATAAAACTGACCAATGGTGATTTTCTGATCAGTCACGGCTCAACGAAAGACGATCTACACAGAGTGTGTGTAGTGGATGCAGACGGAATACTTAAGAAGTCATTTGGTGGAAAACGTGGATCGAGCGTCGGACAAATGGATGTTCCCGTCTATTTGTCTGTCGATGGAAATGGATTCGTGATGGTCGCCGATCAGTTGAACCGTCGAGTCCTCTTACTGGATCCGGATCTGGAGTTGAGGAGAGAAGTTTTCCCGAAAGAGGAAAGGAATGGATCGCTTGTTCCGTGGAGGATTCTTCTGGATGAGTCGAATGATCGAATGTTTGTGGCTGACAACGAATCGAACAATCAACGGATTTTTATTTTCGATTTTAAATAATGAAGTGAAAACTTGTTTGAAAATATTAGAACATTATAGTCTACATGTAGGTCTATCTGTTTCTTTTAAATCTGTTTCTTTTAACTCATGACAATTTTATTTCGAGATTCATCACACTATAATGCATTTGTTATCAATATTCTAAGTTTATCATTTCTATGTCACGAAATTTGTTAAAAACAAAACCTCTTGCCCCTATGTCACTATAAGCATGCAGGCACCCATGACTATAGACCTAAATAGTTATGTATGTATATAGGCCTATTATGCAGTGTAGTCTACACTGTATCTATATGTGCTTTTCGAGGGTTTAGAACAAGACATTGACCTGCATGCATGAAACAATGCACTCTGCAGTTCTATATATATTAACTTTGATTTGTATCAACATATTATATTGCTACGCTTTATGCGCAAGATTTGTCGAGAGATGAAATATGTTTGACACTGTTGTTTGTCACGAATGTCACTTATGTAACTGCTGATGTGTATTGTTCCTGTCACTACGAAGTGTTGGCTAGACTATCACGGACGTCTGTGTTAAACGAAATGGATCAATACTACATGTTCGTAAAATCTGCACCCTGCTAATCGGTCCCACGTGAGCTTTGCACCAAAGCGATTTGACCTCCTGCGCATGCGTCTTGTTCTGCTTAGAAAATTATTGCTACAGAAATACTGACATTTAACCTATTCGTTGCTTAGGTTTACTGACGTTTAATGCTATGCACAGCTTTGCACACTTATTGCTCAGCATTCGACGCAATAAAATATTGTGATTTCGTGAATGTTCAAACCGAATGCTCTTATAAATGCAGAGAAAGAGGGAAATACACAGAGAGAGAAGAGAGAAAGAGATAGACAGAAGACAGAGACAGACAGAATGAGAGAAATGGAGAGGCAGATACAGACAGACTATATATATATATATATTATATAAGTCTTTACGAGGCAATACGTCATGCAGAAGAGATAGATGAAATCAAATCTAGTTATGTTTCCGTGTCCAATAATGATAACGTATTGCTAACAAAAGCTGAAATGAACGTGTCCAATCCATTGTTGAATCATATAAGCATCACTTTTTAAACTTCTATTATTCCTTTTGTGGATCGACGTCATTAATCCATTCATCGGATTCATTCCTTGCTGCAGGTGTGATGAGATTGATTATAGTTATTGTCATAGGTAGGTAGCTAGGCATAGATATATATGGACACATATATATTTTATATTTATTAAATTGAACTATGAACTGTCACTCAAGAATTATGACAGGACACACTGTGTCTTGATTGGACAATCTGAACATTATAGGCGTAGCTTATTTTTGTAGTTGTATATAAATGTGTGAATATCATTAATAAAGTTAGTTGTACTGGAAACTTTTGAGTCAACTCGTGGCCTGTGGCCAACTACTAGTGAAAGTAGTTTACATTTGGTGGCAGCGGTGGGATACGAATGATCCCTGGCCACGCAAACCGAAGAGACTGTTGGAGATACTGTTGGAGTGTTGGAGAGACAGATTAGCAGCAAGTTGTTATCTTGTCGGAGTCGTATACATGAGAGCCGTGTTGTGTCAACTACGTTGGTTACATAACAGGGAGACGGCAACAGCAGGAGACGTTAACGAGTTCTGACGAAAAGAGAGACAATTTAAAGTCAACAAGTTGTCTAGTTTGAGTGGTCGGGTGGGACGATCCACAGAGCCGAACTCAGACAGGGGTGGTCAATCAGTTGTTGTTTGACGGGTGTTAGAAGGGCTGATCATATCTAGGTCTGACTAACACTTCGTCTAGACTTCTGTTGACGTGGGTTTGATTGCGGAGATCGAGCTGATCAAGAAGATTCCGGAGGCAAAGCTGATCAAGAAGATTCAGACGAAGCCGAGCAGACGGATCGTTCCTAGTCAACCGTGCCAGCAGAACCAAGGAGACGTATCCGGAGTGCAGAGGTCCAGTTCAACGACGATCCTACTTGAAGGACAGGTCAAGGACAAGTCAAGTCGATTCTTAGACGGGACGGAGCTACGACAAGAGTCAAGGTCTACCGTTCCTGTTGGTCTTCAAAGAACATAAGAAAAGAAGATAAGTTAAGTTTGGTTGTGCACTCGTGAACACTTGTGTGTGTGTGATTTTTAGTTGATGCACTTGATGGTGATTTTGATTGTATTGTGACTTTGATTGTGTTGTGACTTTGATTGTGTTGTGATTTTCACTGTGTGGTGATTTTGTACTTTGGTGGTGATTTCATTGTGTTGTCATTTTGTGCTTGATTTGTATAACAAAATGGAAGGTCTTGCAAGTGAAAGACGGGCAGAAATGGATAGTATGTCTACCGAGAAGGTGAGACATGTGTTGAGGAAGTATGGAAAGTCGCAAGATGAATTGTTTTTACTTGATCGTGAGGCACTGTGTGAGGAATTGGCCAAGGCATGGATTGCAGAAGAAGGAGAAATACAGGTCGGTGGGTATGCTGAATATGGAGAAGACAGCAGAGTGTCAGAAGAAGAGGAATATACGCCTGGAAGGATGAGTACCGGCAGAGAAGAGAGATCGAAAATAGAGGAGATGGCTTTGAGGAGAGAAGAGAGAAGAGAGGAATTGGCTCTGAGAGAGATGGCTTTAAGGCAAGAGATGGAGCTGAGAAGAGAAGAGATACAATTACAGAAGCTACAATTGAGACAGATGGAGACAGATCGAATGGAGAGACGGGAAAATATGAAGAAGGTTTGGAAAAAGAAACAGGAAGCAGTTTCATCCAGGGCGTGTGCGCTAGAAAAAATAGTGAGGCCGATGATACAGGTGATTAGGCCTAACAGACCCGAGGAATTCAGTGAAGATGATAGTGAAGATGTGAGAGAGATAGAAACTGAACCGAAGGTCGTAATGAAATGTGCGACCATGTCAGAAAAGAAGGAAGAGATAAGCAGTTTGAGGAACGAAGGAAGGAAGGAAGAGGCTACAAATTATCTTAACAGCAATCTAATTCTTAAAAAATCGACTTTACAGCATGTAGGAATTGAAATAAGACAGAGTGAAAGTGAGAACAGGAGGATTACTTGTCTTGTGGCTTCGGGTACTGAAGTTCCTGTGATCAGTAAGGAAATAATCAAAGGCATGTCAGTGGAAGAGATGGGTAATGTAAGTTTGCAATGTGTTGCTGGAAAAGCTATTACCGCAAAGCTGGTTAAACTGGAATTGAGATTGGTGAACGAAGAGATGACTAAAAATGATAAATGCTTAAATATTGGACCTTTCATGCCAATAATTTGTGCAGTCGTTGAAGATATGACAGGAAAAGAGACTTGTTTGTTACATCCAAAAATAATTGCTGAACTGAAAGCATTGCCACAAATTACTATTCTAGACGCTCAAATTCAGTCACATATGATGACGAGATCGCAAGGGGGAAAAGCTGAACAACAAATGAGTGAGGAAGTAAGCCTGGTTGAAGAGCCAAAAGTTTTAGATAAAACGGAAATGACAGACTATCCAAGCGTAAGTCTAGTTGATTCGGCAAAACATGAAAGTATTGCAGATAAAACTGCATTGGCACAACAAAAACTGGAACAGGTATCAGCGCATCATCAATTGCAGCAGACTATAGGTTTATCAGATGCTGTGGTCTTTGCCAAGCAACAACAAGCGGATGTGTCGCTACGGAAATGGCTTGATTTGGCAAGTGAAGGGAATTCAGAGTTTTGTTTGTGTAATGGTCTGTTATATAAACGGGCAAAGATAACAGGACAGCCTGGACAGGTCGTGTTTCAGCTGGCTGTGCCCCAGCAGAGGCGACAGAAGATTAAAGAATTGGCTCACGGTGGTCATTTCCCTGAAGATAAAACTCTAGAAAGGATAAGTCTAACTTTTATCTGGCCCGGAATTAAAAGCGAAGTTAAAGAGTGGTGTGCATCCTGTACTGATTGCCAACTAAGAACCAGAAATGTTGTGTTAGACCGAGTGCCAATTACGGTCATACCTAGGCCTAGAGATCAAATAGCTTTTAGAACTTTACAGATAGGACATAAGCAACTTGATCATTTGACTGTCACACAACAAACACAATTGCTGAATGTTTTAAATAAATATACAGAATGTTTTTCTGACAAATCTGATTTTTGTATTGTCGTAGAACGTGAAGTTAATCTGCTGCCTGAGTTTGTACGAAAAGAGTTTTCTGCCTATCACATACCACTGATGTTGGAAGTCAAGAGACAGATTTCTGAACTCATCGCTATGGACATCGTGAAGCAATCAAGCAGTCCATTCGATGACATGGGATGAACGATGACCATCTCAAGCATTTTATTGTGTTGTTTTAATGCAGAACGATGAGAAAACATAATCTGACTCTCAATTTAAATAAGAGTGAATTTGAAAAACATGAAGTCAAATTTAGTGGTAATGTGATTGGTTTAGGTCAAGGGAAAATAAACCCTGACAAAATAAAGGCAATGTTAGATAGGTATAGACTGTATGTAGAGAAGTAATGTAATGTAATGTACATATGGATCCAGGGAAAACATATGTAGTAGATGATTAGTTTTTATTTTAATTATTATTGTGTTGATTTTGTATATTATATTTAAGTTTACAAATTGTTATGATTTGCAAACTTAAAAAAAGAAAGATTAGAGGTAATGTCATAGGTAGGTAGCTAGGCATAGATATATATGGACACATATATATTATATATTTATTAAATTGAACTATGAACTGTCACTCAAGAATTATGACAGGACACACTGTGTCTTGATTGGACAATCTGAACATTATAGGCGTAGCTTATTTTTGTAGTTGTATATAAATGTGTGAATATCATTAATAAAGTTAGTTGTACTGGAAACTTTTGAGTCAACTCGTGGCCTGTGGCCAACTGCAAGTGAAGGCAGTTTACAGTTATAGTCGGAATAATCCAAGTATTCAGAAAAATTCTCATCTCGCTGCATGGATATATTTTGCTAGATAAATTCCATGCAGTTTATCTGCAGCCTGAAAGCAAATTCGCCATAAAATCGAGTCTCTTATTTGATAGCACCCAACAACCAACCTTCTTTTGCTCTGTGTTTCCATCACTGACTCTTATTTCCATGTAGACCTTGATTTTCTGATTCCTCCGTGGACGTAGGCCTATATTTTATAGGTCTACTTCGTATGGCTACTCCCCTCTCTATCTGTATGTCTGTCTATCTCTGCCTCTCCATTTTTCTCACTCTGTCTGTCTCTGTCTTCTGTCTCTGTCTTATGTATCTCTCTCCGCCTCTCTGTGTCTTTCCCTCTCTCGCTGTATTTCTTTCTGTCTCTGTCTGTCTGTCTGTCTGTCTGTCTGTCTGTGTCTGTCTGTATCTCATTGCATCTCTTTCACACACAAACTCTCTCTCTGTATCTGCCTGTCTGTCTGTCTATCTGTCTGTCTCTCTCTCTCTCTCTCAATCCACTTTCTCTTCGCTTACAAATATATCTATTCTAAGATTATATCCATTTCAGCTTATTGGGAACTCTCCGCCAGAAATGCTAGGTTATGTGTCTGCCGTACCCCAAATATCCAGCTTTCATGGAAAATCTGTTTCTCTGTCTGTCTGCTTGTTTCTGTCTATCTGTCTCTTACTCTGAATTTCAACCTTTTCTTCATAATTCAATCCTTTTATTCTCCCACTTACATGTATGAAACACATCAGGCTGTCACAGTGCAACGTTGAGTAAGATGATCAATAATGCATTGAATGTGTTCTTGTTTGCTATTTAGTCCTAAATCGATGATTAATAGCCTACAAACGTATTTGAACTGCATATAAAAACTCATGAACAGCCATTGCAAGGAACTGCGCTAGCGAATGGTCTCTGATATAAAAGTTTATCGTTTTACGGTATTACTTATTCAAACCTCATAAATGCATTCAACGAATACAACTGGTATGTTTTCTACGAAATCGATTCTAACTTTGCCATCAATCCGTTTTCCTCGTACGATTCGATTGTGTGAATAGTCATTATAGGCTACTTACATGTAGGCTATCTCTATTGTGTGCATTCGACACAGTATTGTGAAAATCTTTGATCACAAGTAGCCTGTAGACTTAGGGACATAGCCTACTTAGGCTATTCATCAATTTATTCATTCGAAAATTTATATAGCGCCCCTTCAAGGAAACTCCTCTGAGCCTCCCAGGTGCTCCAAACTCCTGCAGCGCACCCAAAGAAAACAGTTTAAAATTGTGTAAGAAAAGATTTTGGAAGAGTTCCAGGGTGTAGGCCTATACGTAGTTCTAAAGGAGGCCATTAATTATTTTCATACCATTAATTTGGGCCAACCACAAAGAAGGCTTATTTCTTCAAGGTTACTGTAGGCCTTGCGAGCAAATGAAACTACGAGGATTCTGTTTTTTAAAACAAAATAATGTGAAAAGCGATTTTACAAATATCACTCAAAAGCATGCGGTTTCAGAGACTTTCTTGGGACAGACTTACACACGAAACGACAAACTTTCTGATTTATGGTTTAGAATAGATAACAGGGGCGGATCCAGGATTTCTGGTTAGGGGGGGCGTAAATACTACCAATCCAATCCCGTAAATATATATATATGAGTGGCGGCGCCAGGATCTCAGGTTGGGGGGCTGAAGCCAACTAAGCCTATAGAAAGAAATTTATGAGGCGCCGAAGGCGCGAAGCTGCGAGTGCCGAAGGCACGAAGCCCATACCGACTAGGGGGTCTGGGGGAGCGTCGTAAGCTCCCCCAGCGGGGTCTGGGGCGGAGCCCCAGCCACAACGCATTTTTAGCTCTGTTGACCTCAACTAGAGCCATTTTAGGCTTTTTTTTGCCAGCTATTTCTGAACGATAAAATCATGAAAACTCAAAAAAGAAGTCGTTTTGCAGAGTCGCAGACTAGTGTTAAGTGGCAGAGAGAGTCGATGTCCGGGAGTCGAGCCCAGTCGCAATTGATGTCTCACATGTGAGTCGATGTATGACCGTCCGCCGCAGTTGAGGTCCGAAAATAAGATAATAATAATAAGTTTTAAGCCGATACATGGACAATCATTGTTTTTTGCTTTGGGATGAGGCTGAGTCACATTTAGGGGCTTAACCCCATGACCACTCCCCTGGTGCCGCCAATGACATAAGCATCTACACTATAATAATAATTTTTATAGTTGATTTCGTTGCCGTTGGTCATTGTCTAGTTTCCTTATTTTGAAGTAAGCGTTTGAGACATTTTCAACTTTTTGGGGGGGATGAGCCACGTTTAGGGGGGGCTTAGCCCCCTAGCCCTCTCCTGTCGCCGCCACTGATATGTATGAAATTAGATCATGCAAAACTATAATGATCCTTTTTATAGAAAATGTCATGGAACTTTAAACAAATATAGGGCCTATAGTTTCTCATATAAAACCACTGGTGTCCACTGAAGGTTAACAGTGAAACGATTATAAATCAGTTATCGGTTTTGATCATGCAACCCTTGACCCAAAAAGGAAATAATTAAGTGTCACATGCCAGTGGGTTAACAGTGTCATTCTCCTTGGATGCTTTCTGGCGTAGACATTGAGATTGTCATCAATGTCTAACTTGATGTCCTTGTGGACAAACAATTAAAATGAGTCCTCGTTCATTGTACTTTGGAAACACAACTTCACAAATCGCAGACTAGAATTTGCTCGCTCAACACTGCAAGCCGTGACAGAAGTGAGCAGCAAAATGTGAATTATTGTGGTAATATTTGGATACATAATACAACAGGAGCGGCTGTCAGCGAGGGTGTCCGACGGGGTGTTTGGTGTGCTGTTAGCGTTTCTCCACATCTGCTGCCAAAGCTTTAACTCTTGATGAAAAGAATTCGGCGAAGGCAGGTCATCATGATAGTAATGAAGTAGGCCTATACCATCAGCAGTGAGTGCGTCGATGTTTTAAACATTAGATGGAATGAGACTTAGACCACGATTTGCTTGCTTTGCAAGATCTCCAAATCGTAGGCTAAATTGCAATTATATTAGTTTTATGTCAGTTTAGCTTTAGAACATTTCTGCAGGTTTAGGGGGGGCGTACGCCGGCTCCGCCCCCCTCTGAATCCGCGCCTGGATAATCAATTCACTGTAGACCAATTTATATTGCGTTTAGTGAGAGGCCAATGAACGTTTGATGCCTATGGCAAGCTAAAATTTTGCAATTATGCCTACAAGGCACGGCGCTACCGATGCAGCTGTGCTCCATACTACGAACAATTTACGCAGATGAATATCACGAATAGATTAAAACTCAAAGACAGAAACATCGTTCTGATTGATGACCATTCATTTTAGAAATCCAATTTGTATTTCTACTCAGATAGAAATCACTGATCTTTGTCATCGTTATCGACTCGGGCGGTAGATGACTTGATGACCTTGTCGACTGAATTCTTAATCGGGTGCTTCCATTGAGATGATGATGTGTGTCCACTGCCCCAAGCACCAGCACCACCAGCAGCAGCACCAGCAGCAGCAGCAGCAGCAGCATCTGCCCTCAATGACTCCATCGACGACGAGGATTGGAGCATTCCATTTGGAGCAATTTGCGCAGATTAATGCGATGCCCTGCGTGGATACCTCAGACACCCCCACATCGTCCGCTATTCCAGTTCCTGTGACCTCCTCGCATCCACATCGCACTCCAGCGTCCAGGGATTGAACTCCCAGGGACCAGTGCGTGTTGAACGGTCGTCGACACGCCAAGTGGAATGAATCAGCAAGTCGCACTGGGTGAAATAAGAATCTGATTCGCACTCGGTAATCGTGTTTTGATTCCCAGATATTGTCAGCATTGTATTCACTGGCGGCCAAGAACCTATCTCTAGCTAACAGTTGTCAACATCTGTCTCCTGTCTCCATATAGACAGTTCTTTAAAGATAATTATATCAACAGCACAACACGCAATAAACGCAGAGATGGCCTTCAACACAATTAAAATATTTTCACCATCTATTTGTTAATCTCAATCATTAGCTCTAACCTTGGCTTCAAAAGAAATTTGTGCCATCACCGAATATTAAATATTAATCTAAGACCGAACTAGTCGAGTCTAACTGTATGTATCTAATGGTACCTTTGCACTGATCCTTACCCAGACCACGTCATTTAGGCTACGCTTACTAACAGGATGATATATTGATAACCCTTCTTTTATCACCAGCAGATAGCCATAGACTAAAATAACTTCATGGACAGTTGTAGACAAAGTACTTATAGCTTTTGATCTTAACATTATTTACTACTTATTTATTTATGTATTTACTTATTTATTTATGTGTTTGTTTATTTATTTATTTATTGTGGTCTTTTTAATCGTCATCCAAATCTCAAGCCACCACTAAGTCTTGCTGCTGTAGGCCTAAAGTTGGATCTTGACCTGGATCTGATTTCGACCAAACATGTCTATCAAGTTTGTTTTGACTGTGCGCTTCGTTCATTGGTTCAGACGACTTTTCTTGTAGACCCATATATAATAATAATGCTGTGTTTCGTGGAAACCGTATTATTACGATTACCGTAATCTGTCGTTGTTTACCATTGTCACATCATCATCATCATCATCATGACAACAACAAAGTGGGTCGACGTTCACTCAACCTGCAGCAGCGGGTGTCAGATTCACCAGCCGGTCGATAGACCGGAGGGAGTGGCAGCCGTCAACGCCACCAGCCGTCCGTCCGCCCGCACGCGCTGTTCCAGGAGCGCCGAGATGGCTTTCCCGGCTAAGAGCGTGGCTATGGCTATGCTAATGTCAGCGTTCATCGATGGTACACCGCATAGCCTTCCTGGCTCCTCCGATTAACATAAGCGACGCCATAATATCACGACACACACACGCGATAACCGTGCGCCGCCGCTGCCGCTGTGCAATATCGCGCCAACCACACTGGCTGCGGCTGCGGTTGTATTAGGGCGCTAGTGTTTAAATCGGTGCGATAAGATGAAGATATTCCGGGCATAGAGCAAGCGACGGGGAACGAATAGGAGCTCGTGTCTACGATGTTCGGCGTGGCGAGGAATGCTATCGGGTATGAGAGGGCAGTGATGGGGTGATTCACCACCGATGCTGTCACTGATCATCACGTTGCTCCTGCCACTGCTCCTGCTCCTGCCACTGCTCCTGCTCCTGCCACTGCTCCTGCCACTGCCTCGAATAGGACGAGCGCTGAAGAAGCCGTCTTACGGTGTGGCGTTTGGATTCGACGACGCTCATATGGCAGGGACCGTTTCGTCTTTCATCCGGGAGCGTTCCGTAATTGGTCAGAATGGATGACGGCGGAGCTCTGATCGTTTCCGCTCTAACGGTCGTCGAAATTCTTATCGTCTGCTACTCAGCGCCAACAGGAAACATAAGTCAGTCTATTTTCTATTATTGTTATTGTTATTATTTTACTATTGTTGTTGCTTCTATTGTTTCTGGTGCGGCTGTTGCTGTTGTTGTTGTTTATGCCTAATTTTGTTACTTATAAATAGTCATCTACATGTATATAGTAGCTGCAGTTATCATAGGACATGCTATGCTAACAAATTCCGTTTCAGTCATTATAGTTAAATGTTTGTAGCATCTTTTTAAAATATAATTATCCTATGTAACCTCGGTGCCTATTTAAATGTTAGGAGGAAGTGTGTTCCAAAATTTTGGACCCACAAATCGTAAAAAAATCTAGGCCACGAGAGTTGGAATGCGCCTGTATGCCACGATAGGATCTACAAAATTCTTATGTTTGGCCAAGATATGGACTAAAATCCTAAGGGGGGGTTACTTTTTATGGCCCACCCTGTAAATAGTTTATAAAATTATGGGATGTATCCTCCTTATGTAGGCCTATCTATTCATTATTTTCATTCACTACCTCGACGGTATTTAAGGGTTAACTGAAATCTTCCGACCGTCTGACTGTAGTTCCAGCATAAATAGAAAAAGTAGCCTAACTTTAGAGACCTACCTGTTACAATCAATAAATGAATGAGAGAGAAAGAAAGAGAGATGAATTTTAAAAATCCATGTGAAATACATGTATGTTGCATTGGCTAAGTCTTTTAGACTTAGATCAACTAATGACCTATGTTCTCACTTGTTTCTTTTGTTCGTTAGTAGGCTAAATATATATATATATATATATATATATATATATATATATATATATATATATATAAGCTGAAATGATGATCCCATTTAAACTGGCATCCTTTATTCGGGGAATAAATTTCAATCTTTATTCTTATATTATTCAGTCATCATATTCCCTATTCAATTTATTTGAATATTTATTAAGTCTTCCTTCCTCCCACCCTCTCATCCCCATTGTTTTTGTACATTCTTCCACCTGACAATCTATCAATCTTACATAATAGTTCATGCAAACATCGTTTGTGGCCTCAACTACATGTAGCTTTTCCCACTTCTCTATACCTACTCTCCAGCCAATTTGTCAGCCAAGAAACTACGAAATATGCAGATCACACTATAAGCTTACATTATAGATTGTATCTCTTAATTAGTAAGCACGGTTCTATTTCGGATTTATGCTCATAATATTATGCGCTCTGCTTATAATTAAAGATGAAGAGAAATTATATGGCGCATCATAAATGCGTTACGTAATCGAATACCTTAATGATGAGAGAAGTGGACCATGAGATAGTTTTTAAACTATAAATAACACCGAATCAAATGCATCACCCAGAGTTTTTTATGCAATAGCACGCTCCTCCGAGGCACGTGTGCGTGTGTGTGGGTGTGGGGGTGCGTGGGCGTGGGCGTCTGTGCGCGTGCGCATACGTGCTTGTGTGAATGTGTGCTGACTGTATGCGTGTTCGTGCGTGTGTGCATAATTATGTAGGCTGTATGTGTGTGCGTGTGTATGTTCGCCTGCATCAGTGAAGTGCTGCCATATATCTTCCAAGCGCTTTTAAAACGTTAGCTGATGTTTATAATAGATAGTGCACAACTGCGCTAGAAGTGGTATAATATGTCTCAATTATCATGCCATTATACATGTATTCATGCATTGTATAGTTGCAATCCACAGCATTACATTATAGGAAACCATTTCTATAAAAAGACAATGACGATCCCTTTGAAGGACAAAGCTTCTCGGTTCCAAAGCATTGTCTTCAATTCCCAATTTATCTAGCGCTTTTTCTTTGGGACACACATTCGAAGGACAGTGCTTCTTCTGAGAGTTAGGCCTACTCGGTTCCAAGGCATTGTCTGCAATTCCCAATTTATCTGGCGCCCACTCCTTTGTCAGACGGCGTGCGCCTAAGTCGGTCCATGCTGGCGAAGGAAGGCGGGAGGGGGGGGGGGGTCGGTCGCTGAGGCAGTGAATGCATATGGACGTACATGTATATACTTCAGATGGCAGCCAGAAACGGCGACAGCTTAACGGTACCCAAGCGGATTACAGGCAGCAGAGCCGATGACAGCACACATGCTCTGAGACATGCGCCCACCCATTCACCCATCCATACACACATTTTCCACGCATGCATACTCCCATCCAACCATCCATCCACCCACGCCAATCCATCCATTCATTGATTCACCAATTCACTCATCCATTCATTCATCCATCCTCATATTTCCACCTGACCACCGATCCACCCACCCATCAATGCATCAATATTATGGCTATCCATCCATTCATTTATCTATCTATCCATCCATTCATCATTCACCCATCCATCCATTCGCCTATCCATCCATCCATATACTTGTCCATTCATCCATCCATGAATCCATCCACCCATCCATCATCCCCCTATCTACTGATATATCCCACCCACCAATTCATCATTCTATTCATCCATCCATCTATCCCTCCGTTCCTCCATCTTTTCATTCATCCATACATCTATACATCCATCCTTCCATATCCCTCCATTTCTCCATCTATATCCCTCCATCCATTCACCCATCCATTAATCCATCAATCTATTCATCCATCCATCTATCCCTCCGTTCCTCCATCTTTTCATTCATCCATTCATCTATGCATCCTTCCTTCCATCCATCCATCCATCCATCCATCCATATGTCCCTCCATTTTTCCATCTATCCCTCCATTCATCCACACATCTATCCATCCTTCACAACAACGAGGTCAACGAACGACCTTGGAACCGCAACATTGTCCTTTGACTTACCGTGTACGTCACGGATGTGTCTTTGCATTCGTCTGTTCCAATGCATGACCGTCCCTGTGTTTGTCTGTATGACAGTGTATGTACCTTCATGAATCGTTATGTTGAGAGCCACCAGCATCAGTCAGTTAAGTGCCGTCATATATCTCAAGCTGCATTTTATTCGCATTAGTCGAGGGTCTACACTTATGCATATATAATCATATGCATATATATACATGTATATATCTTTGTCATGCAAATCCGATTATGTATATATATATACAAATAAGTATGCATATGTATATATATATGGAGTATGTATAATAATATATAGCACCTTTCACTTCATGACGTCGTATGCTTCTCTGGGATTTCATCGCAGGCGTCAGTTTCCGTCGCTCGGCGTAAATTGGACGCTAGTCGGCGCCACGTAATTATATATATTATGTCTCCTCGTGATTTCATCGCTCCTGATATAATACACACGTAAATGCATATTATATATATACATGTAGGCTATAGTTTATATATTTATATATATCAGAAGCTATCAAAGCATGATATTGCACAATATTATATCTTTCGCGTGTCTGTATATATATTCTTTAGCATTATGTGTCGTTTCTGGAGGTTTTTATGACGCGTCTGCAGAGCCATTCTAGGCAGCTTTTTCAAATTCCCTCTATGCAATACTTCCCCTGCCCTCCTCATTCTATCCTCCAATCCTCCGGATTTTCTTTATTCCTTCCTTCCTTTCTCCCTTTCGTCCAATATCCTTTCCTTCCTAATTCCCTTCCTCCTTCTCTGTCCCTTTGTACCTCTATCCCTGCATCCAGCTGCCCCCCATCTTTCATCCCTCTAACCTTTCCTCCCCTATTCCTTTCTCCGTATCCCCCTATAGGTCTATTACTTCCACCATCTCTTCCTTCTTTCCGCTATCTCCTCCGCCTTCCATCCTCTCTTCCTCTATCCCGCATTTGCCGAAACATTCCATTCTCTATCATTCCTCTATGTATTTCCCATCGTATATTCCTTCCTCCCTCTATCTCTTTCTCCTTGTCTCTTTTAAGCACTGATTTGCTAAGTTACAGGACTCTTCAACGCTGACCAGCACTTTCCTGATCTAATCATTCATAGATGATCTGCTATCCTTTGTATCACTTCATCTCGATGTTGCAATGTCTTACTCTGAGCGACACGGAAATTTTTCAAAAACCTTGAACACGTGAGCAAGGATTAAGCTTTCGGCCTGCCAGTACTGTCATCGAATACAATTCTAAGGAATCCATAGAATCTAATATTGTGTTCCGGTTTCCCGAAACATGACCTCCGCCTCAAAAGTTCCTTGGAAAAAGCCTATATTTAGGACCAGTTATTTCTTTCGAAAGATTTGATGGGTCTAGATTTTTTATAAAAAGTCTCCGGAAGAGCTCTTCGGCTAATAACTATTGTTTTTAAACGCATAAACGTAAATGCTTCTTGTAAACGCTTTTGTAAACGCTTTTTCAACGCTTGAAGAACCATTATAATTATATGCCTACTGTTCGTAAAATGCGAATGTGTCCTTTGACCTGTTTGTATCCAGGTCTGGGGAATGTTGCCCATGCTTATTATTTTCTTTAACGTACATGTAGGTCTGTCTAAATCGTTTTATTCAATGTAAGGCATGTTCGCTAGTCAGACGTAAAAAGGGGAAAATTATGCAATTACTCATACATTGAGGGTCCCGGCATACAGGGGCATCATGGGGAGCTTGCCACTCCTGTAATTCGCATATAATTAATTATTATGGGGGATATTTTCCTACAAGGGGCTAAGCTATATATACACACACACACACACAGTAACGCCCACACACACTTACAGATAAAAACATACGCACACACGCACCCCTGCATTATTTTTATGTCTGTTTCTGTACCTGTCTGTTACTCTGTATCTGTCTCTCTGTCTTTCTGTCTCTGTATCTCTCATTGTTTATATCTCTGTCTTTCTGTGTCTGTGTCTGTCTCTCTATCTCGTCATTCCTACGAAAAAACAGTTAACCGATGGATGCAATGCTGGTCACAAATCCTTGGATATAATTATGCATGCATTATATAATTAAATCTCAATAATATTTGTGTATGCGTTCATGCATACATAAAATTATCTACAATCATAATTATATATTATTATGAGTATGATTGTGTTCTTGTGGGTTAGTGCGTGTGTTTCAGTGTGTTTCATTTGCATTTGTACTGGCATAACGCAACATTTTAACCATGCCACTTATAAGCGATTCAGAATCACTTTCGACCAGAGTCAATGCTGTATAGCTAGCAAATAAAAAACGGACAACAGTCTTTTCCCGATCGGAGGAAGGAAGAGAAAGACGGTGGAGCTGAAGCCTCAACCTCCATTGAGGGGGAGTTTCAAGCCAATGACAGGCAGAGCTTTTAAAAATGAATTTTGATAACTCTACTTTCCCTTCGTAAATTACTCCCTGTCGGAGAACAATATTACCTTCTTCACTAGTTTTCACTGGACAGAAGTGCTTCCACATCTGCATAACTCCATTCAGAGTGTACATTCTGTGTAACCTACAAGTGCACGCAAAAAAATCTATGCAGCCAGGCCTCTGTAGAAAGCGCAATGGCCCATTGCAGCCGAGGGACAATCAGAATACCCTTGGCGAACGAGAGGAGAGTATGGCCTGTTATAATAATACATGGGATGAAGCAGGAGGGAAGAGACTGAGGTATTACAGAAGGTGATAAGATAATCATCTTCAATCTTCGTCTGATGTTTAAAAAACTGAGAAAACGCATTATGATTACAATTCATAGTATGAACAGATGGTATACAAGTCATTACATGTAGGAGTCGAATTTAACTGTAGGCAGTGCTGCATGGCACCCATCACGTCCTCAGTTTACTACCGCCATCTGCCGAATGAAAGGTTGAGTGAATCATTGTGGGTGCAGCGGGAAGCGATTCCGCATCAGTGCGCTCTTCGTGTCGGAGTGTTTACAATTGCCCAAAACCCTCTCCGGTATGAAATCAGGAACATAACCGCCGACAGGCTGTAGTACATGAGAGTTAAAATTTTGAACTCGGTGGTCTGAGGTACAGGAACCAGCGTGGGGAGAAAAGAATGAATCCAGACATAATTATGGAAAACCTTGGTCGCTCATCAACCACTAAAGAGCAGCTTTAATTAATTATTGACTGAAGCTTGGAAAGGTTTAGCGAAGAGAGACAGTATGATTATTTGGAGTTTGCCGAATTCAGTCCTAATGCACCATGCAGCTCATGGCCGAGAGTGGGGAACACGTGAGGGAAGAGCGAGAGACGGATGGTGGAGGCAGTTGACGTAGAATGATGATATTCTGATAAGGACGTTTCCTAAAGGTCTACGTTTGATATGGTCTATAAATGAGAGAAAACCGGACCCAATATTATGTATCATAATTATGATATATATAATAGGGCCTAAGCTTATACCTAGCGATGTAATATATATTATGTATATGGACGTATGCACTATGCAGGCATGGGAAGCATTATTATGGTGGCGTCATTAGTCGAGAGTGAGATGGAGAAAAGCAGCAGCAGCAGCAGCAATAGCATCAGCAGGATGAGGATGAGGATGAGGATGAGGATGAGGATGAGGATGGAGATGATGGAGTTGAAGATGGAGTTGATGGAGTGCGATGGTCGGTGTGTGCATACACGTCACCAACAGAAGCAGCAGCTGATCGATTGGACAGCCAGACGAAACAAAGCACTCGTCTACGTATTTCCAATTAGACACACGAATATATATATATATGTATATAAGTTTGTACAATACCCATGCATCTGTATATATGTAATGTATATATTTTTTATATGTGACGCGCAGCTGATAGGCTACTTTAAACATTTATGTAGAGTCAATATAATTAAAGTATCAACTATAATGTGTCATAAATCAACTTGATCATTGGTGGTATGGATATTTTGTTTATATTAATAATACATCAAATATATTTTTAAGCAATTATTTAATGCAAGCTATGTATTAATTTAAATATCCTACTATATATTATGCCTCTATAATAGTTAGTTATTCCAGCGATTGCCATTTATAATCGGACGATATATACATGTATGTGTGTGCGTGTGCTCCGTGAGTGGGTGGGTTCTGTGTGTGCGTGCGTGTCTGTGCTCTGTGTGTGTGAGTGTGTGTGTGCGTGTGTGTGTTCTGTGTGCGTTGTGCCAACTCCTTGCGCAAAATGCTCTTAAGTGTCCACTGGAAATGGAATTGCTTTCATCGCATCTCGTTCTGGGAAGCGAGCGTCTCTCCTCTGCACCACCATCTACACATCTACAATTCTACATCTATAGCAGCATCCAGCTCTAATGTATTTGATGCCATGGCCGCTTCAGCCACGATGACTCACGTATGTGTCCTGATCCTTTAGGTGCGAAGCGGCGATCTGCGAAACGTGGTTCAATCTTGGACATTGCCTCCTGTGCACGCGTCTGTGTTATGGCTCGTACTATGCAATAAGATGGCGGTCATTACTGTTTGGATTTCGGATGAGTCCAGAAATATTGTTCTCTCTCGATGGTTTATGCCTTGATTCTTCAAGATGGCGAAGATTTAATCACGAGCTGCTATTGTGCTTTTATATGGTATCCATAAAACGCTGTGGGAGCCATTAGTGCACACGAGTAAACATTCGATATTTATTAAGGACTAAGAATAGACGATGCGATAAGTTATGTCGACTATAAAATTAATGTGAATAATTATTATGGTTATTATTATTATACTTAAAACCTTTAATGATAATGCATTCACATTGCGTCGAAATATTATATGGTGTTAGAAATCGCCAATCGTTTTCTTGTTCTTTAATCTATTTATACATTAAACAAATTTCATAATTAAACCCATTTAATAGGTTTAATTATGCTTGACCTCTTTGTTTTCCGTGTCAGGACCGCCATAGCTCAATCCATTATCCTATCATCTGCATGCATTCGTTCCACCCTTTAAAATGGGCTTCTACGATCAATTCACTCTGTCATCCTGTTTGGTAGTCTTTCCTCATCTTTCTCTCGTCTCAAAACAGTCTTTTATCTCGGGGTTAGGGCTACACGCACTGGAAGCACATCTGAAAAAATAAAATCAAAAGTCTGAAAAGGTTCTATTCGTAGGTCTATTCAGTTTCCTGGTCGGCGAAAGTGCCCATAAAGACAACAGCATTATAATAGCTTTGTATCATCAGCGAAATGCGTTCCAGCAAAAATGTTTTCCCGTGGGTCCTTCGTTGCAAAGGTTTATTGTGGGAGCCAAAATGTGAACCTCCAATATAGGTCAGCAGTTACCCTGACCTTTTTATGAGTGTTTACTATTAGTGGAGCAACAATGCCAGCAAGGTCAATGCTTGAATGAGGATGGAAAGAGCGCAGTCGCTGGCGTGAACCAACCATGATTGTCACAGAGTTATCAGGGTGTATGGGGGTCAAAACAAACCGTTGAAGCTGAACGATACACGATCGGCACGAAAGCACTTCTCAAGTTTAGCCTTTCCAAAGTGAACATTGGAAGACAGAGCAAAAGAAAAGAGGAGTACGTGATCGTCGGCTGTGACTGAACTTCAGATTTGAAAAATTATCACTAAAATGAACTACTCCAAATTGAATAATTATTCGGCCCTACTCCAAAATACTGAAGTTAACCTTAAGCCTATAGGCCTATATTATTACTTTGTCATGATAATATAAGATAAGTTTATATGATGAATTGAATATTTGGTTTGACAACTGGACCTACTGACTCAATATTGCAGAGCAGTTTTGTCCCTCTGTTAATTAATAATAGGCCTTCTTTTGTGCTTAGCGTCTTTCAGTTAAGCCTATAGTTACTGTAGTCCTACTTTCGTCTGTGTATGCCATTGAATTCCTTGATGGAAACTAAGGCAAATCAGAAATCCTGAATTATATTTGTGTTTAGTCACCCGTCGACAACTTTTCATTATTCAATGAAATCTGTCATCTGTCTATAGCATGTATCATGTATGTCTTGTCCTCTCCTTTTCTGTTCTGTCCTCTATTGTCCTCTCCTGCCTCGTTCTATCATGTCCTTTCCACTGCTCTTGTGTCTCGTTATGCAATGTTCTATCTTGTCCTGTTCTGGCCCATCAAGTCCTGTCATGTTCTCTATTGTCCTACTCGCTCTTCTCTCACCCGTTCTTGTCCTGCATGCCTCGTCCTATCATCTTTTCTTGAAACCTCTCCTGTCCTGTGTCCTGTCCTTATCATTATGTTCTCCTTTGTCCTCTTGCGTCTTCTCCTGTCCTGTCCTGTCCCGTCCTCTCTTCTCGTCTCCTCTCCTGTCCCTCTCCTCTCCTGTCCTCTCCTGTCCTCTTCTGTCCTATCCTATCCTCTCCTATCCTATCCTCTCCTATCCTTTCCTCTCCTATCCTCTCCTATCCTCTCCTCTCCTATTCAAACGCATCGATGCAAGCGTGAACCGCCTTCCTTCCAGCAAATTCAAAATAGAGAGCGGCAGGAAATCGATGATAAAGTCTAAAGATGGTCTTCCTCCATTCGCCGTCCATCTTTCGACTCGTCTTAGATTAACAGAATTTTTCAACAACATATATCGATCAGCCAACCAACCATCCACCTAACCACCCAACCACTCACCCAAACACTCACCCAAACATCCACCCAAACATCCACCCAACGAGCCAACCACCTAACCACCCTCCCAGCCATCAACCCAACCACCCAGCCATCCGATCGATTAAAAAGCGTGAAGCATAAATATCATGTCTCCACTTTAGTTTATTCTTGAAAATGTTCTTTACTTTGATCTAATATTATAATAATTAGGCCTATTATGAAGAAAGCATGAATCAGAATTATTAAACGCCTCTTGTCAATTTACCAAGAACGATAAAATGCATTAAACGGGCCTTAATAATTTGGAATATTACATGTACCTCTTTCAGTGTAGTCCACTATCTATTAGGCTACTCAGTTACAACTTAGAACCCTATATTTATTTGAATTGAGGTCATTTTACAGCAATTAGGCCTACATGTACAAGGAACATTATTATTATCAACAATATAATTCTTTTATGGCACTTTTAGCCTAGGCCTAGACACTAGTGAAAGCACAATTCAATAAGCCATTATAGTAGTCAGGCCTATAATTATCTTCTCCTCTTTTGGGTATTGTTGGTGTTGTAGGCAACGGTATTGCATTTCACTGCAAATTGTCGAGTAAAAGATAAGGTAAAATCTATGCGCCATAATGATAATAATTTTTACGTGGATACGCACTATAATAGGCAAGCATATTGCCAAGCATTGTACTCTGCCATATTAAATTGTGCAGTGTGCTGTTCAGTATTGTCCTCCAATTTATCGGTCACCACCCGACTCGCCAATTTTCGCGCAAGACAGCGCCGCAATGCGAATCTCGCGCACCAAACTGCCGCCTAGAAATGACCCATAACCAACGTATAATGCGTTTATATTATACACATAGGAGGATGACGACGACATGGAGGAGGTCCACAGTTCCACGGCCGTCCTCATCCGCCACACAACGCCGGACTTAAAGAGGAAGCCCCACGGCGCGTGCACGCCGGGTCCACGGTCTCCCAATCAGGAGATCTATGGCCTGCCAGCGTAGAGGCGCTCATTAGGAATTCTTTATTGCGAAACGGAATAGTTGGTTCGCTTATAAAACGCCTGCCACTTCCTCCTCACAGTCCTCAGTGGTGCGAAATATTATGCGACGGCGTATTATAGTCGTTTGTCTTATCGGATGGGGTTAGGCTCCACGCGTAAATAGTTGGATTATAGGAGATTACTGGGGAATAAGTAGGAGATTAGCAAGAACCATCTGAGTTTGTGCAGGTTATTTTTTATAGTGGAAATAATAAGAAAGCATGAATCTTGTAATAATTAGGGCAAGTAGTGTCTTAGCCGCAAAATTGTATCTTTTGAATCAGATAAAAGCTTATAATACTTAACATTGTCATTATCCATTATCTCACCATTATTCAATTATCCCAATCGCCACTGTCTGAATATAGCTATTATGTCATGATGCATGTAGGTCTATTACGTGGGTCTAATTAAAAGAGACGTTTACTATTTTAATAATAAATTGAATGCGACTTATACATTTCGAATCACAGTCAAACGGTATAAGACCTTTGTAGGATAAAGTCCGAATTTGAATTAAGAGCTTATAGCTTACTAGCTGGGGTACCCGGCGATGCCCGAGAATTTTATGTGAATAACCGTGAAGCTATGGCGACGGAATGGAAATAGCAAAAGTATTTTCGCGCCCCCACCATGGCCCCCTCCACTGGCTGGACCTGACGGTCCTCTGTCTACATGCAAAGTTTCATATCAGCTCCAAAACTGGAAAAAATTTGGCCCCCAAAATTTTTCACACCCCAAACAGCACCCAGCCCCACCAGGCCCATGCGGGGCAAGGTGTGTTGGTCTGGGGCGAGGTGGTCCCGGTGGCACCCTATCTAGCTGCAACTTTTCAGGTGTATAGCTGTGAAACTATGTCGATGGAATGAAGATAGCAAAAGTTTGGGTTTTCGCACCCCTGGTGGGAGAGATTCACCAACCCCTCCACTGGCTGGACCTGACGGTCCTCTGCCTAGATGCAAAGTTTCAGATCAATAGCTGAAAAACTGCCAAAAATTTGCCCCCCCAAATTTTTTCCCCTAAACAATGCCAACACACACTTGGCCCCTGCGGGGCCAGGCGTGTGTTGGGGCGAAGTGAGGGCGATGTGGTCCCTGTGCCACCCTACCTAGCTAAAACTTTTCAGGTGAATAGCTGTGAAACTGTGGCGATGGTATAAAAATATGAAAAATAGAGTTTTCGCCCCCCCCCCCCCATTCTCACCCTTGTGGGAGAGAATCACCAACCTCTCCACTGGCTGGACCTGGCAGTCCTCTGTCTAAATTCAAAATTTGACATCAATAGCTGCAAAAAAATTGGCCCCCTAAAAATTTTCGCCCCCCCTTAAACAACGCCCTGCCCGACCCGGCCCCTGCGGGGCCAGGTGTGTGTTGGTTGGGGGCGAGGTGGACCCGGTGGCACCCTATCTAGCTGGAACTTTTCAGGTGAATAGCTGTGAAACTATGGCGATAGTATAAAAATAGGGAAAATGGAGTTTTGGCCCCCTCCTTCATTTTTTCCTTGTGGTAGAGATTCGCCATCTCGTTTTCTGGGAGGACCTGACTGAAAAGTTTCAGATCAATAGCTGAAAAAAATTTTGTCGCCCTCCCCAAAAAATTCCCCCATCCTGGCCCCCATGGTGTTAGAAATTCGCCAACCTCTACACTTGCTAAGTTCGATGGACCCCTGTCTAGGTGCAAAGTTTCAGATCAATAGCTGCAAAACTGTGGGCGTGTATTCTGGACAAATATATATATAAATAAATAAATATATAAATAAATATATAAATAAATATACATCCTTGCTTATAGATATAGATCATCAGTTTTCTGGCGTTTCGCATAGGCCCACTTATTTTGTGAGCACACTAGAAAATTTTTATACTAATAGTAATAGGAGCCAGATTTTGTCGAGTGAAAGATAAGGTAAAATATATGCGCCATAATGATATTGATTTTTTTTATGTAGACACGCACTAATAATCTATTATACATGTAGGCTATAGAAAGTAGTTGCCTATTTTTAATTATATTGCTTCTCTTGAAGCGCGTGAAAACATTTATTGAACACGCATGCTTTTAAGAAGCACCAACAGACTTCTATCTAAAAACAATGAATATAAAAGGAAGAAAACCAGTCTTGTATGGCTGCCTCAAGATATAGCGCCTTAATTTTCTTAGCCTCGGGTAGGCCTACTAGTGTGGCATTCCTATGTATCCGCATACAAATTTACATTGGTGGAAGCATAACTGTGACCATTTTCATTGCTTTATAGCAGATACTAAGTGACTTGTTCTTGTTTTGCTTCAGACACGAAGAGCAGCCAGAGCGGAGGAGGACGGCTGACGGAATACATAACACATTACGAACCGTTGTACTATGACAGCGCCATGCTTAGGACGGACCACCACCGCACGAAAAGAGATATCGAACAACAACTAACTCTCAACATGCACGCATACGGAAGGTGCGTCGAAAACACGCCAACGCTCTTTGTGAAAACAAACTCCTGATGAATATTAAATTATTAATACGTCCTTGATTTCTCTCTTAATGAATATTAATGTAGGCTATTAAATTTAATGCGTCCTTGATTTCTTTTAGGTTTAATAGATATCGATACGTATTTGCATTCTTCTAATGAATATTGATGCGATAAACCTACTTGTCGGTCTACACAGTTGAGTGTTTGTGCCAAGGTACAGTTTACGAGGCAGGATTAGGCCAATAAAATTTATTACAGGCTACACGAAATTCACAAACCCTGATACAATTGAAACCTTATTTTGGCTGCATAATACTAGCATATCATAAATGTTTTTCTACTCCTACATAAGACTATAATTATAGCAGTATGCATTGTTTAAGTTTAGTCAGTAATAGCATTGTTCATAAATAGCTTGCTATTCCCACTATTATAATGTCACTATGTTTTTATTAATTTTTAAAAACCCAATGAACTCAGCTACACATAGTGCTATGTAGTGTCTTATAAATTAATGCATACTGGTGACCATTAAAATTTTAAATGCCGAGAACGACAGAACATTAAGACGATGTCGTTAAATAAATGACATCAGCATCAAGTCAACAAAAGACGCAATAAGGAGAAAGGCAGCGTCGAATAGTAAAGTCCCTTTCAGTCTTGGCTGATGTCACAACTCTTCGCCATGCAGAACAATGAAGCAGTCCTTTTTAAAAGACTTTGCTTGCTGACAAAGAGTCGTCGACCTCAGACCTGAGAGAAATTAATCTACTGCTGGTCTTCCTTATCGACTGAAAAGTCCATACAGGAGGAGGATGGGGGAGAATGGGGTGGGATGTTGGGGGATGTTGGGTGGGGTGGCTGCGGCAACTGCATTGCTGACGTTGGACTTCTTCTTCTTACTTGGATGCGCGGCGTTCTTTCATTCGATTCCTGATTTGATTTCACAGCTTCTTCATTGCGTCCGACCTATGGTATATCTCTTGACTCTTTCTTCTCCCTCACCTTCTCCCTTCTTCTATTTTTTCCTTTCCTTTGCCTCATCCTCTTCCTCTGTCTTTCTCACTCTCCCTCTTTCCCACTTTCTCTATCTTAGTATAATTATGTCTGTCTGTCCCTTTATGTCCACTTACGTCTGCTTTTTATCTGGTTTTTTCTGTTTCTTCTTTGCCTTTGTCGCTCTGCTTAATGCTCTTTAGTTTCAGTTTTTGTCTCCATATTTCTGTTTATGTTTCTCTTCTGTGTTTTTTAAATTCATTTTTGCTGTATTGCTCTCATTAGATATGCGCCCAATGTTCTTTCTTTCTCACACTCTTTTTATTTCTTTATTATATGCTTCATACTGTCTCTCTCTCCATCTATCTGCGTCTCTCTTCTCTGTCTTATTTTATCTATCTGTCTCTCTGTATTTCTGTCTCTGTCTGTCTGTCTCTCTCTCACTGTATCTCTCTCTTTCTCTTTTTTCCTCTCTCACACTGTAACTCTTCATTTGCCTACCGCTCTGTTGGCTTCTATTGTTTCAGCCATCCATGTATTATTTATCCAGTTTTTTCTTCTCCGCTCTGTATGTTGACCCTCTGTCTCTTTTTATCTGCCTATCTCTCTCTCTCTCTCTCTCTCTCTTGCTCTCTCTCTCTCTCTCGCTCTCTCTCTCTCGCTCTCTCTCTCTCTCTTTCTGTCTTTCTATCCGTCTCTTTGAGTCTCTGTCACTCTATATTTGCCTCTCTCAATCTCTTTCGAGTCTAATAGATTAAATCGTCGATGAGATATATTCAAAGCGTTGCATTTCCATCCAATCCATCCAATGTCAGACGACTGCAAAGTGTAAACGTCCATCTACACACACGGCATACAAGTCCATGCAGAGAACGCGTCTTTTGAGATGCACTGGCGGTATATAAATTCTGTTCAGGTTACAATTAAATAAACTACATATGTGTGTGTATGTGCGTAGGTGTGTGTGTTTATGTGTACGTAGGTGCTGTGTATGTACAATGTTCATTTGTAAATAGTCTACATAAACTATCATGCATGTATACGCGTGTATTATTTGTATTATTACATGCATATCTTAATACATTGTATGTATTCGTTCATTTATTCATAAATTTATATAGCGCCTGTAAAGACGCCAAACACAGTAGGGGAAACTACTCAGAGAGCACTCCTGACACTTGCAGAGAAAAAAATAGTCTTAAGTTGAGTAAGAGAAGCGTCTATCATGAAGTAGATGTGTGGCTTATAATTATTATTATCCTCGTTTATTCAAAACATCATGTTGTCACACGCAACATGTTACGCGTCATGTATACCTCCTTGCATTGGAACTCATTCCAGATCACTGAATCCACCACGGAAAAAGGTCGATTCTGCAATCTGCATACCCAATTTACATATGCAGTGGCCTCAGATGCAGGCTTATAATATTTGTATGTTTGTATGCTTGTATGCATGTAGGCATAAGTCTATAATTATGTGTACATGTATGTGTACAGTATGTTCAACGCATGTAGGCGCGTACAGTAGGCCTACTGGTTAGTAGCTGTCTTTGTAGGCCTATATGATGTGCCTGTGTTTATGTTATTGTGTGTATGTGTGTGTTCCTGTTGTTCATTTTGGTTTATGATCTTTTTGTTATGGAAACGGAATTGACTGACCGAGAAAGAGATTTCCTGGAAATTGATGCACGTTGTTGTCTTCATTAAACTCACGTCTCTTCTCTTCTTCCATCATTCCAATCAACTCCAATATACATGTAAATACGCCGACGCTTAATAACAGCTGACGACAACATGTGTCGGCTTATGATTGCTCTTATGCTACAACATAATTGCTGAGAATAATACTTGTAATATCTGAGGTGTGAGATAAGAATCTGGTTTTACACACAGGCGTTACATCTCATAACAGCAGCTTTTGGTGGATGTTTTAATTACAGAGCTGAATGTTGACAAGATGGGAAACTCCACATGTAGCCTAGTTATAGATTCGTGTGACATGTTTTTGAACAATAATGGATGGGGTGGGGAAGTTCTCATCGGGTTTACAAGTTTACATAACAAGTGCATTTATTTAATTATATATTTGAAGAAAAATTGACGAATAATTTTTTTTAAAGTACGAAATTGTGTCGTGTGGAGATTTAAGCATCATAATTATTTAAGACAAATTTTGAAGTTGGACGATAAATTAATTATTATGTCTAGGAATGAAACGGACGTAGGCTACACAATTCCACGTGGAATGCAATTAGGTATAATGTATTGTGTAGTCGTTTATATCAATTCGCCTCTGAAGCCGGAAGTGGACGAATCCAAATGTCACAAACACTGGGTCAATGTATTATAATTAGGCTATCCACATTGAATTTCATCACGGTTCGTACTTTGGCAGTGCCAGTCCCAATCATGGAGAAAGGAGGAGGGCAACACCAATCATACTTGAAAACAGCAAAAAGCATCTTCCCATCTTATGCTGGTACCAAGTCATTCGTGACAGAAGCACACGAGCGCATGAACGATTTCCCCAATGGTCATTACACAGAATCGAACCCATAACCGCATGGTCTGTAACCAACCACGACACTTTCTCACTTTGCTAGGGTCGGTTGTTACATGTTTAACGACACTGCCATATCAGAGATGATTAGTGTCGCCCTCCTCGTTTATCCAAGCTTGGGACTGGCATTGGCGGAGAACAACCAGAGGCGGAGTTAAAGTGGCGTCAATGCCGGTTTGATATAATATGCTTATTCAGCAATTAGGTTAGATTTGGTGCTGATGATGAACCTATTATCCCTGTGCTCGTTTAGTAGCAGATTGGACCAGTTAGGACCAGCTCCGGGTCGAAAGATTATTATGTGTGTTCTGAATTATAAATATAACCGGTTTGATTCGGCATTGTGCCGTTGTAACCGGTTTGTTCCGGTCCTAAGCGGACCTTTGCAACATTGAATAATGCGTGGTATTAAATGCTGACAGCGGCGGCATTCAGTCGCATTAAATCCATCGTAAGCAGACCATTCATTCGAATGGAACAATGTCCACGAATGTATGCTACGGTATGCGTCGAGAGCGTAGCGAGATTGATTGAGAAGCAGGGCATTTGGTCATTAAAGTGTTAAAGTAATGTCGAGCTAATGCAGAAACCAGTGTAACAGAGCACTCAAGTTCACGAAACTCACGACAGTAATGAGAATCATAATAGGCATATAATGATAGACAGCCGAATGGTTAAAGCGTTAACCTTGTAACGTGTAGGGTTACTGTAGGCTTACGTGTGTGAGCCTTTCATGGAGACTGTGTTAGTTGTATAGGGACCTTGAACAAGTCTGTTGCCTATCATTGGGCATCGCTATCGGCAATGGCTTTTAGTAAGAGGATAATAGATAATGTTGTTATTGTCATTGTTGCTATTGTTGCTGATGATGATGATGATGATGATGATGCTGATGATGTTGTTGATGATGATGATGATGATGATGATGATGATGATGATGATGATGATGACGATGATTACGATGATGATGTTGATGATAGTAGTAGTTTTTGTTGTTGTTGTTGTTTATTGTTGCTGTTGTTGTTGTTGGTGGTGGTGGTGGTGGTGATGGTGGAGGTTGCGGTGGTATTGGTGGGCCTATTGGTATTGGTAATAATATTGATTACATCAATATTATGTACGTTTGCTTCTTGTCTTGTAATAAAGTGCAACTGCAATGGTCTGTTCCTGTAGCCTATTAGCAACCATCCATAAACTGCCAGACACTGGCCTAGTATGGTCACACTGCATTACACAAGTGCTGCATAGAAGCTTTCCTAATAAGTTACCTATTTGTCTCCGTAATGAACTTCTTTGTCTTTCTTTGCCCCTTTTCCGCAAGCGTTTGGAACCATTATCTTTTATTTTGGTTTGGTGTCAGGTCGGGGGAGCGCTTCTGAGGAGTTCTCTTGAAGTTGCGCTATATAAAAGTTCCATTACAATTACAAGATCTACAATATGGTCACACTAAGTTTTGATACTACCAGACACGACTTGAAGGTCGTAATGGGAGAGATTTTAAAAATGAAATGGAGAAGGAGGAGGTTGATCTAATTCTCTCATCGCTAATTATTCACATCGATTAATTATTTACGCTAGCCAAACAAAACAGGCGATACCATCGTGCAACGTAACCGGAGAGAATAAAGTCTCCAGTTGAGTTTTGCTGTTACATCGTAGCTTGGCACCGTCCATCGTCAGCACTGCGTTCGTCCGACTTTAGATCTAATAATTATTATATGGCGAAGCACTTTTGGTGAATGGGGCTTTTGAAAGAGCGCTTCAAAACGACCAATTATCATACTATGCTTTTACATGGCCTCACCCTGTGTAGGCTATAATTTGATTTGAATGGGAGCTGTCCAAGATCAATACACGCGTTTACTATGGCAGCCAGAGAGGTATACGGATGGCCAGGCATGCCTGTCGAGGAGCAAGGAGCATAGACCTGCTTTAACGAAACAAGACTGATCAACTAGAAAACAAGACAACGAACTAAGCGTTCAGAAGAACCATGTCTTCTGTCGTCAGACCTAATTCTGATTAACTCTCTCGAAGCTATCTCATTGTATTGTAATTTAATCGAGTGTGCTTAAAGTCACGGTGTAGGCCTACAGTGCTTAACTTCCATGAACTGATTGAATGAGATTTTTAATCTAGTTAGCTTTGGACTGAGAAATCCAAGAGGGATGTAAGATGTTAGGATGTCAGGAATGCAAGATCCTTCAATCCAAATCTAACTAGATTAGAAGATCTTCATTTAAACAGTTCACGGAAGTTCTGCATTGAACACCGAGACCTGCAGTCTTGATCAAATTACAATACAATCAGATAGGAGTTTATCAGAATTATGTCTGATTATAGCACTTGTGTTCGCACAACATCAATTTTGTGTGGCTTAGTCGCCAGCATCACTGCAGAAGGCGCTTTATAATTTAACTTTAAGATTAAATGTTCAGTAGTGCCTACTAAAAAAACGCCGAATTATGGCGTAAGCTTATATAGTTTGGTGTTCCTTTGCGAAAAATCAGCTCCGCCTGAAAGCCATGTTAATTTTGGCCCGCATTGAGACCAAGGTCAAAATTAATGTTGGCACTGATCCGATTAGCGTGGATATCTAAAAGCTATTCTAACAGCTTCTCTGCTGAAGGTGGTTGGTAGTGCATTGACGATTACCAGGTAACGAATATTGCGTTAAAAAATATCTCATACTACGAGTGGCGATACAGTGCCATTAAGAGTAGCCTTGGCCTAAGCTTATAGTAGGAGAGTTGTTATTTTCTGTGTTTCGCAGAATGTTCAAGATTCGACTAAAGCGAGACACTGGAATCTACAGTCCGGACATCGTTGTTGAGAACAGCAACAGCTCCCTCTACTTCGACTCCAGCAGGGCGTACAGAGGACACCTCGAAGGTTGCGCCTACATACCTACTTATTTCTTCATATTTAATTACAATTGCATTCGTTCACGGAGCCAAAAATTCAGCACTTGTGCTGTTGTGCATTAATCATTGGAGTTGAAAGGACACTCCATGTAATGCATTCAAAATTGTGTATTCAGCATAGTGTTTCAATGCATTAGAATCCATGTACTGTATTCAATAAAATTGATTGATTGATTGTATTCAATGTGGTGTAAAAAAGTAAAGTAAAGTACTGCCTACTGTTCCATATAGTCCCATGTGAAACAGTAAGATCATAGGTGTCACTGCATTCGCTGGTGGACAGTCGGTCAAAGAGATCAATAAGAAAGCTAAAGAATACCAGGAGATCGATAAATCCGATAGTCAATAGCTCCACGATGCATTACATGTAGATGTTGAAAGCCACTGACTCAGTCTAGCAATCTCTTTATCGTCAAATGGATCGAATTGTCAATTCTCATGTCCTAGAATCTTAGTAAATTATAGTCCACTGTTGGTCTGCTGCTGTTGCGGCCCAAGCATTCTTGGTAGGCCTACCGTTTAGCAGACCACCGTATAGTGAGCTGCACAACAACGGTACTTTTGTAAACTGGATGGAGTTTATCATTTTTAATTTATTTCTGGCTTCAAACGTGCCACATGTCAAATAATAAATTACTTATTAATTTGTCACATTGTTCCATTGTTTCTCATTCATTGTAAACACCCTGATTTATTCTGCAATGCGTTTGTTTCATAGAGTGGTTGCGTATAGTGTAATATAAATAAAATTTGCTCAACCGGAACGTTTTTCGTCGGGGGAACCGATCGGATACCACACCGTTTTGTACGAGTGGGCGGTCTTAGAAGAGCGGCAAGTGCTAACGAAATTAGAAGCTAGCGTTGAAAGATGGCGTCTTCTTCTTTCTCGTGTAGACTCAGCTACTTCGATGGTTATATGACAGATGGCAACCCAGGAGACCAATGAATAAGTCATGCATTAAATTAAATATTTATGCTGCTCCTCTCGGGCAAACTTAGCCAGCGACAGACAGCCATAGTGTCTACCGAGAGACACACAGAGACACACAGACGTAGACAGGGGTAGAAGAGGAGACAAGCAGACGTAGACAGAGGTAGAAGAAGAGACACTTCGAGAAATAGTTCAGAAGAATAGGGAACTGAAGCTGCGAGCGAATCTGTGATGCTAAGATAAGAAGTGGGAGTAAATTTTAACGCTGTTATTTATTTTGGGTCAAATCGCAGCCGATCCATCATCCACATTATGTATCACTATGTTTACGCAACTACAAAGCGCAATATAAAATCACACGTAGGGCTATATTTAATTTGCATAGGCCTACGTTTGCAATAGGTCCTCATATTAATAACGTGTCATATGACTCATGTGCCTATCTATTTATAATAATAGTAGGCCCTATCATGGGTTGTAGTCCTATTTATCCCTTGTTGTTAGTCGGTTTTTCTGCTGTAGGCCTGGCCTACTTGTTTTTCGATGTCATTACTGTTGCTTGGGTTCAATAATTATGGTCATGGTATTATGATGTGGGTAGAGCTGTTGTTTTGACAATCACTCAAACGAAACTTCAATAGCGTGTGGTTGATAAGATTATCCCATCAAACACAGGATGTGATATTATGAGGAGGAATTTAAAGAGCACTCTACAAAACTCTACATGTAGGCCTACAATCTGAGCAATAAGATGAGACCGGAGTCTATTTTTAAAGAGCGAGATGGTAGTTAAATTAGGTAATATCGGTCCAAGTGCGAAGATAGATCAGCTCACTGTTACGAAAACATATTATGAGATTTAGTCCTAGCAAAGCTACTCTTATTCGCAGCAGAACGTGCAGGATAGGGGTTTAAGATACATGTAGATCATAGACGTACATGTAACAGCGAAAAAGTTATTAAAGACCCTTGGTAACTGATTAAAAGCACACTCAAGCATAAATTCCCTAGTTTGCAAAATTCTGATATGTTCTAGGCCTATATAAAGGACACGGTAGGCCAACAATTTAAATACTACCGCGGTACAAACATGTGCAGTGAAGCACTCATGATGTACATTCACGTAGTTTATACAAAAGAAGACAACGCGGAGTTATTAAGATTGCACTGGAGACAATATCTATATCTTGTGTAATTTGAGAGACTATGCTTCCGTCCTTTCAGGTGAGGAGGAAGATTCGAGCGTCTACGGACTGATCACAACTGACGGATTATTCGAAGGCAAGATCGACACTCTCTCCGACCAATACATCGTCGAACGATCGAGACGATACTTCAAGGACCCAACCCAGCCACCGTCCTTCCACTCCATCATCTACAGCCTCTCATCGGTCCACATGGACGGCCTCAACGCCTCCCTCTGCCGGTCCCGACAGCTCCACCAGCGCCTCCGCCACTCGCAGCACCCTCAGCCCCGCCGCCTGCAGGAGCAGGACAGCCTCCTGCTCACCCGTCCTCGCCGCAGCAGGCGGTCGGCGGCCGAGGAGGTCTACACGACGGACACGGCCGACGCCGGCGGTGGAAGCCGATACGACTCAGGGGTCGACCCGTTCAGGGAGAGATATGCGTACCATCACCCGCCGATCCATCGACCGATTGACCCGATGAAGACGACGTGCACGATGTTCATTCAGGCTGATCATCTGTTTTATGAGAAGTTCGATAGCAATGAGGATATGGTCGTTGAACAGTTGACGCAGCATGTCCAGGGCGTCAACGATATCTACCGAAAAATAGGTACGATGCATATGATCGATTCCAACAGGGTAGGCCTATGCCCGGAAACATTTCTATGGCTTTCTATTCTAGGGGAGTTTACAAGGGGTATGGTCGCAAGATGTAGGCCTACAGAGTGTAGTCTACACAGAATTAGCTGAAAAAATTATGAAGTTGCGTAGTAATTGCAGCGATAATACTATAATTAGTAATAATTATTATTAAAGATACTACTATTTTTTGTATTATTTTTATTATTTTATTATTGCTATTATTAACAATGGTACTAGTATTATTATTATTACAGGTTTCCCAGAAGTATTTAGGAACCCTCAGGTGTTCAAAACAATATCCGAAGATGGTGTTATCATTATTATTATTATTATCATTATTATTAATATTATTATTGTTGTTGTTGTCAAATATGAAGAATTATTAGCCTATGTAACACCGGAGCCCAGTGTAGTGCGAAGCAAAATGCGCTCTATGGGTTAGTAAGTCAGTCATTGAGTTTATCAGTCAGTCAGTCAGTCAGTCAGTCATTCAGTCAATCAATCAGTCAACGATTTATTGTCTTTTGATTGCTCTCTCTGCTGATATGATGTAGAATGGTACATGTAGGTTATCTGAACGATTCAATTATTTTATCATTCGTCATCTTTCACTTTTCATTTGTCGTCTAATCACAAAAACATTTCATCGTTGATAAATTGTTTTCTTATTGCTGCCACCGATCACGAAAGGTTTCTTAGCATCTGCTCGAAATAACAATGTATGTGATTTGCGTGCGTCATATTCAACCAGAGAACATTGAATTACTTTCGGACATTTGACGACTTATAGGCTATATCGAATTGAGCTGCAGACTATTATTCAATAAGTGGACCAAATCTTCTTATGATATTGCTGTCACGCATTAACTGAAAATATATTCATGGTGACATCGGAAACAAGGGAAGTAGGCCTATCCACGGAAGAATCGCTTGAGTTCATACTGAGGATTTCGAGATATTCACAATTTCGAAGTCTACAAATACAGGGTGGTCCAAAATAAATGGCACAATGATAAATTGATAGTACTTTATTCAGACCAATTCAAATATAACCGTGAAAATTCACAAAAACACAGCAATATTTATTATTTTTACTGTAACATTACATGCATGGATGGATTTTGTTACATAAAATGTTCAATGTGTCATCCTTGCTGCTCGACCACGCATTGAAGCCGACGACGCCATTGATCAATTGCGCGGTCAATGAAACGTTGTGACAGCTTGGTCCACTCTGTGACGATTGTTTCTTTCAACTGATCCACTGTGGTGAAACTTCTACGACGGTATACCATCTGTTGAAGGGCGCCCCAAACAGCGTAGTCGACTGGATTCAAGTCCGGGCTGTTTGGGGGCCACACGACCCCCAATGTTTCTGAGTTCGTAGATTCCAAATTAGACATCGGTCTTTCTCAGTTAAGCGTCCCATGATCACAATCTCTTATAAACAACAACTTCTTTACCATAAACTATGATAAACAATGATGAAGTCAATGATGACGTCAGAGAAAATATATATATAAGTAAGAAAAATGGCATTAGACATTGAATTGTTATACTTATATCAAGAAAACTGTCACTGTGCAGTTTATTTTGGACCACCCTGTATGTTAGCCTATGTACCAAAACATCGAAAGCTAATACGGCAGTCGTATGCATGGCTGTGTTATGTCTATTTTATATGTTTTGAGATAGGCCTATATGAGCAGGAATCTGCAGGATATAGGTGGCGTCACATTACAAAGGTTTAAATTCCGTAAGTACTAAGTAGGCTACTAAGGCAAATTCCTATACATTTTCGCGTGCATTAAAATGTATTCCGCCATTTCCTTGAATAATCACTTAGTTGATTGACAGTTATGCAAGAATCGTAATAGCTGCTGGGATTGAACTAAAATATGGTTAAAATATGAAGTCAACAAGGGCTGCCTTGCGTTTGTAAACGCAATTCACGATTTATGGAGGAAACACTGAAGTCCCAGAATTCTAGTTTTTACTATAATATTATGCCTAACGCTATAGATCTATTATGTTCTTCTCTCTTTAGGCCTAACTCTGGATTGACGTGCGTTTCCGAAAAACACGCTTTGCTGACCTGCATGTCTTTTTTAGCATTATATATCACAGGACACAGTTAGCTAAAACTAAACTCTAAGGGTTTTCCAAAGAAGATTTCAAAAACAGTTTTGTATGTATTAACTGAATAGGGTCTTATTTTAGGAGTTGATTGGACAAATTTAATAATGACGATCTGCTAAATTCTACGACTATTTTCAAAGCTTCTGATTACGGGTGAATAGCCTACGACAGCGCCTCGTATTTGGATCCAAAACTTATATTTTCTGCAAGATTTTTCTTTTAATATTATGGCATTTCGTAAACATGTTTCCTTTCTTGGAAGCAATAATTGCAACCAGCGAATGTCCTGTGTATCGATTTCTTCCGTGAGATGACATCAGTTTTGAATTGCCTGTCACTTCGTATAACACAACAAATGCATGGCTGACCAAATCTCTTTCGGAATAACTGCTGTGCAAAAAAAACATGTTTCTATGTATCCTATAATATATGTACATGTATGCACAAAATTGTAGGCCTACATATATACTATTTGTATAGGCTTATCAAGTTATCATGTATGTCCAGTGCGTATGAGTATTATGGTGACAAATACAGGAGATTTAAGTATTTGAGACTTTGTGAGTGTAGGCCTATATGTATCGGCCTATGTATGCATCAATTGCATCATGTAGGCTATGTTTATGAAATTATATGCATATTGTACGACTACTAAGCGTATGTGAATATGTATGTACTCTTTTGTGCTTGTTGGTAATTTTGATGGGAGACAGATTGTGGTCAATAGGCAGGACAGTAACTGTTGGGCTAGCAGCAGGGCAGACTAGCAAATTGCAGGATACAATGGCAAAAGCAGTTGTTAACTTATTGGACGAACTGTATATAATAAAGCAGTAGGGCAAGGTGCAGAGCAAGCTTTCGAACAACAGGACTGACTGTAAGAAAGCAGGACAGTCAGACAAGTACCAGGGTAGTCAGACAGGCACTATGGTAGTTAGCAAGCACCAGGGTAGTCAGGCAAACACGGTCTTGTATGTTTGAACCGTTGGACCTTTTTGGTCAAATTTACGTGCTTGCTGGCTGACAATTTTGTTTCCTTTGGCGGAATATTATACAAAGGAAATAAATAATGTCTCAGACACATAATTCACAAGGGCACTCAGGCACCAGGACTGTGCATATGACCGACACTCGCTCACTGGTACACCAGGTTCTAGACTTCAATTAATTATTGGTGACCTATTTGGCTGTATAAAAATAAATGTATCATCATGCGCAATGAATAAGCTTATGCATTATATATTAGCCATATCCAGGATTCCAGGTCTTTTATAATATCTATGATCTACTTTAAGCTTATTCTTTCTTGTAGGCTACAATGTATGTGGTTGCATGCATGTTTATATTATGGTATATCCAGGTCTTTTATAATATCTATGATCTGCTTTAAGCTTATTTTTTTCTTGTATGTGCATTGTGCACGCATGGTTGCATGCGTGTTTATATGAGGGTATGCGATATATATGTTATATATATTTATATAGCCTATAATTCCTATATGCATGTATATATATGATATTATATATATATATTATATATATGTTTGCTCCGTTTGCTGCATAACTGTTTCTGAGAGGCATAGTCGCGCAGAGTGGATTGCAGTTTAGACATCTGCCGATTGGAAATGAAGATGGATGTTTGGCGATTGTAGGCCATGCAATAATATATCTGAGTGAACTGCTTTTATCGAAAGACTGTTTTCTTTTGACGACGACAAGAAATTGTTAGATGAAAAGCTGAACCTGTTCTTCCAGGAAATCTTTTCTGTGAATCATAGGAGACGAACTTTGACAAATTTACATTTGCTTAATTGCTTGAGTCTGTCCCAACGTTTGCACTTCGCTTACCACAACACGTCTCAGTCAATCTTATGCACAATGACAGCAAATTATACGCTTTCCTATGGCTAAATCAAATTAAAACAAACAGCAAAAATGCTAGAAATTCAGGTGGTCCTACTTTATAATTTATGTATAGGCCTAGCCTAGACTATAATTATAAATGACCAGATACAATTATGCGCAGTTAGAAAAGCACAGATAACAATGTGGTTACAAACCACGGTGAAGCCAAAATGGTGTCCTAATAAAATAATACAAATAATAATGGAATAATTTCAGTAGCTTTCGCCAGCCAGGGAACATCTAGAGACTCTAGACATTCGGGAGATTTGATAACTATACATATAGCTAATATTGTATAGCTAAGTAATATTGACGTCTCAGAAGGATGCTGTAGGTCCCGGGGCAAAAATAATAATGATTTACTGCTACGGAAACGTTTGTGAAGCGTCCTTCACCTTCCAACGCCTTCCAGCTTGATTGATGTTCTATGGATAAAGACCTACTTTGACTAACTTACACCAATAGCCAACAAGGTTCCACTCCAGACAATTCTGCGCTTTAAGTAATGCTGTGAGTCCATGATGTATCGGATGTATCCTGGTTGCTCAAGGACAGTTACTAAGTAACCGTCTCAGATAAAAAACGACAACGGCCACTTTCCCAGTTAAAACCCGAACTACTTGTAGCTGTGCTAATTGACCAATCGACCGAAGTGTCCCATAAACTATAATTAACAACTGGTGAATTGATTTGTTTGCTGTGCTAGACTTCGATGGCAACACGATTCCCGACAACATCAATTTCATCATCAAACGAATCAAGGTCTGGACGGATCCAAAGGCGAGTGGATACAAGTTCGCCGGCAACTACGGTGTCGAGACGTTTCTTGAGCTGCTCTCCGAGGAAAACTTCGACGCCTTCTGCCTCGCTTACATGTTCACCTACCGTGACTTCGATGGAGGAACCCTCGGACTGGCCTGGACCGGTGACCTTCAGAACGCAGGAGGGGTCTGCGAAAAACACGGGGTGAGATTTTTACATCATTTTGGAACTGCTGCACGAGAGACTCGATTTATTTATCGTGTTTCGTTGTGGCTGAATTCTGACATTATAACACGCTGTACAATAATTATTTTTATACCGTACGTGTCTTGCCTACCAAAGACTTCTGCATGCTAATTCACCAATTCTATGCTACATCAGATTCAGAGGTTAGGTTGAAGCTAAGCTTTAGAAATAGGGTGGATTATCTCTTTCGAAAGCAGGTTCTTCAATAAATAATAAATCCATCGTAATCGTAATCTGAAATTCTAAAGCGCCATTCGAAAGCTAAGCGCAGTTCGCCAGCTTATTCATGAGCGTTGTGCCTAGTCCAATAGAAGTATAGCCTAATCCGAAGGTGGTCGTAGTCCATAATATGACGCTGCTTGCTAATAAACTTCTCAACGGCTTGCTTAACTCCAGAACAATCAACCACCTTAAAGAATATGCAGGCTACATGTAGTTTATTCTGAACTTTGACACAACGTTCTCTAAAGGCCTACAGTGTACTACCGTATTATTGTGTAATTCTGTTTCTAACCCTGCTGCTTTGCTGAGCCTTGACGATCATGACTTCTCTTTAGCAATACAGGGGCAGCTCGAAAAGCTTAAACAGCGGAATTGTGACGATTCTCAACTACGGTAAAGATGTTCCTCCGAGTGTATCGCACGTCACGATGGCTCATGAAGTGGGACACAACATTGGGTCACAGGTATTCCAACATTCCGTCAAGTTCATGTAACGTTATCCACTTCTGCAGTCACATTGCTATCGGGATAATTTTTTTCGGCGCAAATCATTTTTTTACATGGGAGAGAAATGGTAAGTGGCCGAAACCATCTGTCCAATCCATGCTAAATCCAAGGCAAGGAGAAAGTTTTTACTGGTTTTTAGTGCAGTCCATTTGCTATTATTGTAATAATTATATTAATTCAAAACATTTATTAATATATTATTTATTAATTTCCATCATGTAGGCCTACTGATTTACATTACATATAAATTTACATCATAATTATGCTAATTTAGATTATAATATTAATTCAACGATGAACTTATCTTGTACCTTCTCTTGATAATTTCAGCATGATCCTGAGACGCCCGAATGTTCCCCTGGTGGGACAGACGGTAACTACATCATGTACGCCAGAGCGACATCAGGTGATCGACCGAATAACAACAAGTTCTCAAAGTGCAGCACACAGTCAATGGCTCAAGTGATCTCAGCGAAAGCACAGGGAGAACACGGATGCTTCATACGTAAGGATTCCACATCTATAATTATAGCAAAGTGTTATGTTGTGTTCGTTGCTCAATTTGTATACATTTATGCAAGACCTTGTATTATAAGCCTAATACATCTTTGCCTGCAGGATGTGTTTGTTTATAATCATGTAAGCTTACATGATTGTGTAATGTGTATATGTGAATGTGTGTTTTTTTATGTATCCCTGTAGCCTAAAGAAGCATTATAATTTTCAGGTTTTTTTTACTATAATCGAACCAAAGTGTGGACACTACACACTGTACACACGTTGACTGATTGGATGGGCGAACACCTCGGTTTAACCATATAAACCAGAATCCAATAAGCTGCCAGATGGCGCTGCTGTTTCGCGCTGCAAACCAAAAACTCGGACGACATTTGATGGAAAGTAATTTCCATCTAGCGTCTGTTTTCACAACTCTGTGGTGTTAATACGGAGGAGCAGTTGCATTGAGTGGCATCGTTGTCAAAATAAGCAATCATTTCGATGTGTTGACACAGCTGATGCCGCTGGTAGGTGTGAGAGAATTAAGCAAACGCATTGGTGGACGAGATTAAATAAACACGGTTATGAAAACCTACGTAGGTGCTTTTTATCAGTTCGTTTAGAGCATCTGGTTCGTTTTAGACGCAAAAACAAAATTCTTTTCTAATTAACGACTTGCTGCGAAGTGAAAATTACAAATTTTGTCGTCGAATCTTGATTTCAAGATACATATCGACATAGGCCTATAGAGGACACAATGTCATGTGATATGTCCTCTCTAAAATGCATTGGGCGCATCACGTTCTATAGGCTACCATAATAAATGCGTTCTGTAGGTTTGATATATGAACCTACAATTATCCTATACGGCTTGTTGTTAAAGTTTTGGTCGAGTGCATTGATTGAAAACGTTCTTATGGCCGTAAAATTAAATGTTTATTTTAGGATGACCCTTGGTAGCGTGCTTTGGTCCTTTTAGGACTCTCGCTCTGGGTCAACATCTCATTGTAGTATATATTTTGATCTGTGAAACCATTCTGGTTTAAAAAGTTTGTTTCAATAAAAGTTGTGGTGATTATGGATAAAACTATTGTCTACCTGCTTTGTCTGTAAAAATTTATCTTAGATTTGTGAATTGTGGGTGTTCCCATATCCTTGGAAATTGACAACTAATTTTTTTACTAGGCCTACTTATTTTGTGTTTCTAACAAAATTTAATGTTTTGCACTAAGGCACTGCTAATACTATCGAAAGAGAATGAAAAAATGAGAAAGTTACATTTGGAAGCCTCTGGGATAAATATTCATGTTCTTAATTTCTTACTTTGCATTATTAAAACTCTTGCTAAAAATTTAAAACCGTGATCATGGTTTTGCCCCTTCTGCAAAAATATCTTCGTGCGCCTATATTTGTATGACCGTTGCATCTAACTTAATTAACGATTACACGGACCTTCAACTGAACGAACGTTCGCCTGAAATACGTACGCCTCGTAAACTCACGTTGACTTGAAGGTGTTGCATGACCAGAAAGTGAATGTCCATAGACTATAGACTACTACAACAAAAGGAGTAATGCGTTCCAGAAACCGCAGGCAACAGTCGTTACCAATTCAACCACTTAGGTCGCATTTAAGGACGGGTGTTCCTGTATGTATCCAGCTGCGTCAGAAACGTCTGTGTCGAGTGCCACTCCGGACCATTTATCGGCTGCGGTAGGGACGAGCGCTTAATGGGTGGAAATGCTGATGAAGTATTTTGTATACATCACGAATCCTTACAGTAACGGAACAGTTGATGCGTTGGTGTTTGTTGGCGTTGTGTTTGCAGCTGCTACGAGTGCCATTTGTGGTAACGGAGTTGTTGAGGAGGGAGAAGAATGCGATTGCGGCTGGGAAGACGAGTGCAGGGAAGAGTGCTGTCACCCTCAGGTATCGACGGAGAGCCTTGGTATTCCGTGCACTCGAAAGCCAGGCGCCGAATGCAGGTAGGACCATTCTGCTATGAAATCACGAAAATCTAAGGAGGAAATTATAACCTTTAAAAGTAGCCTAGGCCACTGGTTTGCACTAAGCGCGGCTTGTACATGTAGGTTAATTAAATGAAATAAATACACGTAGGTAGACACAATACTATTACTATATTTATGTGCATATAAATATGTATTAAGCTTATACATGTACGAATTCATGTATTTATGTATTACATAATTATCATAATTATGTATGGCATGCGTGTCTAAAAACTCTGCGTGCTTGTATGTATCATGCATGCATAAAATAATAAACATAACAAAATTTGATTAATTGCTACTGATATAAGCTTACATGTAGAATCGAATAATCTTACACATTTATAGAAAACTAGCTGGGATACCCGGCGATGCCCGGGAATTTTATGTAAATAGCCGTGAAGCTATGGCGACGGAATGGAAATAGCTACGAAAAAATTCCCCCCCCCCAATTTTTTTCGCCCCCAAACAACGCCATGCCTCACCCGGTCCCTGCGGGGCGTGGCGTATATTGGTTTGGGGCGAGGTGGTCCCGGTGGCACCCTATCTAGCAGCAACTTTTCAGATGAATAGCTGTGAAATTATGGCAATGGTATACAAATAGGAAAAATGGAGTGTTCGCCCCATAAATTCTCCTCGAGCCTGGTGGTAGAGATTCGCCAACTACTCCACATGATGGACCTGACGGTGCTCTGTCGAAATGCAAAATTTGACATCAATAGCTGCAAAAAAAATTGGCCCCCTAAAAAATGTCGCCCCTAAACAACGCCCTGCCCCACCCGGCCCCTGCGGGGCCAGGTGTGTGTTGGTTGGGGGCGAGGTGGTCCCGGTGGCACCCTATCTAGCTGCAACTTTTAAGGTGAATAGCTGTTAAACTATGGCGATGGTATACAAATAGGAAAAATGGAATTTTAGCCCCCCCCCCTTATACGCCCCCTGGTATTAGAGGTTCGCCAACTCGTTTACTGGGTGGACCTGACGGTCCTCTGTCTAAACGCAAAGTTTCACATCAATAGCTGCAAAAAAAATTCCGCCCCCCTAAAAGTTTTCGCCCCCCCCAAACAACGCCCTGCCCCACCCGGCCCCTGCGGGGCCAGGTGTGTGCTGGTTGGGGGCAAGGTGGTCCCGGTGGCACCCTATCTAGCTACAACTTTTCAGGTGAATAGCTGCTAAACTATGGCGATGGTGTAAAAATAGGGAAAATGGAGTTTTAGGCCCCCCCTCCATTCTCCCCCTGGTGGTGCAGATTCGCCAACTCGATTTTTGGGAGGACCTGGCGTTCCTCTGTCTAAATGCAAAATTTGGAATCAATAGATGCAAAAAAATATTTTTCGCCCCCCGAAAAATTTCCCCCATCCTGGCCCCCATGGTTTTAGAATATTGCCAACCCGTGCACTTGTTAAGTTTGATGGACCCCTGTCTAGGTGCAAAATTTCAGATCAATAGCTGTGAAACTGTAGGCGTGCATTCTGGACAAATATACATACATACATATAAATAAATAAATAAATAAATATATAAACATCCTCCCTTATAGATATAGATGGAAGTAACCACGCATATCATAGGACTATTGACGTGAGAAATCCCAGACATAATTATTGTGTCTACATATTCATGTATACTTGTATAGGGTCAAGAGTAGGTGGTATATTGATTATCTGCTAAAAATCAGAGTTCATGGTATTGCCTGATATGTGTTTTGTTCAGCCCGAGTGAAGGTCCGTGTTGTACGGAAGAATGTCGACTGATTGGTCGGTCTCGTATCGATAGAGAGATCTGCCGGGAACCAACCAAGTGCAAGAATGCCTCCTTCTGCAAATATCCTTTCTCGCTTTCCTGCATTTGGGCATGTACATGTATAAGCTTAGACCCACTGTACGCAAATCGCGTTCTCTCTCTAAACATGTCGGTATATTTCTGAGTTTTTCTAGATCGTATTTTTTGTGCGAAATGTACTTATCGCTTCATCTGACTCTTCGATGCTGTGCTTTAGTCGTGTATGGCCAGAATGGTATATAGCCTAAGCTTAATCAAAGGCAGTTGAAACGTCGAGTAATTCTACATTTCGCACGAATGACATGCAAAACGATTCGCAAAAATCTACTAGTATCACTCGCTTGGAAGGCATTTTGCTGGTATTAATCTGATGAATTTATTTAAAATAAATATAATCATCACTAGTTGGCATAAACGGGTTTAACTTGAAACCTATAATTACCTATTTTATTTCGCCATTCCGTGTTTGATAAAACAGTGCTTGTGAAATCCTTGACTGCGTCATTCACTGGGACATCAGCCGTCTGTCCACCGTCGGCCAATCTTCCGAATAAGACGAAGTGCGATGAAGATGCCGTCTGCTTTCTCGGAGTTAGTTACGCTTCCTTATCAATATTATATACATGTATTATAGCCTAAGCTTACTGCAAACATTTGATTTTATTCATGTTTTATTATTGCGTGCTCTCGTGGTAAGCATCAGTTTAGGCCATTCGCTCTCATGTTAGCTCGTTTGTTCGTTCACTTTCATTCATCCTAACCTGATTGATATCGACAAATTACAAAGACTATAGCATAGTCTTTGTAATCTGTTAAGATCAATCAGGTTAAGATGAATGAAAGTATTAACTATATTATAGCTAATACAGAGTGCTTAGATTTTGTGGTACGCACGGTAAACCCAGACTACTGTGACGAAGAGCTCAATAATGCTTGTGACATAGAGATGGCAAGACTCCTGCCTCTGTAATCAAGGACCCCGAAACAATAGAGATATGGTATGCGTCAAACACACCTGTACTCACTTTTCACTGAATTGGTTTTCAATTTAAATTATATAGTAGCGATCAAGGAATACACGTTTGAATGGAATAATATTAAATTGAACAGATAGGCTACTTATACAATGTTTCACAATGGACCGATGCTAATAAGATACAAACGGAAGTTATAATGAACTTCGCATTGCATGCTATTTTCAGGAATGTACTGGTTCCATGTGCCTCGCCTATGACCTTGAAGCTTGCCAGTGTCCTCCGTTCAGAGAAGGAGACTTTCGAGATCCAACTCTCTGTCGACTCTGTTGCAAAGAACCTGGTGAAGGGAAGCCTTGCAGGTAAGAACTGATCGTGATACTGTAGGCCAATCTACTGTTCATTTATAACAGTTTACTTAAGTATGCTATGCCTTAAAGATAATAATTATGTAACTCGTTATGTAGTTTAAGTTTTTCATTATGTCACTGACCTATGACTATAGCGCATCAAGATGTTGCACAAGCTGGCCATTATTATTTTAATGAATGTATTCATGGTGTCGTGCAAAAAAACTGGGCATGACTGCATGCGATACGACGGACCATATCGGTCAACTTATCAACTTCTAGGCAATTTCGTCGGATATTTTCATCTACATGTAAATGCAGAATTTGCACAGTGACTTCGAAAACGTTTTCTGTTGATAGGTTTATGTATCGGACATATTCGTTGGTTTTGCAAAGGATTTTGTACGTTTACAGGGAAATTTGCTCGGAAGGCACCAGCGTCATAGAATCTGTTATTACTGGGTCTGAAACGAATACAGTACCGTTAATGTTATTTATTATATGGTTTTGAGTTGGAATAAAGTTTAGATGCATATAGCATGCATGATAATTGGTGGTTGATGTATAATTGGTTGCGTAGGTCTTCGTTTCAATGGAACAAGGAACCGTACAATGTGCCTGATCTCAACCTTAAACCCGGCGCAGCCTGCTATGACTACAAAGGTTACTGTGATGTCTTTCTCAAGTGCAGAGAGGTAAATATACAAACCACAGTGATCTAATTGTAATGGTAATAGTAAAATTATCATCGTAAAAGTGCAATTCCAAAGCCAAGCGTTGGGCACCAGCTTATTCACGAGCGCTACATTGTACCATCAGATGCTCATGGAGGTCGAGAGACCAGAAAGAGGCAGAGCAACTAAACAGTGCAAGATCTCAAGTTTCTGGTTGACTGCAGCCATTCATTATTACACCAACCTATGCCACTGCTTTAACCCTGGTATTGCTAGTCCCAAGCCTGGATGAAGAGGGAGGGTGGAGCCAATGATCTTTGTTATCACATCGTTTCGTTAAATTGAAACGTCAGCTTCATTATACTTGCTGCATACTTGTGACTGACAGCGCATATCCATAAAGTTTGGTTCAGATTCATCTTGATATATTTTATGCTGCTTATGTGTGGCAATAAAAAGCATCTTCTGTCTGGTGGAAAAGTCACGTCCATCTGATTTCCTAGAATGCTGACATTAATGTCTGGCTGCAGGTGATTGGGTCACGCTAAGAGGATGGTTTACGAGTTCTACACCCCACCGCAACACCGAACCACTTTTCATTGAACGCGTGAAACAATGAGAAATGGAAAGTAGACAATGATTAATGAAAGAGAAATGTATGCTGTAAGAAAGTACAAACACAACAACAAGAACAACAACAACAACAACAGCCACGACAATAAAAACATGAATAACAATAATAGTGGTAGTAATAATAATAAGAGGATGGATATGTAATATATGTATGTATGTATGTATGTATGTATGTATGTATGTATGTATGTATGTATGTATGTATGTATGTATGTATGTATGTATGTATGTATGTATGTATGTATGTATGTATGTATGTATGTATGTATGTATGTATGTATGTATGTATGTATGTATGTATGTATGTATGTATGTATGTATGTATGTATGTATGTATGTATGTATGACATTGTATGTATGTATGTATGTATGTATGTATGTATGTATGTATGTATGTATGTATGTATGTATGTATGTATGTATGTATGTATGTATGTACATGTATGTATGTATGTATGTATCACGATTTTTAACTATTAAACGGTGGTATAATGATCATAATTATTAATTATATATAATTCTGTTACAGGTCGATCCGACCGGTCCTCTTTCAAACCTTAAGCATCTACTTTTCTCAGCGGAAGGCATGCGAAACATAAAGCATTGGTTCACCATCTACTGGTACATCCCGTCGGTCGTGGGAACCGGGTTCTTCGCATTCCTGGTTGGCTACTTTACATTCTTATTGACACTGAGTTTTAATTACAATAATTGTACATCTTCGCATCACCGTAACACCAGACACATCAATATGCTACTACCATCTTACTGTTCTACTTCGATGTCATTATTATGTTCTTTCTCATTGAAATGCCAATAGTCTCTGTATATCATGCATTCATGTATGTCATCGTCGTCGTTGTCTTATCGTAGTCAATACAATCATAATTGCCATTGATATAATCTTCAGGTTGTTCTGCTTTCTGTCGCATAGCTATAATGCGCAACGACAAAAACAAGTCTGCTGCTTTGCAGTTCTCTTCAAGAAGCGTTCCTGGTTGCAAGGTTCATGCAGGCTACAAACAAATGAAGTAGATTTTCTTCACAATTCGCTACACAACCTTGCAACCACAATTTCAAGCTAGGCAAAATAATGATTTTACATAATTTATTAAGGCAGCAAAGTATATTCTTATTGCAGGCGATCCTAATAAAATTATGCAACAGCAGCCACGACCCTCCTAAGGAGAAGTCTACCCCTCCTGTCGGCGGCGGCCAGCAGCCATCACCTGGCGTTGATCCTAACAAGACAGCAGCTGGTGCGGTCGTTGTTGGTCCAACGCTGAAGCCGCCGTCCATCCATCCGTGGGTGAAACGACAGACGCGGTGGATGGGAAACGTCAGGTGCTCTTCAACACGAGTAGCAAGCGTCAGATCTGCTCAAGACTTTCCGATCGTGAATGGCGGTGGGGGAGCAGGAGGACAGGCAGATAAGACGCGGAGAGAACTTGCCAGCTGGGTATGATGATCGCAAGCCTCTATAGAGAGATGACTGAAAAGTTGGAAGCGAGTTCCAGTTCGTTGTTATTCCGCGGGTTTCAGAGAAGCATCGCCAGAGATGTAAGCTTATGGCCTATGTATATATTTTATGAAGATGAATTCTGGAGAAAAGATTGACCTTCGACTGTGTCGAATTTTCCCGAATCCGCAGAATGTCACTGTTCCGAGTGAGCACAGAAACCGATGACGTATGAGCCAGGATGCCGATGACGTCAGTCCCCAATACAGATGACCTCAAAACCCAGATAAAGATGACGTCAGACTATCAGAGCCCCGATATCGACGACGTCAGATCCCCGATACCGATGACGTCAGAGCCCAGATGCAGATGATGTCAGAATCAGGATACAGTTGATGTCACCAGAACGGGTTTTCTTTTCGTATTATTGTTTTGGGTATTAATGATTAATCTGTGTGATATCTGTGGATGTAAGATAACGCAGCACATTGCATTTGCTACGTGTCGACAGTATTATTCGCCTAAAGAACAGTTTCTCAGAATTTTGTGTTCCACAAATGTTTTGGGGGCTTAGACGTTTTACGATGCTCTTGTCTATTATAGGCCTACTAGGTTTATTTTACGTTTGTTATTCGACAATGTTCTTTTATTCGTTGTCTGAACCTGTCTCTGACATACACTGTATTAAGCCTGCATTTGCCATATTGTTACTACATGTAACATAGACTACCTGTTTGAATTAGCCCTATTTTAGGCTATAATTCCAGCATATTTCCTTAAAGACCAATTCCTGCATGAAATTCCAACATAATATGGGACATAGTCCTACTGTAGAGCCTATATTATAGGCTCTACAGTAGGACTATGTCCCAACAGATTTACTTATAAGGCCTAAACCGCATAACCCGTTGTGTATTTTTTATCTTGACATTTTCTTGACCTGAAACCGATTTTGATCCCACCTGCCTCAAATATTTGTTTTGACTAAGCCATTACCGATTTCTGCGACGTCATGTTAGGCCGAAGTAGAAGTCTCGAGATTACGATCATGATTATTGCGATATTTTGTTATATTTTGTTATATTCCGCCATATTTCTTGAATACTCCGTTGTGTTTTGTTACATGTTATCTTCGTGTAGATTTAGTTAAACCCCGGTATATTTTGTGATTTTTATTTTACAGGCCCTATAATAATTTATCACCATATTTTCTTATATTTTTGTTAGGCCCCTAGGCTATATTCCGCAAAATGCACATTAATTTTAGCTAGGTAATCTTTGGTTTTTTCCTGATAGAAGTTTGTGTGAGCTATCGAACCTAACAATAGGCCTAATTAGCCTATGTAACTGGGGAGAGTTTTGTACTCAACGACTTTCTGAACATGAGCGACTTATAAAGATTTGGGTTTGGAACAAATGAATAGTTTTACTCAATTAGGGCCTATACAAATTCCAAGATCATTGTTACACGGTTCACATGTAGGCCATGTTCTGAACATTGTTGTGCAGTCACACCTGGAAAATTAATTGTATAATGAGAGAGTAGGCTAACTGTTGTGCATGTTGCTAGTTATTTCACCCGAGGAGTGGGTCTACCCAGCACTAAAAAGACGTTGACTTGAGTTATGCCTGTGAATCAATATAATTAGGCCTATAGCCTATATTGCTGCTTTAGCTGCTGACCATTTTGAATTGCAGTTCAGCTGGGTGTAAATGATCAGTTTATTTGTTTTTTGATGTTCGTTGGCATTTTCATATCTGCGATCTCGATGATGAGACCTATTTTGTTAACAGACCTGTGAATCATTCCAACAGACTTTGTACATAGCTGGCAAATATTGTGTTACTCAGATGCAAGATATTTTGTTAAGCCTGGCAATTACGTTTCGTTTGTACAGCGTGTCATCAATTATTGTTTAACTGTTGTGAGGATTTGTTATTGTTTGTGACGTTCATAATTATATCATTCTGTAGAAAACGTGTATCGTATTTGAAATCGTTTTTATCCCGGCCTCTTCACTTGCACAGAATAATTTCGATTTACTTGCCTTCTATGATAGGCTTTAAGTATGTCAGTTGATTTGTTTTGTGATTTGGTTAACTGCTTACATTATTACATCTCTTGTTTTTACTTTCACTGCATATTTTTGTTCTGTGGTGCATTGTTACTTACCGCCAAAGCATGAATATAGGCTACTGTTGGGAACCGGTAATCTATCGTTTTAGCATTCTAGATTGTTCCCAAGGGCGTATGTTTTATGGTTGGTCGAATGCAAGTTGGATTGACGAAAATAATTCTTGCTACACACGCCTAGAAGTCGAATTGATGAAAGTAATAGGCTATTTGCCTACTATAGGTCTGTATAGAAATGGGATTGGTGAAAAGAGTCGTGTCTAAATTGGAGCTGGATTAATGAAATAATTGCTACTCAGGTAGAAGCCAAATATAATTATATATTATTGATGAACATAATTCTTGCTTAAATGGAAGCCGAATTGATGAGAAGAATCCGTTCAAGGGTAGAAATGCAATTGATAAAAAGTAATGCTAGGTCTGCATTGTTTGAATAATTTAGACTGCGAAAACGATAGACTGCCTAAAAACCGTTATATTGACTCAAAGTTCAAGAAGAGATGTAAAAGTTTTAGTTCGGGATGCAGCTGTAAGCCCTACTCTTCCATGCTGAACACTTAAACGTTTTATGTGTCAAAATGTTTAGGTTTAAAGGTGGTATTGCGCTTGACAAACATGTCAAGTGGTCTATTTTTGCTAAAGCATTGGCCTGTGTTCAGTCTTAGGCCTACTTAGTTACACATCTTCACTGTACGTGCAATCTGTACACTTCATCGGCAATAATAATTGTATGTGTGTGCACTTGTTATAGCACCTCTAGAAAGATTACTAGGGCCTACTCAGAAGCGCTCCCAATTACATAGCGGACACTGACTCGGAGTTTCACCCCGAAGCGCTTGAGCATTTGCGAGTGAAGAACTTGCTCAAGGTCCCTACGAGGCGGCTTTATAAAAATTATATTAACACATTGAGAATTTTATTAGTTGGTCGATATAGGCTACAAATATATTTGCGCGCGGTAGGCCTACGTGTGTACCAAGGTAGGCTTATATCAAGATAGTTGACACAGCGCATTATGGAATAGGCCAACTTCACACAATATTATGCGTTTTATTGCATGCAATAATTTTTATGTTACAGCGCAATGTAGGCTTGCGCCATAATAATAATTTAGGCCTATAGTTCGTCACTATTTCGAAACTTTAGATTTACAAAGATCAGCATCTAGTAACTAATTAGGTAAATAATTATATGAAAGGTTAATTGTACTGTTATAGGCCTACATGTAATTATGTAGTAAATGGTTGGCCTGTTTAAGTGTCTTCGGCGAACGGTGTTGATATCAGAACAAATTCAGAAGACATTTATTTGTAGATATCTGGAGCCTTTCAGTAAACATCGCCATTGCTTTCTTCAACATGTTTGCATCGCAAACAAGGCCTACCTAGACTATATCAGTATGAAATATTTATCGTGTTTTAGCCGTGAAAAGAAAAAGCGGTTTAAAATGACATTAGGATTCTGTTTTTGCAAGTTCACTCTGAGTAGGCTTATAAAAATTGTACTGTTTTTATTATAGAGTCGTGTACACAAAATTCTGTACCATTTGTAGTGTAAGTATTTGCAGCTGAAGAACCGACAAATGCGTGCCGTAAATTCTCTGTCTTTGATGCCTCTCTCCAACACCTACTGTGCTTTTTCCTTTTTCCAGATATCTCTGTCATTATTTTTATTCATTAGTTTTAAATCATTCTAGCATACTTCTCAAATTTGTGGCTGACAAAGAATTACCAAGTAGGTGAAGACTTCAAGTTTGCGAAATTAGTAAAATTCTTCTAGACATAGGACATGCCATGCCTACTCTACATGTCAGCGTTTTCTGGATATGTATGCCCTATCTAACTTGTATTTAGTTTTTTTCTCATATGCTGAAAATTTGCCATAATTATTATCATAGCCAAAAAATATAGTACCAGCCATTTTGCGGTTTCCTTAACAAACTCGACTTTCAACATTGAATTGCTGAATAGACTTCTTCCTCCCATTATGTCTTTGACTCGTTTGAGGTCGTATGTCTTTAGATGGTGTTCGTGAGGGTGGACCATTGAATGGGCGACGGTTGGGTGGACCGTATTCGTGTGTAGTCGGTCGTGGCACGAGTGTTCATTCACCTCTGAGGAGACATTGACCTCAGCGGCGGCAGGCGAACACACACAACCCGTCGCAGACAATGACTCCGTCGTAATCCATCTCTGGTTGATTGTCCATGCCCCTGCTGCTGCTGCTGCTGCTGCTGATGCCCCTGATGCTGCTGCTGATGCTGCTGACGCTGCTGCTGCTGCTGCTGCTGATGCTGAGGGTGATGGTGGTGATGGTGGTGGTGGCGTTGGTGTGCGTTGGGGGTGAGGTTGTTTTATGGGGATGCTGCTGTTGGACCTGTTGCGAACACCAACCGCTCTATAGACCATGCATCCATAAAACGACGACGATGGCGGTGGATGCATTGGCCGAGAAAAAGCAGTGTGTGTGTGCGCGCGCGCGCGTGTGTGTGTGTGTGTGTGTGCGTGTGTGTGTGTGTGTGTGTGTCTGGTATCATCAAATATTGATGCGGTCAAAACATCGACGACGGACATCTTTATGTCAGGCATTATCTGGGACTCGGTTGAAGTCAGGTCTTTGAAAGCTAAGACTTAATTATAGGATGTGAATGAAGCAAATGCACCATGCATGTATGTATGTATGTATGTATGTATGTATGTAAGTATGTATGTATGCATGTATGCATGTATACATATATGTATGTATGTATGTATGTATGTATGTATCTATGTATGTATGCATGTATGTATGTATGTATGTATGTATGTATGTATGTATGTATGTATGTATGTATGTATGTATGTATGTATGTATGTATGTATGTATGTATGTATGTATGTATGTATGTATGTATGTATGTATGTATCTATGTATGTATGCATGTATGTATGTATGTATGTATGTATGTATGTATGTATGTATGTATGTATGTATGTATGTATGTATGTATGTATGCATGTATGTACGTATGTATGTATGTATGTATGTATGTATGTATGTATGTATGTATGTATGTATGTATGTATGTATGTATCTATGTATGTATGCATGTATGTACGTATGTACTATGCATGCATGTATGCATGTATGCACGCATTTATATCTCGGCAATTTGACCTTATAGCAGCGCCTTGACTAATAGCTACTCATTTTGTCTTCAGCCATAAAGCATTAGACAACATTACGTGACGGCCAGACAGTAAGTCTTATAATCGCTGCTGTGTCTATAGCCACAGTAACTGTTGTTGGCCAATGGCCACGTTCAGACATTGCTATTAAGTCCATGGATGTCGACGCGCAGGGAGCAGCCTTTGTTGGAGCAAAGTTTCCCGCAAGGAATTCCTATCAGAAGTTAATCTCCAACACTGCAGACTGTGCAAGTGCAGCAGCGGACGGAAGGCTGTCTTTCTTTCGGCAGATTCTTAGACTGGATGCTGCTATTGAAACGCTCGACTAAGTCTTGTATGTACAGGGTGCGCTCAAAAAATACCCCCTCTAGGTTTTTTGCCAATATCTTGGCCAAAAATAAGAACATCGAAATGAAATTTTACAGACTTATAGACAATTCATATTTACACATGATGGCCAAATTTCATAAAAATATTTCAAATAGAACAAAAGTTTTTTCCACTTTTAGGGAAGTCACCCACCGTTTTTTGACGATTCAAAAACCAAACGCAACAAAAATGAGGTTTTTTGCCAATATATTGGCTAAAAGTAAGAATTTCAAAATGAAATTTTACAGGCCTAAAGGCAATTCATATTTACACATGATGGCCAGATTTCATCAAAATAGGTCATACACAACAAAAGTTATACCACGTTTAGTAAGACCACCCACCGTTTTTTGACGATTCAGAAACGAAACGCAACAAAAGTAACAAAAACACGATTTTATTAAGTCTCATGGTGTCATCTCAAATAACTGTTGTCAAATGAACTTGGTAGAGCTTCACAACTTGTGTTCAATGTGCCCACCACCAGTGCCAACACTTTTTTTGAGTCTCTTTGCAAAGTTCTTGATGGACCTGTTGATCAATCTGACAGATTCCTCATTTACCACTTTGATTGCCATCTTGCTAAGTGACTTCTCAGTGACGTGCAGCTACTCTGGTACCCTGTTTCTTTCTTAAATAGTATTAATAATGATCATATAGCAATATGAAGGATATTTGACAACAATTATTTGAGATGAGACTTAATAAAATCGCGTGTTTGCTACTTTTTGCTGCGCTACGTCTTTGAAACATCCAAAAATGGGGGGTGGCTTCAGTAAAGTGGTATAACTTTCGTTGCGCTTGAAATATTTTGATGAATTCCGGTCATCATGTGCAGATATGAATTGTGTTTAAGCTTGTAAAATTTCAGTTCGATAGTCTTACTCTTGGCCAAGATATTGACCAGAGTAATTGAATTGATATTTTTTCACTTTTCGTTTCGTCCGGTTTTTGAATCGTCAAAAAACGGTGGGTGGCTTCACTAAAAGTGGCATAACTTTTGTTCTGTTTGGAATATTTTAATGAAATCTGGACATCTGGTGTAAATATGAATTATCTTTAAGACTGTAAAATTTCATTTCGAAATTTTTATTTTTGCTTAAGATATTGGCAAAAATCTAAGGGGGGTATTTTTTTTGGGCGCACCCTGTACATACATCATGCTGTTTTATGGCTTTGATCTCGGTCTCTGTGACCTCTTTCCGCCTAACTGTTTAGACATCCATCTATCTCTTCTTTTACCCTACCCACTCTTTCTTTCTGTCTGTCTCTGTCTGTCTCTGCCTCTCTCTCCCATTTATTTCTTTTCTGTCTCCGTCTCACTCTGTTTCTCTGCATATCTGTCTTTCTGCAACCGACCGCCTATCAGAATCGATGTGTTACAAACCGAGATCGCATAAATCAGTAGGCTACTTTCATTTTCGATGACAGGGTGACGTTACTCCCTCACTTTTCCATGAAAACCATGTTAACGATTCGTGTTCTAATGGCACCACTTTCATATGTTGGTCATGAGCTGGTGAGGCAGTAGCCTACATGTGATATCAAGACCTGCCGAGCTCTATCCACCTGTATAGGATAGGCGAATACTCAGAAATACATTGTACTAGAAACTCCATTTCCGCAAATGCGCAATGTTAATAACTGCATCAAAGGTTTTGCCAATGGTGTTCATTCTAAGCGAGTGTTTGAATGAAACGGATCTGTTTCACTAATTAGATTCTAATTTCTCTGACTGTGTGAACTGGGGGTAGTAGTAGTAGTAGCCGTTTATTGACGAAGCATCAATCAAAAACAAAATAAAAGCAATCAGTACAAACTCAATGACTTTCGATTGATCGGTGCATAAGCCAAAGGATCAATCCAAAAAGGTCGTGTCGATAATTATTCAATGTTTGCAACTTTCGCAGTAGATGCGACAGGAAAACAGTGCAGATTATTATTGTTGTTACTGGAAATCGGTTTTCTAAATAAATTTCAAGATGGCTGCTGATTGAAACAGATTATAATAACTAATTAGTGATTGCTAGCGTGGGCAGAGATTTATGATTGCTTTTTTATTGTTTTGTTTTTCTATTACTCGGTCAGAATTGTGGTTCGTCTACTTTGTTTCATTGATGATGAATTTTGTTGATTATAATTAATTATAGTCCTCAAAATAGTTGTGATTGCCTTTTTGGTTAAAGTATTACTTGCAATGATATTAGGATTCACTTGTAAACTGATATGAAGATTGAAGACTGTAAATGCACCATTAAACAATGTTTCCTGTAATTAGGCTATGTTTTTCTGCCTTCCATGTGTAGCCTACACGATGATTGTGCAAAAACAATCGGCTGACAAATGCATTGTATTGGGATTTAGCCGGATCATTTAATTTTTAGCGCTTAATTAACGAAGTTGAGATCGTATTCGTTTATCAACCATAAAATTTAATGGTCCGCTGGAACATCGTTCTTGGTTTTTGTTTGGCATAGACTTGACAGTGTGTGTAAATAGCCTACACAAAGTGCGAATATTGGCCAGAGGACAGGAAGCCTATTCTAATATAATTATGAGCATTCGTTAAGCGTCTTTCGCAGCAGAGCTATTCAGAAATGCTGTACGAGTGTAGGCCTATGTGGGTGCTATGCAGCCTACTGCGAACCTTCAAAAAGTCATAGGCTACTGATTAGGGTGGTCCTTATTTTTAAAAGTCTGATTTTATAACGGGGCACCCTCTAAGTTGGTTTCTATTTATGAGAAAAAAATTTGAGAAAATTTTTGTAGAGAATCCGAGGACATCTAGGGGGCGCTACCAGAGGTTAAAGTTCATGCTTAGAATTGGTTTAGGCTTTGTGGTACAATATGCTTAATTTTCATTAACATTTGTTTTTTTGTTTGTTTGTTTGTATGTGCACTTGTCATAGTGCCCCTTCAAGATATCTCTACTCAGAGGTGCTCCCGATGCAGAGCGGACACTGCATCGGAGTTTCACGCCGAAGCGCTGAGCAATTGTGAGTGAAGGACTTGCCCAAGGTCCTTACGCGGGGAGGTGGATTCGAACCTCGGACCTTCCGGCTCCCAGGCAACGACGCCACCACTAGACCACCGCGCCCCACAACCATGCTTTCCAACCATGTAAATTGCTATGATAGAACTTCAAGTTTCAAGTTCAAGTTCAAGTTTTTTTATTGAACCATCAACATAGTGAAGACAACTGCTTACATATTTATTAACATCTCTGACATCATGATTATCACTTACTTATTTTATTTTAAAACAATTTTATAACGCATTCACACCATTGCATCTTTTGATTGCAATTTCGCTTCATTTAAATGGTTTTTCATGTATATTAGCACATTGCATAATCTCTTTGTTTTCAAAGAAAACACAAAGTTGACAATAGGCCTAAGTCTTGACAATGCCATGTAATGGGGAAAGTGAGTAATAGAAATTCAACTCTTGCAGGCCTACTCTCCTTCGCACTGCAATAATCCCACAGAGTTCAATCTCAATTGCTTTTCAATTCATAAACAGCGTATAAAGAGTCGGCAGAAAATTGCTGAAAACGTGAAAGCTGAATTTCAACCAGGAGTTCCTCTAACAATTCACTGGGATGGGAAGTTGCTGGAAGACATCTGCAGTAAAGAAATAGTAGACCGTCTTCCTGTCCTCATTTCTGGAGTGGGTGTCGACCCAGGGTGAGAATTGCCGGTGGTTTGGGGGTTTCAACCCCGGTCTTTATTAGAGCCCCATAGTAAAATCTGTTTTTCACACCCCAATTCCAAGTGGATAATGGTCCAACCCCCCAGTTATTTTTCCACAATTCTTACACTGTGTCGACAAGCTTTGATTGTGTGGAAACTGGATTGGCCACATCATGAGGAGTGACACCATAGTAAGAGACATCATTGAAGGAAGAATGGAGGGGGAAAAGACAAGAGGAAGAAAAAGAACAATGGTGCTGGACTGCAGGATGATGACAAAGAACGGTTACAGAGCGCTAAAGAGGATGCACAGAACATATATGCGTGGCGTCATTGGACATATAAACCTGCCTGACGGCAGAGAACTAAAGAAGAAGAAGTTTATGGGGCTTCCATTTATACCAAATGCCAAACACGGTTACTATAGTATACTCTGGAAAAAACTTGGCTCGAACATCCATTACAAAAAGCTCAATGCAACTGGAAGATTTTGTCACGGAAAACACGAGATTTTTCAGCATGACAAGCATTCCATCAAGTTTTCTCCAACAACACGTTGATACATGGTCAAACGACGAGAACTTCAAGTTAGGTTAGGCCACTGCGAGCTCAGTGAAAGTTGTGAAAGACATAACAGAGTGTGGACTGGCACTCATGAACAAGTACAGCCTAACAAGCTTCAAACAAATAGTGAGCATGAGAAGAAGAGTCTGCTATTGGTTGTGAAGAAATCAACCTATATTGTCGGAAAAATGACTCTGATGCAATAATGGAAATATTAACTGGAAAAACATTTTGTGCCCGTTTGTATGTGTTTTGACCCAAATAGTAAACCAGTTCACAGCCCACTAGTCCACCTCCAACACGGTCCACTGCCCACCAGAATTTATTTTAATTTGTGCATTCAACCTTACACTGGTAATAGTATACAATTATACGATAGTCCATGCTTCGCCAGGTGTCTTTACATTGATATAGCCTATGTTATGTCCGGTAGCAACCCCTAAAACTAAAAAAAATCATCCAAAATTTTCAGCATTAATATTTGTTAACCTAAAAGAATAAGTTAGGAGGGTGCCTCGTTTAAAATTCCCACAAAAATATTTTTACATGGAGCTAAGGACCATCCTAGTACTGATCTCCGGTTGTCTGTTTGTCAAAATTCACCTTATTTAAACGGTCTAACCGAATAATAGTCCAAAGTATTCAAAAGAAACTGACATAAATTATGGTTTACTATTATGTAATTCCATAAGCTTAGGCCTATAGCTAGGCTATAGGCCTAAAGTAAACTGTGAATTTTGAACTTTTTGCTAGCCTGCCTATTCCGAAGCTTATTAATAGTATTATTATCATCATCAGTCTAACTATTACTAGAGTCTAAAAGTCTTACTGTCGTCTTAGTAGCCTAGTAGATAGGCCTAGTTCGTTGTCTAAGTTGCCCATGCATAACTATACATCCTACCTCACATAAGCTTATAGCAGTTTGCAAGTTGATGTTCTATTCGTTTTAAAATATTTTTATTGAAGTGAGTATTATGTTATATAATATTAGAATAGTATTATTTTTATAATCATTGTGAATGTAGCAATTGCAGCATGTATCTATCTGTGCGCGTGCGGGGGTTGGATAGCAATTTCCGGCAATTAACTTGCAATACTTCAGCTAGCAAACCTCTTGTGATTGGAAATTCTAAGGAAGTAGTAGGCCCTATGTTGTTCGAATTCTCTATTCACAATTATTTCGACAGGTCATAATTATCTTCAGCCTCTCAACTCACCATTAAAAGTCAATGACAGGCAATCGACTGCAATTTACGCGTGGTCACAAACACTTGAAGAGGTCATAGGAAGAAGCACTCAAGTCCATCTTAAGGATTCTGAGATATTTACCAAAGAACCTGTGAAGCTCCTTGTGAAAATATTTTAAACATACTCTGTAGATACTCTGTAGCATAAGGTATCACAGGGCACCGAAAATTCAAAATGTCCAAAAAGTAGTATATTGTAACCTTGTGGTTTTCCAATGAAGTCCTCATTTGGTTTTTAAGTCAGGCATTGACTGCCGTATGTTTAATTTATTAGATCATTTAGGCCTAGCTGCTAATCTGTCTAATGCAAATTACCATTTAGGGGAGAATGTCCAGCATTGGGACAAATTTTACATTTTATGACATACAATCTGTGTTATTTGTAGTACATGTATATTGCTGATAGAGTCCGAAACAGCAATGTTTCATGAACCTAAAATGATTTTATTGCATTTTTATCACAAAAATAAACCTCCCAAAATTAGAATTTTCGTTGTGAAAAAATGTGTCCCAATTCAGGCCATAGCGTCCTGCATTGGGACAACGCATGTGGAGCATTGGGACACACAATAAATCTGGTTCTAATCATATCTAATAGAGTACAATATATCATATTCCAGTTGACAATATCTAAACGAGTGACTAGAGTAGATTAAACAATAATATTATCAAAAATTTAATCAATACGAGCAAGCCTCCGTTGACCCTGTCAATCATAATAAAAATTGGACTTACTGGTCAATTTCAAGTAAGTGCAATGTATCATATTTTTACCCATCCTGATAGCATTCTGTTTAACACAATATACAGTAAAACCGTTTAAGTTTAATTTCTTATGATGAATTTCATGCATTGAGATTGTCCCAATGCAGGCCATCAGCACATGTCCCAATGCAGGCCATCTATGGCTATTTCTTTACTTTTCAACTATTAAAAAATGTACGCTGTAAATGACGTCAACATTTCACCGAATGCTTTGCAGTATACTTACCTAAATAGTTAACTGAAATTTCAGGCTAAATCTGCACTAAACATTTAATGCACTGGTTGAGAATGCGTGAGTGAAAATTTACTTTCTTTACCTAAAAATGAAAATTTGCAATATTTTTGTCAAACACGTTCTTCTTCGTTGCATAAGACGCGTGATCACTCGCAACGTCAGAAACGTTCGTTTGGTGGCGCCATACGATTTTATAAATACGCAGAAGGTTATGATACCACACTGTCCCAATTCAGGACCTGTCCCAAAACTGGACATTCTCCCCTAAGTATAATTATCTTCATGCGTAGGTCGGCCTAATTGTCAAAATGTGTACGCATGTAGGTGCGTAAAAGCAAGCATGTATTTTGTTTAACACTTAGTAGATGTAAAAATATATGCTTGTATGTTTGTTTTGATGCATGTTTATGTATTTGTGTTTGTCTGTACATGTATTGTAGGCCCATCTGTAAGGGCTGTACCGAATAGGTGTCTATCACTATTACGAATACGATTAGTTAGACCAACTATTCGGCTGAATACGAATGCGAATAGTGTACAAAATAGGTTTACCGACAACATTCAAAATTTAAATGTAGGCAAAAGTTTCAGTTCAGTAAATTTAATAGATTAACTAAAAGTAAACAGTTAACTTCATTTAGGGTTTTCATCCTTCTGAAAGCAGGCTGCAACCACAGCATATAATTATTTTGTTAAATTAATGAGAGAGTCACTTCAGTCCTCTCACAATAGCAGCTACATAATATGCCAAAACAGATTCAAATTCGGTCCAACTGCTTCTATTCGACCGAATACCGAATAGCTATTTGGCCCGCTATTCGAACCCTAAGCGGATACACAACGAATGTTCGGTACATCCCTAATATCTGTGTTTATACATGTATACATGTATACATGTATGATTGTATGTATGCAGTCTATGACAATGTGTGCAGTAGGCTATTTGCATTTTATAGGTATATATTTGTGTATTTCTGTGTTTATAGGCCTATATGCATGTATACATGAATAACATATGGATATATGTATTCACATAGGCTATGTTTACTATAACCCTACATAATAAATTATGTGTAGGCCTAATTGTGTATATATGTATTCATATTATGTACATGTATGTTCGTATTTATTAACTGTGATAATGAGTTTATATTTTAATTCCTATGTAAATTGTAAATTCTGCTGCAAATAAAGAATTTCTGGCTGGTGACGAATTCAGACAGAATTTTCCGCTCAAGTTTTTCTTGTAACATAGACCTAGATAAAGACATAGTTGTCATGCGGAACAATGCAACTCGTATAAATTTATGAGGTGCAATGTTTACCGTATACATTTATTATCGTATGCAATATCACACATGTATAGGCTAAGTGTATATATTATATAGGCTACTATATAATTTTATATAGGCCTATATTATTTCATGCTGAATGGTGGATCATGGGCCTAATGTCTGTGTAGACTCGTCTTGCATGGGTTCTTTCCTTCAGCGTCGAGAAGTAAGAAAAGTTTTTAGGTTCAATCCACGAGCATTTGCATCATGTTCTTCAAGTGAACTCAGTTGATGACGAGGATAAAATTAGATGTTAATACACTAAAAGAAAGGTCATCACATTATCAGAGATCTCAAAATTAATAACTTCTGTCTGATTACTGCCACAATTTCCAGGATTTGTACTAAAAGACAAAAACAATGATATCAAAAACAAGAGAGATGACAAGACAAGAGTAAAAAATGATCAGCAACACGCGGTTTGGGCGTCCACCAGAAGTCAGTTGCGGATACAGAAACTTTGGACGGGGGGCAAAAATTCTGGGCCTTTGGTCTGGAAAATTTGTTTGCGAAATTTTCGAGGAAATATACCATTTCATCCGCCAAAAAGTTGATGACTTTTTTTAGTCATTAGGTACAATTCCTTGGAAATATACCAGATATAAGCTTGTTGAAACCAAATGGGGGGGCCACGATACATGGGCATTTCTAAATTGGGGGGCCATGGCCGGATGGGCCCTCCGTCTGGATCCGCCCCTGCCAGAAGTATTGACTCGGTTGCTTTTCAACTTGTTCAAGGTCGAGTAAACATTCACCGAAACAAAATTCTGGCTACAGGCCTTGCATGTAGGCCTATTTACACTTCACCAGATTGGGACCATAACAATGTTTGGCCTACCTTTATATCAACAGTTGGTTTCAACTGGTTGTTAACGAAAGCTGTGAGCCTGTGAATGCTTTTACACGTACGTCATAAAGAATTATGGCGGAAAGTCTTAAACAGCTATAAAAGCCAAGACTCATTCAAGACTCCTACCGTACGCACAGCCCGTGTGAACCTGATTTTTTTTACAAGGTAAACAGTTAACCGGCAATTCACTCAGTCACAAAGAATATGTCATTCGGATGTTGGCCTACATGTATAACATGTATACCCTTGTCAAACTGGTTCCGCTCATAAACATGTTTGCTCATGAATAATACAACGGCGCCTTTTAGAGCCTTTAGAGAATAAAATCTCCTCAAATTTTTGACTGAACAAGAAAGACAGTTTCAAGTTTAAACAAGTAAGCATCTCTATATTGAAGAATTATTCATCACTTTGGTCTTCATCGTTATAAAAAATAATCGTTAGTCGCGAATCAATTAAATCTGTCAAATTAAAAGTCGATGACGATCAGCTCACTTTTCTGCCTTGAAATATCAAATTTCAGTAAGGAATAAAAACTCGCTGTAAAATTCGCCTGGTGACAGTAAGTTGTGTTATGTTCGACAAAAACTATTAGCCTACTGCCATGAACTGCGGTTGTCTATCACGAAATCTTAATTTTAGTTTAAATAATATCCACTATCTATCATGTTATTTAAGAAATAATTATTAAATAATCCGCAAACGATGTATTCGTGGACCCATATTTTAATTATACAAACAATAGAAGAGAGGATCAATATGGCATGGTGGTATGCACTATGCAGGTCTGGTCTTAGTCCAAATTTCGCAGCAAGAAGGGCATGAATTTTACGACCTCTGATCTCCGTTCAATTTTCAAACCCACGTCATAACCTAATGACGAAATAGTAGGCCTAATATAGCCCTTCCTTCTGGGACAGGATTATCTCCTCAGTAGGTTTGTCCTACTCCTAACTTGGGGAAGCTAATGTGAGATGAAATGAACAGGATGCAATGTACATTTTCTACATTTAATGATCTACAGTAAACTACACTTACATGAAGCACAGTGTCGTATCCTTGTATACGAATGCCACTAACTATAATATTTAAGACTTAGTATCTCCCTCAGTTCAGGGCCGTTTTAAGAAATTTTGGGGCCCTAGGCACAAACTCTAATTCTAAATCTAACTAGTCACTCTCATCTAGTTGAGTTTCCTCCTCTGTGGGGAGGGGGGAATCAAGATTTTGGGGATGGAGAACGAGTGTATGCGAGTCGGCCAGAAAATTTTGAATTTTTACATTGCATTTTAAGCTGCGATGACAAAATTTTTCAACTATTGCAGTGCTGACATGAATAGTCAAAGACTTCAATAAATGTTCTTACAATTATAATAATTTCTTTATCAGTTTCCACAATGTAATGGTAGCATTGTAAGCTGCGATCCTAACAAAAATTACTATATTATTTCAGTGCTGACAAAAAGAGTGGTTGGAAATTTCTTAAAACGGCCCTGATAACTGCAGACAGATAGTCTATACCCGACTTTCTTGCACTGGAATTAGCTTATTCCCGTTGCTCAAAAAGGTCCTACATTGCTGACCGGAGACAGCTATCAGAATAGTTACAAATGTTACACAAACCAAGGAAGAACTACCAAAGTCCGGAAGCCATGTAGTAGACTAATGATGCTATATCACTAAGTATTAGTTGTACAAAAATTAATATTAACAGTAAACTATACTCATTGTAATAGTATCATATATTATATTAGTGGATTTTATCATTGTAATCACATAATAATGTAATATCAGGGTAGGCCTATTATAGCTCGGGTATAGCACTAATGTAAACGGCAACTAAAAACTATTATTTGATCAGATGTCTGGGTAGTCACTTCTATAGGTGGAGCTCCCATGACGATGCTTAGATTAATAAACACTGAACGTAATCCAATTTCTGCCTCAATCTCTCAGTCTCAGATAATTAAACATGTAGAGTATTGCATTCAAGCCTTTTCTGTGCATGTGTGCCATTTTGTTAAATTTGTTAATAATAATTATAGTATAATACTGCTGACACAGCAATACATAGCAATATTTGTGCTAAAAGTGTAAAATAAATGTCAGTTTAACATACATCAAAGTTCGTATAACATGTTGGTCATTTGCTATGTGATGTAGTCTATTATTTTGGAACGCTGCGGGGCCCCCCTGTTGCGCGGGGCCATAGGCCCGTGCCTCGCGTGCCTAGGCGTTAAAACGGCTCTGCCTCAGTTGACTGTCCGACTGCTCGCCCCAAAGCTTCCAAAGTAGGCATTTATGCATTCAACACTAACATGTTCATATAGTCAAACTCCGCCTTCACGAATCAGAGAGCAAGGAGATTACTTTCGAACCAGTAGCGATATTGTCTGTGCGCAGACTACTCCTGTCACTGATTAGGTGATTAAAATGTCATTCACTGATATGCATATTATAATATATATTTATGATTTTGTATAAGCATTATATTTTACTACTAGCTGAACCCGGCCACGCGTTGCTGTGGCTGAAAAGAGCATCCAACCACCCGTCTCTATACCTCCATTCAACCTCCCCTTCCCCTCACCATCCCCCTTCCCCGCCCACTTCTTCTTCCCCTCCCCTCCTCCCCTCCCTCCCCTCCCGCTCCCCCCACTTCCCCCTCCCCTCCACTCCCCTCCCGCTCCCCTCCCCTCCCCCTTCTCCTCCTCTTCCCACCCCTCCCCGTCCAATCCCCTCAACTCCCCTCTACCTCCTCCCCCCGTCCCTTTCCCCTTCCTTTCCCTTCCACCTCCCCTGCACCCTACCCTCCTCCCCTTCCCAGTCCCGATCCCTCCATCCCTTCCTCTGCCTTCTTGCATCCCTCCCTCGTCCATCCATCCCCTCCGCTCCCTCGCCTCCCTCTTCGTCCCGCTCCCTCCCCCTCCTTTCCTCCCTCACGCCGTGTCTCCCCGACATCGACGCGAAAAGGCGAACGCAACAGGGCCACTGTTGAATGTGTTGAATAGGCCTATCTATATGGGCCTAAATAAAAATGTAACTGCGTGCGCACGAATCTTTCGAACCAAGGATCTCGGAAATTTAAAAATTGCCGTTCGAATAGGCGCGGGTTTGCATAATGCTTTTTTGCCAAAATCTTTAAAAAAACCACTTTCACTTCGATTCGACCGATTCCGAGTTCAAATTCAACCCGTCAATAATTATGCATGCCTTGACCCAATTCGGGCGCGTTTCAAAACGGTGGTTCCGCAAGACTTGTATAGCGCATTTTGAACTCGGAATCGGTCGAATCGAATTAAAGTTGTTTTTTGTTGTAAAAGATTTTAGCAAAAAAGCATTATGCAAACCCGCGCCTATTGGAACGGAACGTTTTGCTGCAATTTTGAAAAGAATCGGTCCAGGACTTACCAAGATCCTTGAGGAGAAAGATTCGTGCGAACGCAGTTACATTTTTATTTATATAGATTATAATAAGAGCATTTGCGCTCATTTCAGTTAGCCTATTTGTCATTCATTTTACTAATAGGCTACATTCAAGCCTGGACAATATCAAATTTAGGGAAATGATTAGGCCTAGGCCTACATCTTGAAAGACATCATGAGTAATAATTAAAACACAGTTATTTTGTTAAAATGGCGCCCCTATACTTACAAGTGACCGTTTTTCGTGCACATTAAAGTAACTCTCACTGCAATTAACATCATGGGCGGAGTTTATGGGTTCTATATTAGTCAGTTTTTCAACTTTACAGTTGTCTTAACTTTCTAAAGTAACTTTTCAATTTGAAGACGAACTGTATTAACTCACGTTAGCTTCAGTTGACCTTCGCCCCGCTGACCTACGATGGTCCTGCAGACAAGGGTCTTTTCGAATGCGCATGGACCGGTCTTGAGGACCACCCACGCCTCTGGTAGCCTACTTACCATACGTTGAAGGTTACTGGGCCACCATTTACATCAATTATAAGGAAAAATAATTGCTTTGTGGTCTGTGTCTCACAATCTTTATAGTTTAAGTCAGCGGTTCTCAACCTGTGGGTCGCGACCCCCACGGGGGTCGCCTGCCGATTTGCCAAGGGTCGCCTGGACCCTTCAGAAATTTGTAATAGTGCAAGAGCAGTTTCAATGCTGTCCACTACACCAGCTTAAAATAATTTTTTGCTTATACTTTTGCTATGATTCATTCGTTAGATTGATGCATCTAATTTAATTATTGCCATTTTAGTTTTCAAATGTGAATTCCACTTGTACAATTCTACTCGAAAAATTAAAATTGGCCGTTTGCTCAAGGAATCTATGAGCATGTCAACTAGTGAGGCCTACATGGGCGGAGACTTGGAGTCCCCAAAATTTGTTGTGGGGGACCGAGCTGCTTACATCCCGCAACATTTCATAAATATTTCGCGAATATCAATGTAAATTTTTACCGCCTCATCCACTGTTTATTCAAAATGAGCAATTTAGTTCAGATGCCAGCTTAAAATGATATCATGCCGTGTGCAAATTTAAAAATGTAATGAATATGGAGCGGATATTTATTGAAGTCTTAAACCACATCTCTGAGCACTGAAATCGTGAGTAGCCTAATAATTATTTTGTTAAGACAAAATATTAAAGTGATGCAATTACAGTAGGCTTATGAAAAGTCCAAAAATTGCAAACAATGGAGGCAATATTATACTCTGAAGTCGTAAGACCATGGCTATCAGCATTGAAAAATTCATTTTTTAAAGATCATAGCTTAAAATGCAGCCATCTCACAGAGTGGAGATTCAAAGTATTTCAAAAATGTAAAAGGAGCATTTATGAAGTCTTAAACCATGTCTCTCAGCACTGAAATTATGAGAAATATTGTTGAGATAGAAGCTTAAAATGCTACCATTCCAGTGCAAAAATTAAAAAATGCTGACAATGGGAAGAGGGCACATCCCCCTTCTCAAACCTCTCCCCCTCCTGAATAGACTTATTAAACTTTAAATTCAAGCTACCGAATAGGAAGATCTGAGAATGCAAGAGCCAGGAAACTTCGCACAATAGCCAAAAGCAATTTTCTAACTATGAAGTGAAAATGAATATAGGCCTAATCGACAATGGTAATAAATGCAGTGAGGGGGTAACCAAGTCACTTTTGTTGCTGGGGGTCGTCACAACTTTCGATATGTCACCAAGGGGTCGCCACACTAAAAAGGTTGAGAACCGCTGGTTTAAGTTTTGTCCATTTTATTTTACATAAAATACTGTGGGCTATGCGCTAGTTGAAGCCCAACATATTAATTGATTGCTCAGCTTGTGTCTGCTGCTCTTGCGCGCTATATAAATACGCGATTGCACTACATGTGAATAATTTAAAATAATGAATCACATTACATAGATCTAATAATATTTTAAAGAATGCAAATAATGCGAGTTTCTGTATGTGGGCCTAAGTCCATATAATATATAGGGTGTCCAATAAGTTCGTGAACGATTTTGCTTGCAGATAGCAGAAAAACTTTGCAACAAACATTAATAATGCTTATGTCATTTGAAAGAGCTTTATGTCCCGAAACCAAAAAGTGTAAAAAGTGGTAGTTTTTTGCAACGAGGAAATGACGTCATCAATTTATGCGGAAGGGCTATTTTTAGCGAATTTTATGCAGTTTGCAATCGTTTTTCGTAAACAAACTTGGGAAAATTGGGAAAATAGCAGACGTTCAGATACGCTCGAAAGCTGCTATTCTTGATGAAGAAGGATATTCCTATTCCGTTATAGGCGATAAATTAGGATGATCGAAAGGTTGGGTAGCAAAATGGGTTGAAGGAAGCAAGCAAGGCGAGTTAGTCGATCATGCACGATGCCGTCGACCAAAGATTTTGACACAGGCTGCTATTAAAATAATCAAAAAGGCGAAATACAGACCAGAACCTGGATTGAGACAGATAGAAAAATCTATCAAAACAGGTGGACTTAAGGCAACAAAGAAACAATCAGAAATTACATGAAAGGGGAGTTAAAGTGGAGAATTTGGAAACGCAGAAAGGCGCCATTGCTAACAGACGCTCAGAGGAAAAAACGGTTGTTATTCGCGAGCATATACATCTGCTGTTTCGCGAGCATGGCTGAACGAAAATATTCCTAACTACATTGAAACTGGTATCCAAACTCTCCTTTTCTCTCACCGATTGAAAATCTCTGGAGTATACTCTCAGGCAGTGTCTACAAAGATCCTGAACCAAATACTCCTGCTCAGCTAAAACGTCGTTTGCGAAAAGCATGGAATTCGATATCCGTTGAAACTTTGTACAACCTCATCGAATCTTTACCCAGACGAATGAAAGCTGTTATAGCCAGCAAAGACAACACTATTGCCTATCAAATGGTACAATAATTATTGATTTTTGTCGTGTATATTTTTTGTAACAAGCTAGCAAAATCGTTCACGAACTTATTGGACACCCTGTAATATAGAACTACACGTAGTCTAGGATGCTCTTTTTAGCATGAAAATCAACGTGGACCCATCAAACCAAGGATGTCCCAGTGAACTGTAACCTTTGGACCAGCCACATTTGACGACTTGTTCAGGGTTGCCTGTCTTTTGGGCAACCATGGGTCTCTGGTTAAACTCGTCTCGCCAGCAGAGAAAAACACCGCGCATGTTTTGTCTCATGCTAATAATTAGTGTTACTTAGACCTACTAATAAACGCTTTGCATGCCATGCTGTAGGCCTTTACGATCTCAGGAAACATTTTGGGTTATCATTGGTAGTGGTATAACCGTGCTGCCTTAAAACCAGAGTTAGCCTACAGTGTCACCACCACAGTATCACCGCCACAGTATCACCACTACAGTATCACCACTACAGTATCACCACTACAGTATCACCACTACAGTATCACCACTACACTATCACCACTACAGTATCACCACTACAGTATCACCACTATAGTATCGTTTGAGCATTAGCCTAAGTCGTCCTAAGTAAGTGTAGTGTATTAGGTCTATTCTTGTCTAGTAATGACCTTCCGTAAATTTCCGTTTGTGCTATCCGGTCATACCCAGACACAGCCCGCGTAGTCTTGATTCTTTCATTGTCGTGTCGACCCTTTACAGGCGCCGTACTTGGGCCCACAGACATTATACTGGTCGACAGTGTTCTTAAATCAAGTCACTACAGCTGCAGGCCTATCTTTCTGCATCTTGTCTTGTCGTCCATACTCTGGCCTTCTGTGCATCTGAGCTTGCCTGTTTTCGAATAGAGCTATTACAATAGCTCACGTGCTTTTACTTTACCTACCTATCCATATTAGGATATATCAAACTAGACAGGCATGGATTTTATTATTGTGAGGTGTGAATAAAAATGTAGGCTGACGACTGCGATGCGCTTTGGTTGAACGTGTCCGTTGTTGCTGGCGTTCAGTCAATCTATCAGCGGTCAACTATGAAGTCGGACAAGAGAACAGAGGTAGGTACAATGTTGTTGAAAGTACCGGACAAAATTTAATGTACTTAAGTAAAAGTAAAAGTAAAATGGATTTTAATTACTTAAGTAAAAGTAAAAGTAGGCTACTCATCACAAATAATACTTAAGTAAAAGTACAGAGTATCCCCTTCCAATAATACTTTAAAAGTAAAAAGGAAAAGTACCGCGTCTATCTATAACTCAATCGGTTATTAACCTACAAAAAATAATACTAAATTTTCGAAATGGATTTTTTACACGTCACATTCTTTTTAGCATGTCAGATTCTCTTGCACGTCAGATTTTCTTATAATAGGCTTACGTCTGGTTTCCATACACGTCAGATCCTCGTTAAAAATCACCTTCACTTGATGTCCAGTTTGACATAACTAGGACGCTCAGTGTGTGTTCTCTAGTCTCCTCCTTTGGGAGAGAATTGGGTTTTTTAGGTGATAGAGGACGAACAGAGGCATAGGTCCGGGGGTCGAAATGCATCCCTTCCCAACTGAAACTTTTTAAAATTTCCGCCCTATAGCTTAATAATAGCAATTGAAGTTATCAGCTTGGCAAAATTGTTCTGTTTCAGTCAGCTCAGTGTTGATGGGGGTGGCGTAGGAAAAACTTCAATAAACGTACTTATTATCATAATACTGATTCCTTCTTGATTTCCACAGTGCAATGGTAGCATTTAAATCTGTCATCTAAACAAAATTGGTCTGTTACTTGAGAGCTAATAAGAGTTTTCTAATATATGTTTAAATACATGCTTATTATTGCAATGGTTTTGATTAATTTCGAATTTCCACGTCCGTAGCATTTTAAGCTGATGTCTTCTCAAAATTACTCTATTTTATTGCAATGGCAAGAGCGTCTCCAAAAGTTTGAAGCTGAAGCAGAACGTGTAGTCATTTGCTTATAGCCAATAAATTTCCAAGGTACTGGGTACTGGAATATAAATCGCGTCTTAGTTATTAGTACAATGCGTCAATCAGGTCGGCTCTGGCTATAAATACATCACAAACCATTGCCCGTTTTCTTGTCTCCTCTCGCCTTGATTATGCTGATTCTATTTTTGTGTGGCTCTAAGACGTTGAGCTCCATGGGCTGCAATGCATCCAAAGCTCTTTAGCTCGGGTCGTGCTACGCTTCCCACTACCAACAGGTCCAACACGTTCCTCAGTCCTACTCCATCAGCTGCATTGGCTTCCTGTTCAGTACAGGATAAAAATAAGCATTGGAATGTTTAGTCTACAAATCCTTCAGCACCAAAACACCCTTCTACCTTCAGTCACTACTATCTCCTTAGGTCTACTGTAACATTCCTCCTCGTTGCCTACCGTACGATCATCGGGTACAAGTCTGTTAGTTGAACTCCGATTCAGAACACTCTTCGTAGCTCAAATTCACTTTTTTCCTCCAAGAAGCGGTTAAAAAATAAGCACATCACTATTTCTCATTGGCTTCTATCCTCCGGACAAAGATAATTGCAATTTCATCTCTAGAGCAGCGGTTCTCAACCGGGGGTCCGCGGCCATCTGCCTGGGGGTCCGCGAGCAAGTCCTGAAAATTATATATTTCTTAGTTAAAAACATATAAACAGATAAATTTTTGCCAATTTTTAATATATCTTCTTTTCAATGGCGACATGAAACTAATGATACGCTGATTAATGACAAATTCATCTGTTTTAGATGGGTCTTTTACTCTTTTTGTAACCAACTCTAAATTTCGGGATGCTTTTGAGAGAGTCTCTTTGAGAAAACGACCACAGCCTGTCATTCTGGCCTACCGGGCTGGCATTTTTGAACAAAATGAATTCCTCTACGCAAGTGATACAGACAAATCTAATCACCCTTAGGCTAGTGATTAAGTGTCTGCTTAAAAAAACTTGATCTCTGGTGCAAAACGGAGAGTAGTATGTAACTTTGACAGGCCTACATTTGATTAATTGCATGAATTCACATAAAATAAGGAAATGCTCAGAATTTGCTAATTTAGGCCTAATTTCCGGACACATTCAATTATAGCTGGATCAGTTCAACTTCGAATTTGGTAATTTGAACGTTCACAGTTTTTAATGGGTTTCCAGTCTGTTTCTTGCAAATATTGATTCGTGGAATTTACCAACCTCAGAATTGAACCAAATCATTGAACTGACTAGTGACACTAGGCCCGCATTGAAGATGTAGGCCTAGGCTGCAATGGGCTGCATTCATGCAAGAGTTAGCTTGATGCATGAGTGTTTCGAGCAGATAAACTGAGCCCGAATGTGCATGCTTAAAGCTTACATTGAAATAAAATAGTTTTTTCTAATAAATTTCATCTTATTAGTATTAAATATAAATGTATAATACAGGAGTGCAGGAGCATATCTATGCTATATTATGGCATGCATGTAGGCCTACTATTATATAGCATTATACAGTCGCACACGACGCACAGTCACGATCGCCAAATTTCGTTGGGGGTTCGTGACCGGAACCAAACATGAAAAAGGGGTCCGTGAGTGTGAAAAGGTTGAGAACCGCTGCTCTAGAGTATTATTCAAGAACCATTTGTAGCCTAACAAATCATACAATCTAACATGTAAATGATCTAAACCAATCAAACAAAGTCTTGATTTGTGTTGCATGGCATATGATCTGAACAATCATGCAAACAAAACTTTCGTAAAAGTGGTTAAATGTAACAGACGGCGTTCTTTCAGCTTGAAGTTTTGAATAAATGAAAATTGAATTAAATAGATTAAGCATTATTACAGTAGTTCGCTGTATTTAGGCTATAAATCTTCATGTCTATTGATGATAGCTAGATACTACAATAGCGACAATTCATTCACTCAGAGGACTCCCTTAAATCTAGACCTGAGATTTGACCTCAATAAGTAGACTTGAGATCAGATACATGTATAGGGCATTGTAGGCCTAGGTCTACAAAGTGGCATTGAAATTTCTCCATAACACAACTGACACCAAGTCGAATTTTTACAGAAAAGTGACATGAAGTAGGCTAAGTTATTTCTTCCACAAGCTGACTTAAACCGACTTGAGACGCAAACACATAATAAATCATCACCTCATAGCTTAGTAAAGATGCGAAGTCCGGGCAGCACATAAAACTGTTTTGCGAATTTTTGCAAAGTTAATGAGGCATGAGCCAGTTCTATAGCTTCTACGGTCCACCGCGTACTTAACATACGAAATTATTTTGTTTAATGGACGCCGATTTATATGTTATTCTGTCAATGTAGGCCTACTCAGAAAAACAATATTTCAAACTTTCAGAAGCAGGGAGGGAGTTTTTGCACGTTCCCTCCCCAAATTTAGAGTCTAAAAGTGTGAGGGAATCTTCGCCTTTTCCTCCCCAGAATTTAAGGTCCAGCGATTACAATCATAACTTACAGATGATTAGCGTTAAGCGACACGGAAATAATTATTGCTATTTCCAGAATGTGCCTCCAAAACGAGAACGAAGAACCTTTGGTGGCTGGCTACGACATTATTTCTGGCAAGGTAGGCCTAATGCAAAACATTCTCACCCTAATAAGCCGAAACAGCTCTGCGAAAAAACTGTTGTAAAATCCTAGATATATTATTTGTCTGTGGGTTAATGAGTGACAATGACCCACAGATAGATAGATAGATAGATAGATAGATAGATAGATAGATAGATAGATAGATAGATAGATAGATAGATAGATAGATAGATAGATAGACAGACAGACAGACAGACAGACAGACAGACAGACAGACAGACAGACAGACAGACAGACAGACAGACAGACAGACAGACAGACAGACAGACAGACAGACAGACAGACAGACAGACAGACAGACAGACAGACAGACAGATAGATAGATAGATAGATAGATAGATAGATAGATAGAAAGATATAGATAGATAGATAGATAGATAGATAGATAGATAGATAGATAGATAGATAGATATAGATAGATAGATAGATAGATAGATAGATAGATAGATAGATAGATAGATAGATAGATAGATAGATAGATAGATAGATAGATAGATAGATAGATAGATAGATAGATAGATAGATAGATAGATAGATAGATAGATAGATAGATAGATAGATAGATAGATAGATAGATAGATAGATAGATAGATAGATAGATAGATAGATAGATAGATAGATAGATAGATAGATAGATAGATAGATAGAATAACTGCGGATCAGGACTCTACAGTCACTTGTGGTGTACGGCATACACAGCATGTCAATGAGAGCAGATATTGGAGGACAATGGGACATAATATTATTTTCATATTTAAAAGTTTCAACCTGTCAGTGTCGTGCATTCTCAGTTGTAGATTCTTCTGTATGGTCTCCCACTGGTGATATGTAACCTAAAGTTGACACGTCAGTGTCTTACAGGCTTCCTATAAATCTATTTCTATCACTATGGTTGGACCGCATGGAAGCGCCTCTGAGTGGACTTCTTTAAAGGGCGATAGACATTCTTGAAATGAATGAACGCATTAAATTCCTAACCGTCCAACTCTTTTCACTACCCATCCACTGAACAGAGTTTACAGTTAGATATACCTACTGTGTATAATGTATCTGGACTTTATAGGGCAGGAATTGCGAGAATCTCAGGTTGAGGCTTTGCGACTTCTCGAAAACGTTGACGATCTACCATGGCCGAAGCGATTTCTCTTGAAGCACCGTCGACTGATCGGCTTTGCGATTCCTGCCGTGTTCTTCCACTTCTTCTGGTGGTCGGCGATGATCAAGTACAACGCGTGGCATCTCTTCAGAGAGAAGTTCTTCATGAGTCTCACAATGATCGTCGGCTCTATGATCGCTGGTTGGTTTTAGCCAATGTTATAATAATAATAATTAATAGTATTCTTCGTTTAATTTCAAACCAGCACAACGCAGTTTGTTTGCAATTCGTAGCATAAACGGATGATCACAAGATGCTACAGGAGTCCACATTAACTCAGGGCTTTTTAGCGTGCAGTTGATGTGCAGCTCTAAATGGATTTGTGCAGTTGCAGAAGCACTTCCGTGCAGTTACAACTAGCATAAAGGTGATTGTTCTCCATGAAGGATGGGAAACGAAAGAAGGAGTTGTGCAGTTCTAAAAATTTCTTAAAAACAGCCCTGCATTAACTCTTGGCATCCAAACAAGAATCCATTTCGTCCGATTCCTCAGTTTACCAGCGCCATCTGCCGAATGGAAACCTTGAGTGGAACAAACAGAACTGATAGCCTGTGATAGGGTTTCATTTTTATTTATAGAAGATTTCACCTGTATGATTGGCCAATGGCCACATTGAGCTAAAATGCAGGACATAATAATTAGCCTACATTTATGTTTGTAGCACTATGGCGTCGCAAACATAAACAAAAACACCATTCTGCAAACAATCAAATTTTGTGTATCTGTTGTGTTTCATTGTTTATAGGTATGACAAGCGAGGGTGGAGGAGCAGTGGCTTTCCCAGCGATGACCTTAGCCTTCCGTATCTCTCCAATGACGGCACGTGACTTCTCCGTTCTTATCCAATCGTGTGGAATGTCTGCCGCATCGTTCACCATCCTCTTCATGAAGGTGCAGTGCGAGTGGCGGGCGCTTGGTCTGAGCGCCACCGGTGGGGTGCTCGGACTCATCATAGGACTCGAGTTCCTGGAAAAGAAGTTCACACCCGTTGAAAAGAAGATGGGATTCGTCAGCATCTGGTTCTCATTCGCATCGGTTCTCCTATTCCTCATCATATTCCGCAAGGGAAAGATTCACAACCGAATCCAACGACTCGATCTGATGAAGGCGGCCATTCTCGTGGTCGTCGGATTCATTGGCGGGATCTTTACGGCGCTCGTTGGCAACGGCCTTGACATCTGCACGTTCAGCATCCTAACGTTGCTGTTTCGAGTCAGCGAGAAAGTGGCGACACCTACTTCCGTTATTCTCATGGCCAGCAACAGCATCGTGGCCGTCATCTGGAGGGGAGTCATGCAGAACGAAATCTCGATGGAAACGTGGGAGTTCCTGGCCGTCTGTCTGCCCGTGGTGGTCATCGGGGCCCCGTTTGGTTCCGTCCTTGGGAGTCATTTCCACAGAAATGTCCTGGCCATGTTGGTCATCGTGCTGGACACTGTCGCCCTGATAACCGCCTACATCGTCATTCCTCAGAATCTTGCCACTGGTCTCCTGTCGATGGGTATGATCGTTGGGGGAGTTGTACTCTTCTCCGTCGTTGCATACGTTGGTAACACCCTCAACAGAAACAATGAAGGCAATGACGAAAACGATAACGTTAATATAAACTGCAAATACGATGAAGTTGTGGTTTCTGGTGGAATAGAGGAAGCGATGCCAGATGACTCCATTAGAAAACTTTAAGATAGTTAAGTGGTCCAGTGGCGTCTTTCGGTCATAACTAACGATGAGTCTCAATGATAATTAGCCTATGGTCAGCTGCTCAGAACTCACTGCTAAACCTCAAGGTCATGAACTAATTGCTGAATGTAATCAATTTTCTACTTGATGCTTGTTTGTTTAATTTGTAACCTAAAGTTGATAGGTGTTTAAGTCTAATTAGCGATAAATACGCACACAATAGGCCTATTGATACACGTTGAAATTTCTCCGTAGGCTAATATCTTGCGCATTTAAGACAGTCTCTGAGAGTAAAATTGAACGTCTTTAGGCTTTTTCCCTCGGGTTGTGTGTCTTTCTCAACTCTGTGTCCATTTCAGACCAAGGTCTACGTGATTAATCTGTGGTTTCTAGTGAATGAATAAGCAGTAAGCTTACAGGCTGTTCAAATGGAAAGAGCGCCCGACTTGTAACTTGGACCAGTGATTCGCAAAGGGGTCGCAAGCGGTCGAGTCTATAGTCAGGCGGGCACTCTTGAAGGACATAACCTTGAACAAATTCATGATCAGTTGCTCAATGACTTTAATGTTTTTGCACTTGTGAACTTTGGAAGTAGACCTAAAGCAATATCGATTACAGTTTATATTGATTGAATAGTGACTTAATAAATAGCATCAAGCATTAGTAGGTTATTCGAGTTGACAGTAGACGTTTCTGTAAAGCATCTTTGGAGTAGGGCCTACGCCTACCTTACAACAGACGATGCTGCATAGGCTAAATTGTCGTAATTGCAATTACAATAACAAAAACACATATCGGGTTTTGATGGATTTGTGTGAACTTATTTGCAAGAAATCTCAAAAAACAAAGCAAAGTCTATTCACCATCATCATCATAAACCGTGGGCTCATCGCCCGTAGGTGTCCGACACCATTTTCACCATATTCCTCCACAGTTCTCTTTCCAGTGCAATGTGGCTTTTCCAGTGCAATCTATTACTTGTAAATAATTATATAATAATTTAAATGAAACTATTGTATGCAATTATCAAAGTTACTAACAAAGTTATCAACAGCTACGTCAAAGTTTTATTTGATTTTGTGCTAGAGGGAGCGAGTGAGTGAGTGAGGGAGGGAGGGAGGGAGAGAGGAAGGAAGAGAGGAAGGGAGGGTGGGAGGGAAGGAGGGAGAGGCGGCGCTACTACCGGTCGGAGCAGGTCACATTTGACCTGCATATGTTTCTCTTGACATGGCCTGGCAAACAATTTAAATGTTTTTTAAAGATTTAATTGCTTCGACCAGCTAGATAACTCCCATGACCCTGATGCGACCCGTGGAAATTGCATGTCTATTATTTTTGCAAAACGTCTGTGCCTCTGAGATCAAACACGCTCATCTGTCCGATTCTTGCATCAATAGCGTTCTCGCCTACAAGCAAGCGACAGTTTGATTCGTCCAGTAAAATCCTTCGTGGAGTTGGCAATCCGTGTTTCCCCCATACGAGTACTCTTTGGAGTTCTAACGTCGGCGTCATTAGAAAAACGCGGTCACCCTTTGCGTCGGCCACAAGCACCGATCCTGCTTTATCTACGGCGAATTTCATTGGAACCATACGTGTATGACCGAGTTCTTTGTAGCAGTTCTCGTGGGATATGATTGTTTTGCCATCAGAGTCGACTATGCAAAGTCCACCAAGGTTTCCATAACTGACCAAGAAATCACCACTGGCCAGTTTAACCGCATGCCATGGACTCGAAACTGCAAGTTTTATCTCGCGTATCAATTGGCCATCTGAGGTAATTTTGAGAAGTTTGTGTTTGTCCTGAAGAGCCAGGATGACGTTGCGGTCATAGGCAACCGACAATCGACCCCAGTCATCGCCTTGCCAGAGCGTTTTCAAAAATTCTCCATTTGCATAGACTCTAAGGATCTTCATCACCGAATTTTGTTGAGAGTAGCATCCACCGTCCACTATATAGAGACACTGTTTCATTGGACAGGATACAATGTCTTGAGGTTCTTCCAAATTGTCAATTGAGAAACTGCGTTTGAAATCCAGGCTGGTCAAGTCATACACTTCAACGCATGGACTTCTTTCGTTGACAACAAAAACTTCGTCGACCAAAATTGTCATCCCGAAAATCCTCAGTTGATTCGTCTCTCCCGCTTTTGTTCTGGTCGTCAGAAGTAAGGTTGGATCTTTTCCGTAGTCGATGATATCTAATTTATATTTTAAAAAAATGTTTAGTAGTTTGTTGGACACTTGTAGGCCTGCTATTTGCACACAGACAAACCATGAAACCCAAACTTCACACAGAGTAGAGACAAAATAATTTCTACCACCGATTATTTCTAGTTCATTATGTCTAGCCTAAATGCAGATGTAATTGTTACCCTACTGAGATCGTACTAGTAGGTCATAAACCAAATGGAAGAAACTTTCACGATGCTATTTCTTGCATCGGTTTCACAGTAACTATTCAAAGACTTGCTTGTAAAGGTTATAGGCTAAAGAACTATCGATCTTGCATAAGTTCCTTATATAATTATGTACCATAGGCTGTGCATTTAAGCTTACGAATAAGCAAGTCTCGTCTTAAAATTATAACGTTAGGCCTGCTATTATTTGAGAATGATTCAAAGGATAGTGTCAAAATTTCCCGATTTTCAGCAGTTTTAAACAATCTAAAATAATACGAAAATATTAATCGATGCTTTTCGTATAGTCAGATATCCAGCCCCCTACCTTAAAACCTGAATGCTCACCTATCGTTCGCAGAAATTGATCAGTCTCTATTGTAATCGTATGAGACAATACAGTCTCGGTTGTCGAAGGCGTTGACCATGGAGTGATTAGCAGCTGCTTGAACATTGTAGTCAACCGTTCCAACATAACGCCCGATACATACATTCTTTGCAATCGGAGCAGACTACTCTGCGATTGACACCAAAACCAAACGACGATTCCATTCTCATCGCGACGACTGTATGGAGCGATTTCTATCTCGTTGTCAAACAATTCCGAAATAGTTTTGAGGCCGCTCCCGACATTAAGTCTCAAGATCAAAAAGTTTTCTTTTTCCTTCAAAATCTCCTGTCTGGATAATTTCTTTGATAATCTATCTTGAAACCTTGATACCAACTTGCTTGAAATGTTGCACTTAACAACAACTGAAAGCAATAATCCTGCACAAATTCATAGATAGTCTACGTTCACTAAAATAAGCCTAAGCATGCCTGCAATAATATTAACGCTACCACTAAAAGTGTGCCGTAAGATGTAACATTTTTTTCATTTAAAGCAGCTCTTACACTTTTTCATTTAAAGCAGCTCCGGTCCCAACGGAGAAAACTCGTTAGTAGTTGGAAACTTTTTAGATGGATACAGAGCTCAACATCAAAATATTCTTGTCATAGACGTTAGCAAAGGGCCACTATAAAGTGAACGTTTGAATGACAAAATTAATGTACTTTCACGCTTAAAGACAATTTATTCTTTTAAATTTACATCTGCAGTTTTAGGCTATAATAGGCTAAAACAAGTAAAAACGAGATCCTGTCAATATAATTATTATTGTTGTCATTGAACGTTATCTCGGTTCTAGGACTACTGATCAAATGCCAATTGATCTAGGGTCTACTGATCAGAGGACTACTGATCAAGGGACTACTGGTCAGAGGCAACTCATCAAGGTACTATTGATCACAGTTTGGTCAAACACACATAAACCATTTAATCAAATAAAAATTTAATATATCGAAATTCAATACCGGAATGGAGTTATTTAGTGTGTATACCAACTTAAATTACTGGGTAACAAACACAAGTTTAGTACAAGTACTAAATTTACGACTGTTATAAAACCCAGAAACCTACATTTAAGTACAGTGTATAACTCGAAAAACTTGATTATGCTCAATACAGTTAGACTAGAAAGTGACTTACCTAGTTTAATATCATACAGCCGTGTTCTTGACAAACAAATCGGACCCCAACAAAGGACGTGTGAAGTCATTAGATGGTTAGTTAGATGATACGTTCGATGTCTAATGTATAGACTAATTCGTGATCAATAGTACCTTGATGAGTTGCCTCTGATGAGTAGTCCCTTGATCAGTAGTCCTCTGATCAGTAGACCCTAGATCAATTGGCCTTTGATCAGTAGTCCGCATACCGTTATCTCAGATAGGACCTAGACCAAACCTTCAGGAAATGGTAAACACGAGATTTTAATTATCAACAAGACTTAGTGCAAATAATCATCTCTGCTAGAGTCTTTTTTAGTCAGTTTAACAGTTTTGTTTAAACCTGATAGTAGGCTCTTTGACGCTGAAAGTGGGCTTTCTATTAACAATTAATTCCTTAGCTACAATCCTAATAAATTACCACTTGCGAATTGAGTAACTTATTTAGCGTTTAAAATTAACAACCTTGAAACCGATAAAGATAAAGTTTGAAATCCACGACCACTGTTTTATATACGATTCTAATTATCAACTAATTTTTTTATTAATAAGAGTAGGTCTAGGAATTTATTTTGAGGCCCTATGTCTATTTAAGGATATTAAGAATTACCTCCCTCTTTCATCAACAGGTCTGCAATGAATTCCTGGTTTGTTTCTCGGAAGCATTCCAGAACCATGTGTCCTTTGTTCTGCTTAAATTTAATCGTTCTCATCCAATGTAAAAGTTGATCATTCCTATAGAAGCTGCCAGGCTGGTTACTCAGCTGATCTCGTTCTTCATCCGAGATGCAATTGTGCTTGTGCAGAACATCGATTAAACGACTCGAGTCTATGTTTTCCACCAGGAACAAGTAATTGTTTCTTACTGTAAGTGTTTCTCTTGTCGGAATACTTTCTTTTGAAGCTGCACTACCTACAATGAGCAAAATGTTGACCTGTGTTTGTTTTTACGACTTTCTTTAAAGCCTAGCTTATAAAACTCTTATTGGTCTAATAATTATAATAAATAGCTGCAACTGCATTGCGCTTACCAAAGGTATTTTGGCATTGCTTGATCATTCTTGCACAATGTACATAACGATTCTAATAATATTACCTTTAAGTGTTTTTGTGATTAGCCCTTGTGATACTTTACACCATCAATTATTCTGAAACAACCTTCTGTCCTGTAATGATCAATTTAAAATAGTCTTAAAAATTTCACTCGTGAGTTAAAGCTTGTTCGGGATATTATCGGAACAGCGCACGCTGTAATTGCTGGTGTATTATCAGGCCCGGCCTTAGGGCAAGGCGAGCGAGGCAACCGCCTTGGGCCCCGCGCTTCCAGGGCCCCGCGCTGTTGGCTATAATTTTTTAAAACTTTTTTTAGATTGACATTTGTTAGGCTACGTTGCAAATCAACGATGCTTGCAGTCAATTTTCGGGTGAATGTGATAACTGATTTTGGAAACGAGAGTAGGCCTATAAATTTTATGATAAACTGAGTCACAGCAACTGTTGCAGGCTATATGTTGAATTAATTTTCTCCAGAAAACAGTAAAATTTCATATTATCGTTGCAATAAAGTGAGTTATGATGCAGTGGGCCTAGTTGGTTTCTGTTATTTTCTCCATGGTTTCACTTCAATATTTTAAACAGCCTAATCGTGGTTTTACGTGACCCGCTATATCTAAGTCTCCATAGGCGGAGACCTGGGCTGAGGATTGGGGGGGGGGACTGACGGGAGGTCGAAGGAAAGTCGCGAGATTTTTGACGGACGAAAATTTTCCGTGACCCTTTTCCCTAGAAAATTTTCTACTTCCGTCGCCAAAAAGTTTATGACCTTTTCTTTTTAGTCATTTCGCCCCAAAAGTCCAAAAGTCAAGAAAAAAAAATCAATTTTCCCTTAAAATTTTTTCCCCACCCGCCGTGATGGTCTTGGCGCTCAACTTGGGGGGGGGACCAATACATGGCCCGTCCCCCCCAACACCTTTTTTGGGGGGGACCATCCCCCTGTTCTCCCCTAGGTCTCCGCCCATGAAGTCTCTTTAAAGAAATTTTTGTTGGAGGAGCAAAGCACAATGGACGAGGCGACCTTTTAAGAAAGAGTTTGAAAAATACACAGAAACTAAGGACATAAGATTCTATAGATTTGATCACAGAGAAGGTCTAAATATAAATTTGTCCGTTTCATTATAGGAATCATTAGTATCTTAAGTGCTTTGGCGCAAGGATATAATTTGTCAAAAGTAAAACTTTGCTGTTAAAATAATTATCATTTTTCCAGAATGGTAAGTGCCCCTCATGCATATATGAGGATGCCCATTACTTATTTACAGAAAATCAACTTCGTAAATTTTTTGCTTGGAGAGCTGCCTTGGGCCCCGCAAACCCTAAGGCCGGGCCTGTGTATTATAATAGAACACGAACATTAGATGTTGCCTTATGCAAAGTCACGCCAGTGGTGGAAACGCTTTGCAAATGGTTGGAAAAGTATAGGCCCTACATCCGTGACGCAAACCAGTTGAAAATGAAAAATGGCTCTCAATAATATTTCTTAATTCAACAGTTTCATTATAACGGATAAGCAATTCAATACCGTTGCATATACACTTGTACAGGCTTAGGCCTATTATGTTTACACTCTTGACAATGACCACTAGTCGAAATTTTACAAAATAATGGAGTGTTTCTTATTCAATATAATGCAACCAACAACTTTTGCTGGTACAAGATTAAGCAAGTGAGAAAATATCATAACTCATCTAACCTAATGTGGTTGCATCGATTTTCTTACAATTCGGAAAATCTTCCAACGAACACCGAGCTTGCTCTAAGTTATTCAGTGGTTCTTTTAGTGCCGCTTCATTTTCCATCCTAAGACGCTTTTCCATTTCCATCTCTTCTTGCTTCTCCAATAAAAGTCTCAACTCCTTTTCCTTACTTTCTTCCAGGAATTTTTGGAGGATTTTGTGTTTTTTGTTTTCAATTGAATTATGTACACCATCGTCTAAATGTGCCTGAAGACTATTTATAATTTCCTCGTCCCGAAGAACCAAAGCTTCAACCTCCTTCAAACGCTGATTATCTGCGTTCAGTAAATCGTATGCTTTGTGTAAATCTTCTTTTTCTTTTTCGATCAACCGAAACTTCTCACTGATTTCATTTAATCTCTTCTCCTGAGTCCCCTTACTTTGTTTTTCTTCTTCAACCAATGATGATGTTTGACTTTCTTCATGTAGGCGTTTGCGTAATTTTTCGTTCTGGCCTTCTTTTCTATTCAACTGCGATTCTAACTGCTTCATATTGAGTTCTTTCAAGAGATTCTCTTCTTTCAGAAAGTTGCATTTCTTTTTCAACAGAAAAACTTCGTCCTCTACTTTATTCAACTTCTCCGTTGCATGTTTTTGCTTAATTAAATTCTGTGAATTCAGATTCTTTTCAGATATCAGTTCCTTTTGCAATAACCGACATTCAAACTTTAGAGAGTCACTTAACAGAGTGGCAGCTGAGAGCTCGTCAATCGTTCTGCCCAACTGTTCTAACTTTTTGTGGTGATGGGATTCCTTTTCTGTTAAATCTTTTCTGAGTTGGTGATTATCTTTAAACAGAAATGGTTCACTTTAATTTTTCTTTTTAAACAAAATAGACCAATTCATATTAGGCATATATTATTGACCCGCGCATTGCCAATACACAATTCGTTACACCACCAACCTCACCTTGTGATCGCGGTGGTGCAGTGGGTATGTTCGTTGCCTTTCAGCCGTATGGTTGCAGGTTCGAATCCACCTCAAGTCGCCGCGTAGGGACCTTGAGCAAGCCTTTCACTCGCAATGGCTCAGCGCTTCGCCGCTTCGGCGTGAAACTCCGATGCAGTGTCCGCTCTGCATTTGGGAGCGGCTCTGACTAGTGAGCTTGAAGGGGCGCTATAAAAAGTGCACATGCAAACAAAATGTTTACATACATACATACATACATACATACATACATATATACATACATACATACATACTTACATACATACATACATACATACATACATACATACATACATACATACATACATACATACATACACACATACATACATACATACATACATACATACATACATACATACATACATACATACATACATACATACATACATACATACATACACACATATATACATACATACATACATTACATGCATACATACATACATACATAGTTACATACATACAAACATACATTGTCGATATGTTTGCATTTGCGTTCATCATTTTTCAGCCAATTTATAAACCTCTTGGGGGTTTACGAATAGGCTAAAACATTGTCTGAGAGAAGGAGCCAACTCAGCTAGACTTGCATAGTATACAACAACATAATCTAGCTTAGCTCTACCCCGAAACTGCTGTATGAGGGCATTTATTAAACACTAGTCCTCAATATGCATTGTAGCATCTTGAAATCTTTCATACATAACAAACTACAATTTAAATGCTAACGTCCTAACATAAAATGAATAATTAATCTATTCTATTTCATTCGAAAAACACAGATGTTGCAAAATAGAAAGGATATTGCTGTCTTCATATACCTTGCAGTATTTTCTGAATGCATTCTTCATTTATGTTATCTGATCTGTGGAAAGCTCGTTGTCGCAATGCCAGGATCTTTATGGAGATTTCTGTCTGCAGCCGACACTCAATTCCCTCGAACTTCTTTTGAAATCGACATGGCTTGATCGTTGAACAAAATTTGCCAAATTCAGCAGACGTCTATACATCAATGTAAAATTCAACTTAAAATGGAGATTTACTAAATGGGCAACTAATTTTATGGACCCATATGAAAGGGTGATTGAAGGGCGCCTTAGACAGCAAGTTGAGATACATGATAATCAATTTGGGTTCATGAAGGGTAGGGGAACAACAGATGCAATATTCATCCTGAGGCAGATGCAGGAAAAAGTCTTGGAAGGAAACAGCAAGAGATACTGGACCTTTGTGGATTTGGAGAAGGCTTTTGATAGAGTGCCAAGGGAGGTGGTATACTGGAGTCTTAGAAAGAATGGAGTAACGGAGAAGATTGTGAGACTAGTAAAGTCCATGTATGGTGGGGCACGCACTTCGATAAGGTGCAGGGCAGAAGGCACGGTGAAATTTGAAATACGAGTTGGTGTACATCAAGGATCATGCCTGAGCCCACTACTGTTTATCATTGTAATGGATGCGATATCGGAGAATATCAGGAGAGAGGTACCATGGGATATGCTGTATGCTGATGACTTGATTGTAGTAGATGAATCGGCACAAAATGGTCAAGCAAGTTTCACTGGTTGGCAGACGACAATGGAGAGGAAGGGCCTCAAAATAAATGCCAACAAGACTGAAACCATGGTGTGTTCAAAGGATGGATGAGAACTTGGTGAATGTTGATGGTGAAGGAAATACATTGAGGCAGGTGGAGACCCTCAAATATCTAGGCCATAATGCCATTCTAGGGTAGGTAATGAATGCCAAAGGAAGATGTGAGTAAGATGTAAAGAATAGGATAAAAGCTGCTTGGCAGAAATGGAGAGATTTGACATGCGTGTTATGTGAGAGAAAAATCAAGATCCATCTTATAGGAAAGATATATAGGACAATGGTAAGACCGGTGATGATCTATGGAGCAGAGGCTTGGACGCTGAGGAAGAGAGAGGTTGAGCTGCAGGAGAGAACAGAAATGAGGATGCTACGATGTATAATTAGAGCCTCTTTGAAAGACAAGAGGAGAAACGAGAACATACGAAAAGCAGTTGGAGTAGCCTGTATATATCTGATAAAATACGAGAGGTTAGATTGATGTGGTATGGGCATGTGCATAGGCGTACGAGGCGGGGGTGCAGGGGAGGGGCAAATGCCCCCCCAAATTCGGGCAAGTTTGGTTGTTTTTTCGGGCAAACACAGACCAAAACGACTAAAAAATAAAAAAAAGGTCGTCAACTTTCGGGCAAGTCAGGTTTTTCGGGCAAACACAGACTCGGACGACTAAAAAAAAAAAAGGTCATCAACTTGTTGCCGAAAAATATTTTCGGGCAAAAGTTGAATCTTTGCCTTCCCCAATCCTGAAAACTCCCGTACGCCTATGGGCATGTGGAGTCATCGGATGAGGGAGGTAGCATCAAAAGAATCATGAGTGCAGAAGTACAGGGACGCCGCAGCCGTGGGCGGCAGAAGAAGAGATGGAGTGACATCATTCAGCAGGACATGGAGCTTCTTCATCTGAAAAAAAGACGCTGGAAACAAAACAACTTGAAGACAAAGAAACCGAGTGGCTGACCCCTCCTCAGTGAGGGATTAATCCTAGCCAGAAGGAAAAGAAAAAAGATATATACGTGCGGATCTATGCCAGCTAGTCTAATAGGCTACCTTACATTCGTGTGCATAAGGAAATACTGCAAACCTAAAGATTCATCTGCACGAATTTTAGCATCGCACATTTAATAAAACATGTACATGTATTTACCTTGGAATTTTGATTTGTGACATCTTGATACTGGCGGGGTCGAAGTGTCGCCTTACTCAGGTGTTGAATTACGGTTGACAGCTTTTTTGGCTTTGGTGGAGGAATTGGTTTTGACGGAGGACGTTCTGTAGTGTTTTTCTCTCCTGGTGTATTATGTATTTCTGGACGCGAACCTCTGAGGTGAGGATGCACTTATAGCACAAAAGAAAGCAATTAATTTCTTTACCACAAATATATTCGTCTAAATTTTTGGGGGTACATATTGACCAGCACTTAAAATGGAATATACATACAGCTGAACGTCTTAAAAAATCTCCAAAAATATAGGCATAATTCACAGAATAGCCTATCTTCTTCCACTCCATATAGGCTACTAAAGTCATTAGATTTCACACTTATAGGCTACACCCATACTTAAGTTATTGCAATCTCATCTGGACATCTACATATAACATAACACTCACCTAACTAAACTAAACAGACTGCAAAAAAGCCATAAGAATTATTGCTAAATCCATGGCCGTGTTTAAGGTTCTTCGAGTGTCGGTGCAAAGTGTCACAGCAGGGGCAAAGTGCCGTTCGACAGTCTTAAAGATTAGTCATTTTACCTAAATCCGCTATTCAATAGGCTAGCCTACGTGGTTGTCGGCTGTGGCGGGTCAGTAAGCAAGCATGCAACGTCGGTGAACTTAGTGTAATTAATGTTTTATTACACTTACTGATTTTACAAAAGGTTTAAGTAACACTGAGACTCGCGAAAGACATTTGGTCAATGGCACCAAAACTCTAGGCTCAGCTAGGGGCATTCGGTGCACCGCACCGAATGGACCTATGTTAAACACGGCCCTGGCTAAATCTCTCTTTAATGCTCACACTAGTCCCTTATAATTTATCATCAGTTGAACGTGCTAAAAATATCCCAAATTAAAATCATCTAAACTAGCACATTTATGCATAAGTATGACAATAACCTTCTTCCACTTGCATTCTCATCCTATTTTATACCTAACTTAGTAGGCGTCCACCACGCACTCTACTTCCAACAGGGGGACCACGAGTAGGTGGCGTGGTGGGCAATTGGGTAGCAGAGGCTGTTTGAGGCGCATGCTACCCCATCTCCACCCCCAAAAAGACAAAAGTTATGAAGATCAGTAAGGAAAAGGAAACAACTATATGTATAAAAATAAATGGAGAAGAAATAGAGCAGGTGAAAGAATTCTGCTATTTGGGAAGTTTAATATCAAATGACGCCAAATGCCATAAAGAGATAAGAAGAAGAATAGCAATGGGCAAAGAGGCATTCTTAAAAAGAAAAGAATTGCTAAGAGGAGGGCTAAATAGAAATCTTAAGAAAAGAATGGTCAAAACATTGATATGGAGTGTGACGTTATATGGCGCAGAGACATGGACAATGAGAAAAGAAGACGTCAAGAGGCTGGAAGCTTTTGAAATGTGGATATGGAGGAAGATGGAGAAAATCAGTTGGACAAAGCGCGTTTCAAATGAAAAAGTACTAACGTTGGTAGAAGAGAAAAGATCTCTGCTGGACACAATAAAGATAAGACAAAAGAATTGGGTGGGACATTTGCTAAGAGGTGACTCACTGCAGAAAGAAATAATTGAAGGAAGATTGGAGGGTAAGAGGTGCAGAGGAAGGCCTAGACAAAAACTGCTGGACGGGATGATGGAGGAGGGATACAGAGAACTGAAGGACATGGCACAACAGCGGGAAACGTGGAGACATTGGACGTTTGGACCTGCCGTTGGGCAGAGAACGTAAAGAAGAAGTAGGCCATAAATCCATTAGAAATAACAGAAACTACATTTAAGTGTCTTTGCAAAACGAACACTAGAAAGTTTTCTATTAAGTATCAGGGTCCTCTCTTATGGAATAATATACCGGAAAATATTCTTGCATCCAGGAGTCTCACTCGATTTAAATCCCAAATCCGTGCACACACATTAAAAAATTTAAAATGAACAACCCATTTAATCTAGATTTACATTATCTTCCATTCTTTTTTAAGTACTGTTGAGCAGAGGGAAGGTATCCCACTGCTACTATTTAATTGATTCTAAAAATACTCCCATTTCCATCTGATTCCTGATCTATTATCATTTAGGCCTATCATATTATAACGAAGAAATTTTTTTGGTAAATAGCGGGATCATCCCTTCGGGTAACCTATTGCTCCCTACATTTCACAGTAATGATTGTACACTTAGCTTTACTATCGCAATTGTTAACTTAATTAATCACTTTTTGTATTATTATGAATGCATAATTGTCTGTTTGATATTCTTGGGATCAATAAACAAGTTCAAGTTCAAGTTCAAACAAGTTCAAGTTCAAGTTCAATTGTCGTAGTGGCGTTGTCCATATACTAAATCTAAGATTTAGCTAATTGCATTTGTCATTCACTGAACAAACGCTAGGCCAAATTTAAAAAAGCAGCCAAACCGTTTCAATCAATCAAACAATCAATTTTTTTTCTTGAGTCAAGAAGCACACTAGATATATATATATATATATATATATATATATATATATATATTAATATCATCACATCAAAATAAACATGAACGCTCTTGGTAACAAAATGAAACCCAGAAGGGACTGTAGAGTCCGCTGGTTAGGGCCACCTATGCACATTTTCTGGTACTAGGCGTTTACAGATTCATTACAAAAAATTATATTCTATATTCCATCGTAATAAGTCAAAATAAATCAAACCTAACTAAGAAGACTAAACGTTCCAAATTATAACATCGCAATACTACATAATATGCAGATCTAAACATGATGATGTTAAACAACAAATCTTTATTTTAGCAAAGATCAATACCAAACTATAGCCTATAAAGTATAGGAAAACCATGGGCGGAGTTTGGTTTTCGTTCTTGGAGGGGCTAACCCCGAGTCTGGGCCTTCTTAGAGGGGGGGGCTAACCCCGAAAAAGGATACCGTTTTCATGGCAAAAAAGTTGAATCTGGGCCTTCTTGTGGGGACTTAGCCCCCCCCTTAGCCCCTGATAAACTCCGCCCATGAGGAAAACCTTAGGCCTAACTAAGAAACATAACACCTTAACTAAGCAGGGAGAAGGAAGCACTAGGTAGGAACCCGACTAACAGTTTCGATCAATCAACCATAAACGTAAGTGATGCTTAAATAACCTAAGATTTGGGATACTGCGAATGTCTACTCAATAGGTCCTGCATACTTAATCCAGATTTTTCTCAAGTTTGTTAGGGCACGCACAGTTCTATATGAGGCTAAGTTTCTCGTGTTGTAGGAGTGTATATCTGAGGCTAGGGTAAAGAGATTTCCATGGGAGATAGGCAATGTGTTATAAGAATATCGATGCATGAATTCACACATCTGCAACTGTTTAATTTGTAAAACTTTTAGAATCCCGAGCTGCGTGAATAGTTTTTCTGAGTGCGAGTTGTAAGGAGAACCGGCTATTAATCTGACAATTTTTTTCTGCAAGACAATAATTCTGTGAAGTCGAGAGTTGTAGTTAGATGCCCATATCATGTTACAATAGGATATGTACGGGTATATCATAGACTAGTAGGCCTACAAGGTGAGCTGAATGTTTCTAGGCAGTACATGTAAGTAAGATATTCGGGTTAGTATTCCTATGTTTTTAGCCAGTTTCAGTGCAATGTGTCCAATGTGTAGCCTACATTCCAAGTTAAATGTTGGTCCACATAGACTCCAAGGAATTTTACAGATTTTGCTTGTGGAATATCAATACTAGTTTTATGGACTTTTCCCGTCAGTAGGCCTAATGGAGTTGATTTCCTATGAGAGCAGAAAAGAATGTAGTTGGTTTTTGTCAAGTTAAGAGATAGCTTGTTTCCTTGAACCAATCAGACACTAGTACAAGTTCTTCGTTGAGGATTCGGAATAATTCCTCATAGGATTTGTGTGAGACGAAGATATTGGAGTCGTCAGCAAATCGTACAAAGTGCAGGACAGAAGATATATTGGGAAGGTCATCGATGTAGGCTATATCAAGAATAGTACAGGACCTAATATTGATCCTTGTGGTAGGCATACTCCAAATTTAATTAATTTCCAGCTTGAAGTTGTGCCATTGCATTTGACTTGCTGTTATCTGTGACTAAGATAATCCTTGAACCAGGAAAGAGCTCTAGGGATACCCTTACACCGTAGTTTTCTAATTTTTCAATTAGTATCTCTTGATCTACAGGTTCAAATACTCTGGTTAGATCTAAAAACATTCCTATGGAGAATTCATTTTTGTCAATGGCTACAGAAATCTTATCTTGGATATTAATCAGTGACATTGAAGTCGAATGACCTGATCTAAAGAAGTGCTGGGAAGGGTGTAGAATATTGAATTTGGATATGTGGTTATACAACCTATGATAGGCCTACATTACTTTTTCTAGTAGTTTAGAGAAATAGGGCAATATTGATATCGGTCTATAATAGTTAGCTAAATCGTCTTTATTACCTTGTTTGAATATTGGAATAAATGTAGATCTTTTCAATTCATCGGGTACTATTCCTGTTAATAAAGAACAATTGATTAATTGGCTAGCGGGATTGATGTCATGTAGCACGAGCCCGCTATAGTCTACTAGAATATTAAAGCCATAGTGGCTTATATTAAAAAATATATAAACTGATTACAGTGATAGCAATAGTTTTGTAGGCCAATAGCGTATCTGGGGTTTAATTTTTTACAAAGTTGTTCCCCTAAGTGAGAATCTTAAAGTAAGCTTAGTGCATCTTCCGCAAAAGACTTTTGACGTAATTCATCAGGGCTTAATGCCGCCTCTGGCTGATTCTGCATAGGCTACAGCATCATCGGTTCCACAACAACTGGTCTACCGATAACTCGTCTACCGACAACTCGTCTCCGGACAATTGGCCTAACAACAACTGGTCTACAGACGAATAGTATTGATGAAATAGATGCTGGATTTATGAAAATGGTTGTTGAGCTTAAATGGAAGCTGGATTTATGATTTTATTCATGTATTTCGACATGCTCCAGCTTCTACATTAGATCTAAAAATATCTTCGTTCAGTTTCTATTTCTCATCTGTTATTTTCGTCAATCCAGTTTTTATTTCAGACATAAAAATACCTTTATCAAAAATCGGTGATGAAAAATTACAAAAGCAAAAGACGCTTTTGCTGCTTCATTTTCTTACACAGTGGGATTATTTACAAATATCAAAACATTCTTTCGAAACCTAAGCGATGGAAAATTATAGGCATCGTGTGCAAACTTCAATGATAAGGTAGTCTGGCAAAACCAGACTTATGTCGCACGACAGCATTTTGAGATAATAGTCGGTTTTAGTGAACTGAGGGGTCATACATGTAGGTCAATTTTGACCCTTTTTGCATTTTCGTATAGTACACTGCATTATTCAATTATTCACCAAGTAGGTTTTATCAAAGATAAAAATCCGTCTGGAAATATTTTAAATTAATTATATTTGTGAATGTTGCATCTTTCCAAAGTGTCAAAATTGGACTTTGTAATGCGTATTCAAAGCATTACCGTCGGTCATAATAATCTTTCACCCTACTGAACTTGGTATCCGCTGAAAGCTGAGACTATGGGATAACAAATGGTAGTCACATAAATTATGCCAATTATTTTCAGGCTATGATAATAAGCAGAACAAAGAGGTAGCCTTAGTAAAGAAACGAAACTAGGGTGATCCCTTTACCTGGCTTTTCCCGAAAACTGCAATATATCAGTTTCGGACACTAAAATACTCATAACTCGGTCAAATATCAAGACATTTTATCAGAATAGGGATTGTATTTAAGTGAGACTTCTACAGCTTAACATGGTATAAAATGTGATTTTCGATTTATGACATAAGCGGTCATAAGCCTCGCTTTGTCAGATCGCCTCACTATTAATACCTCCCATTCCGTTGAGTTTGTGAACAATGTGAGACTGGTTTGTTTCCTCCATCGCCGTCAAGAACTTTCTGAAGTTTTCAGTTGACTTTCTGCTCAGAATCCCCAAGAAGCAGACGTTCCTCTGAAACTGACCCTTCTTGCAAGCTATCTGCTCCTTCTCGCTTAGACTTAACACATTTCGCTGATAGAGCAGGTATATGAGCTCATTTTCGGTGTCCAGTCGTTCTGATAGCCAAGTGAAATTTCGACAGATTAATTCTTTGTGATCCGATGCATCTTTAAGGTCTATAGTAAGCAAAATGTAACAGATGACGTTCACTTGTGATCAGAGCTGTATAATTATAGTAGCAAAATAAAATTTGAGTACCCACTACCAGCTCGTGGGCCGCTACAGTTGTCTAATGTTTATAGGCATGGGCGGAGTTTGGTTTCAGTACTTCGGGGGGCTAAAAATAACGGGTTTCGGGGCCGAGACAAATATTGTCATCGGACAAGTTTCGATGACATTTTTTAGTCCTTCGGTTCAAAATCTCATGAAAATATAAAATTTCCCGGCCGAAAACATTCTGATGACCTCTTCAGTCCTTCGCTTCCAAATCTCACGAAAATCACAAAAATATAGGCTACCATTTTCCTGCAATTTTTTTCCCTGGGCCTTCTATGCTATTTATATCAAGAGACGTCATGATGTTATCGATTTCACCTTTATCATTGGCTTTTAATTTAGGGCAGTGTATCATCTGCAATCATGCAGACGTGGATTCTTAGGGCTAATATTCGTAGTCGAATTTTTAAGTGCCATAAAGTTAGCAGAGATAAATTGAAGTCATTGTTTAGTGTAACGCAATATAAGCCTAATTAATGACAAAGTAAAGTGTCACCTACTGTCGTGGGAGGATACAAGCAGTTGATACAAATGTTTTTGATCTGTAGTGATCAGGAGAGCTAAGAAGCATTCGTATACGTCTCTGGACTTCCTCGATATGACGTTCAATAGCTCTTCATTGGCTCTGATCGGTGTAGACTGCAATTCGTGGATGCATTCGAACTCCAGTTGAGTTAGCATCATCTTTTCATACATTCGTGTTAGAATTTCTCCAAAACATGAGAGATTGCTCACCAGTTGGTTGTATTTCATTTGAATCCGATTTTCATGATCATCTATTATTAAGGAATAGTACAGATAAGTTACTCGAGTTCAGAGTTTTTAAACATTTCCATTTAACCATCTGTAGGCCTACAAAGAGGACTCTTAGGCCTACGATGCTCTCAGCACACACAGAGAATGCATTCGTTGCTCTTGTGCTCTTTTCAACAAAGAACTTTTTCATGTGAATTAATTTGGGAAGAGCAAACGGCCTATCTCCGTCCTACATCAGTAGGAACTATACCAGTATAATAATAGCCTACCATACAGGCGATAGGCTTTTCAGTTTCCATCAGTGTCTAGTACAGTGATAAACCTTAGTCTCTATAGAATAGAGACTTACCTTTCGATTGAAACCTCTTTTCCCATCTTTGCTGTGCTTTCCATCCGATAAATAATTTTTAAGTAGGCCTACATAGGATAATAGGATCAGATAAAATTGTGAGCCAATTAATTTAGGTTTTGTCAAATGTTACCTACATTTTTACGTCTGTGAAATTGTGAAATTACCGACAATCAATCAATGTATAGTGATTTACCTTCTTCAATATCGCATGCGTATGTCTCCAGTTCTTCGATAAGATTTACAGCGTAGTGCCATAGTTGATCCCTTCGCGATGAATATCCATGCATCATCTTGAATTATGTATCTACAATATGACAATTAAAACAGCGTTGCTACATGTATTTAATCGAATCTGTTATATCGAACACTTGTCAATGGTTTCCTTCAACCACGTTAGGCCTAAGTTTTTCTACAACGTTCCATTTTCTACCAAAGTAATAGCAAGACTGCCTTACGTATGCTTAGATTTTATTTGCCAAGTCACGATACGATGTAGACTACTTGAGCACTGTATTTTTTTACCCTAATAATAATCATTATGCCTCCTCAACCCCGGGCAGGCTATGTAGCCTATACGCAAGTCACTTAAGTTTATACGTTAAACAATCATGTTTGTATAATAGTAAGCATCGCGCCATTCTATAGGCCTGGCCTATGCATATAAGCCATGGCTGTGTCACGCTGCGTAGGCCTGCATAAAGCGTTGTCCACTGTGTCTTGAAACTTCTCGCCTGCGTGCCTTGCATGACGATTTTCATTTCCAACTCTCAATTGGAAATTCCTCAGGTAAACTTATGACTAACCATGGATACATGTAACTGTTAGATAGGCAGCGGCTATTACTTTTCGATCACTATTATTAGAACTGGCACTTTTTGTCTCGCCTCTTTTAGCTAGCCAATCCTTTGTGGGCTTCAGATAGACTTTATAAATGTATGTTGGTCAATCAGCCAATAGTAAATCGGAATTTATATAGCGTCCATCAAAAATGAAAGAGGGACGTTGAACTAAAAGTGCGTGCAAGAGGCCAAGACACAATCTTGCCTTACCAACCATGTTTCTGCAACTAGCCTACGCTGCTTTGTGAAGCGAGTTGGGGCATGCTGACCAAATAACACTTAATAAAGTGAAATGCCATCACGGACAAGGCCGTAGCTTGGGGTGTCTTGGGTGTTTGAACCCCCCCCCCCAATCCCAACTCCAATGAAATAATGTAAAAATTAAACACTGCATTTGCTAAAACATGATGTCAAAACTACAGTGTGTAATGCTTTGGCCGTCCAGAACCCGATATGAGAGCTCACAACGCTTCTCCAAACCCTTTAGTCAGTCGGTTCGGTTGCTTGTGAGCTTGCTCACAAACGAGTAAATAACCCCCACCACCCATAAACTGTTGGCTGCGGCCTTGCTCACAGAACAACAGTCAAGTAATGACAGCTTTATCATCTGCAGTCAATAAATTGGCCACCCTAAAGGTAGTTAGGCCAAGATGAAACCAGTTTGAGGGAGAATTGAAGTAGGCCTACCGGGTAGTCGCAATAATAATTATGTCGTAGGCATAAACTTATAGCTCTGAATAGGCTATATCCTACCTTAAGTCAATACAGATTGAAAGACAGCTTGACTCCTCAGGGCCGTCTTATCCATTATGCACACCGTACAAGAAAGCAATTAAAAAGAATTGCAACGTGTTACTGTTTTAAATGGTCTGCTGTATAATGGATATGCAATTGGTGTGCGTGGCCTATCTAACAGCTATCTACAGTCTACAGAACGTTGCCACCACTTTGTAGCTTAGGCCTACTATACAACAATAAAAGGGTCTTGTACAATAGCAGGAGCAACTGTTACTAACAGGGCTCACGGACACCCGTGTAAGGCATGGCTCCATGGTTGGGCCAGGCCCAGCCTTAGGGAAAGGCGAACGAGGCTGCCACCTTGGGCGCCGCGCTTTCAGAGGCCCCGCGCTGCGAGTCGTAATTTTATTTCTACCTTCAATAGGCTAATTAATTATTTATTAGCAGCCATTAGGCCTATCAAATGGCAGATGTTCGAATAATTAAATGAAACTCAGTTATTGTTTTCAATGCAAATGTTAGTGTTAAGTGCCTGATTTCCATTTTGCCTCCAACTGTCCATTGGCCCATTTCATTTCGATTTGCGTTATTTTCATAGGCTTGCGCAACATAATTTTATGATACTCGCAATATCGGATAATTGGCATGAAGACCACCACGTAGATATTTGCTTGAGGACCCGCTCATCGCTTGCTACCTTGGGCCCCGCAAACCCTAAGGCCGGGCCTGGGTTAAGCCTCCAATGCCGATTTGTTTTATAACTTGACGAATTGAGATGATACACACGCTATGCGTAGGCGCACAATCACTAGGCTACTAAAATTGGACAATGGACATAGTCTACGTAAGTTGTTAGTTTTACTCTTGGCACCCCAGTTATGACACCATTGAGTACGGTAGGCCTGTGCCCTAGGTCAAGCGCTTACTGTGCATAATGGATAAGACAGCCCTGAGGAGTCAAGCTGTCTTCCAATATGTCCGGATTTCAAGCAGCCTAGTCATAGTTATAGACTATGTATACGACATAGTGAGACTGCATCAATCCTCTTCAACCTGGTTTCATGTTGGCCTAACAGCCCTAACTCATGGGCGGAGTTTTAAAATACCTACTAATTTTGACTAGGGCCTACTGGTTTTGTAAAAATTCTGATGTGCATGACCATTATACGCGTTCTGCCATGAACTACCATCAGCGAAGGGTACACACCACTGTTAGGCAACACAGCATTCGAATATATGGTCCACTGCTATGGAACTCACTGCCCAATGACCTTAAACACATACCCACTGTTCATCAATTCAAACGGAAATTCAAATGTTACCTTTTGGCTGCACTTGTTTGAGTGATATTATTGTTGCTTGCATAATGCACTTGTTCATATATGCACTGCATGAATTGTCTGTGTTTAGTGTGATTTTATCCATCTTGTGAGGAGCCTTAAGCTCCCAATAAAAAATAAACTGTTGACATTTTATAATGTGATTATGAAGATATAATGGTGACCATCAATGTAAAATAACTGATAAATTACTGATGTTATCACGAAAAGGATTATCCCCCCAAAAGCTATCCGGGGGGATGAATTAATCTATCCCCCCGGATGGAATTAACCGGTCTAGACTATCCGGGGGATAAACCATTCTATCCCATTTTTTGAAAAATGTGTATAATTAAAACAATTATACTCTAATCAAAATTTAAAGTGACTCTAATTGTTTTAAGTGACCTAAGTAATGCTAAGAGAAAGGCAACTCGAATTTATTTAGTGTCTCCGAGTGTTTTTAAGTGTTTTAAACGTTTTAAGTGCTATAAAAACAAAGCAAAACAAATTATCTAGTAGTTATAAACATGTCTGTTAGTGTCATTGTTCAAAACAAAGCAGATGAAAATTAATTTGCAAAAATAAAAGCACGCGGAAGTGTTTTTTTCGACTTTTCCTCATTTTGGGGATACTTTTAATACGGGGGATACTCTATTTCGTGACATGATGTAAATAGGGAACCCTGTTTTGCGGAACCATATGTTCCTGTGGGTTTACCTATTGACAACCTGCACACAAATGTGTAAACTGTGAGTTTGTATTACTTTGTGGTGGTTTTCAATTTAAAAAAAGTTGATTGATTGATTGAAAAAGTTGATTGATTGAGTTTATCAGGGCTAGGGGCTAAACACCCCATCCCCAAGAAGGCCCAGAGTCGGTTTTTTAACCATGAAAATGGTATCTTTTTCCAGGGTTAATTCCCCCAGAAGGCCCAGACTCGAAAATATATTCGGGGGAAAAAGGCTCTTTTCACGAACGACTAAAAAGTCATTAACTTTTTTGGCGGAGAAAATAGTATGGTTTTCACGAGATTTCGACCGGATGACTAATAAGAAAGGTCATCAACATTTCTGGGCCGAGAAAAAAATTTCGGCGCCACCAAAACCAAAGTTTTAAGACCCCACCCCAAGAACGGAAACCAAACTTCGCCCATGACATAACTAGCGTTAGCTTAGACACACTGATCGACTGCAGATGATAAAGCTGCCGTTACTTGGCAGTAACACTTGTAACAGTTGTTCAGTGACCAAGACAGTAGTTTATGGGGAGTGGAGGTTATTTACTCAACCCTTATGCAAGCTCACAAGCAACCGAACCAATTGACTAATATAAAGGGTTTGGAGAAGCGTCGTGAGTTCTCGTTGCGGTCCTGGACGGTCAATGCATTACACGATGTAGTTCTGACATCAAGTTTGTGCAAATGCAGTATTTACTTTTTACATTATTTCATTTGAGGTGGAGGTTCGGAAAGTAATAGCCTATCTATGGTTAGTCATAAGTTTACCTATCATAAGTTTACCTGGGGAAATTTCAAATGGAGACCCACCCATCCAATGTCAACGATCATTTGCATAACAAGGCAAGAAGTTACAAGGCCCAGGCTTACGCAGGCTTACGTAGCGTGACACAGCCATGTCTCATAAGCATAGGTCAATAGAATGGTGCGATGCTTTCTATTATAATAGCGATACGAAATCATGCCAATGCCTTTCATGCATGAGTAGCCTATACAAACATGAGTGTCTAGCGTATAGGCCTATGTGATTTGCATATGCTACATGCACAATAATTGGAAGCATAATGAGTAGGGTTAGAAAAATACAATGCTCAATTAGACTATCGTAATTTGGGAAATAAAATGTAGGCCTACGTAGGCCTATGGCAGTCTTGCTATTGCTCTAGTAGAAAATGGAACGTTGTAGTCCAGAACGTAGCTAAAGGAAACCATTGACAAGTGTTCAATATAATAGATTCGGTTAAGTAGCAATGTTATCATAACTGACGTATTGTACATGTAGATAAATAATTCAAGATGGTGCATGGATATTCATCGCGAAGGGATCAACTGTGGCACCACGCTGTAAATCTTATCGAAGAAGACCTGGAGACACGTGCATGCGCCGGAGAAGAAGGTAAATCACTGAACTTTGATTGATATTCGATAATTTCACAGTTTCGCAGACGTAGGTAACATTTGCCATTCCCAAACCAAGATCAATGGGCTCATAAATTATCTGATCATATTATCCTATATAATAAAAATTATTTATTGGATGGAAATCACAGCAAATATGTGCAAAGAGGTTTCAACCTCTAACAATAAACTCCATTCTAAAGACTTAGGTTTATCACTGTATAGGACTAGCCTATTAGACACTGATGGAAACATTATCCTTATTGTAGTGCCCAATGATGTAGGACGGAGATAGGCTGTTTGCTCTTCCCAAATTAATTGACATGAAAAAGTTCTTTGTTGAAGAGACCACAAGAGCAATAGATGCACTTTTCGTGTGTGCTGAGAGCATCACACGAGAGAGACCACTCTATATGTAAAGATGGTTAGCTTAGCCTATAATGGAAATGGTACAAATACTGAACTCGTATAAATTATCTGTACTCTGTCGTACTAACAGATGATCATGGAAATCGGATTCAAATTAAATACAATCAACTAGTAAGCAATCTATCAAGCTTTGGAGAAATTCTAACACGAATGTTCGAACAGAAGAAGTTAACTCAACGGGAGTTCGAATGCATCCACGAAATGCAGTCTACGCCGATCAGAGCCAATGAAGAGCTGTTGAACGTTATAGCGAGGAAGTCCAGAGACGTATACGAATGTTTCTTAGCACTACTAATCACTACAGATCAAAAACATTTGTATCAACTGCTTGTGTCCTCCCACGACAGTAAGTGGCACTTTACTTTTGTCATTATGTTGCGTTACACTAAACAATGACTTCAATTTATTTCTGCCTAACCTTATGGCACTTAAATCTCCGACTACGAATATTAGCCCTATCCACGTATGCATGATTGCAGATGATACACTGCCCTAAATTAAAGGCCAATGATAAAGGTGATATCGAAAACATCATGACGTATCTTGATATAAATAGCCTATGGGTTAGCCTATGTTGCCAAATTTCGTCGAAAGCAGAACTTACAGTAGTCGAGTATAGACCTGCACGAGGGTATACATAATACAGTATTCATCTAACAAATAAATTATTTGTGCTTAGCATACGAGAAAATGTCTGCGGACAGGCCTATAGCATGGGCGGAGTTTATCACGAGCTAGAGGGTGGGCTAAGGCCCTCAGAGAAGGCCCAGGAAAAATTGCAGGAAAATGGTATAGGCCTAAGCTTATTTTTCTATTTTCGTGAGATTTGGAAGCGAAGGACTGAAAAGGTCATCGAAAATTTGTCCGATGAAAATTTTGTCGGCGCTGCTCGTTTTGGATTTGGACCAAGTTTCCGCCCCAAAACCCGTTATTTTTAGCCCCCCAAGAACTAAAACTAAACTCCGCCCATGCCTATAGACAACAGAACTGTAGCGGGTACTCATCTTTTATTTTCCCACTATAAAAATACAGCTCTGTCTGATCACAAGTGGGCGTCATCTGTAACATTTTGCTTACTATAGACCTTCAAGATGCATCGGATCACAAAGATTTAATTTGTCGAAATTTCACTTGGCTATCAGAACGATTGGACACCGAAAATGAACTCATATATCTACTCTATCAGCGAAATGTATTAAGCATAAGCGAGAAAGAACAAATAACTTGCAAGAAGGGTCAGTTTCAGAAGAATGTTTGCTTCTTGGGGATTCTGAGCAGAAAGTCAACTGAAAACTTCGAGAAGTTCTTGACAGCGCTGGAGGACACAAATCAATCTCACATAGTTTTAAAACTCAACGGAATGGGAGGTAAGCTTATGCCGTTTGTAAGCTTGCACACAATGTCTACATTTTCCATTGCTTAAGTTTCTGTGTGTGGTTAGATTATTTTAAAAAGCCCCACTGTATAAGAGAAAATAATTAGACGCAAAAATGTTTTCGTTTATTAGACCTACAGATTTAGATGACAGAAATTGCGCCCTAACTAGGCTATAATCATAATTCGATCACTGCAGTAGACTATAGATCTATCTATAGCTATTTGCAGAAACAGTGCAGAAGCACAGCAGATAACAAAACCAAGATTGTCCAACATGAAGGGATTAAAAGAGAGGGCCAAAAGACATTCTCGATGATAAAGATGATGAGAGTGTCACGCGCTTGAATTTTTTCATCTTAGGTCTTTACGCCAGAGAAACAAATAGCCTATGGCTCAAGTTCCGAATTAAGGCTTGGTAGATGTCATTTAACTTAAGGAAGTTACACGGTGAAGCTGATGATATTAAACCCCTACGCATTAGTAGGAATAAGCCATCGATGATTATTAGGCCTAGACTCTACAATAATTTTTTTATCAGATGATGTAAGCTTTGGGACTCTTACAAAGGTGAATAACTTTGTAAAAATGAAGCCCATGTATGCATTACCGAACTATGGCTAATCATTTTTAGATTGTTTTAAGTAAAGGCCGCTGTTGTATAATTGTGTTGCAACTATAAAATTAAATATTGTGTGTCTCTATGTACAAGTATATAGGTCATATTATAAACTATGTTTTAATATGCTTGTGGGCTCATATGAAATGACTAGTTAGCTGCTTTTAAAATCACCGGTTTTCATTAAATGATATAGGGCCTATGTAATGTAATCAATTTAATTAAATCTTAAGTTTAAATGTGCAACGCTGCTAAGGAGCTTAATTGATATTGAACATCGTAACTGGCATAAACAAATACTTTGAATTTTTTATTGGTGAAGGAATACAATTCCAAATTTGGTAGGCCCTAAAATGAGAAATCTGTATAGTCAAGTGCTTTAGTTAAACAACTCACAAACCTGAATAATTGTGTATCGGTAGCTTTAGGAATTCTTACAGGCCTACTGACGTCTGTCTATTAGGCTAATTGCTATTGGCAAAGTTGGAAAAAGAAAATTAATAAATGCCTTACGTAACCAAATTGTTTGCTTTTGTGATCCGTGCATCCTCACCTCAAAGATTCGCGTATAAGAATGCACTCTAGACATGGAGAGAAATGCAATCCTACAGAACGATCTTCGTCAAAACCAACTCTTCCACCAAAGCCAATAGTAATTCAACCTCTGAGTAAAACGACACTTCTACCCTGCCAGTATCAAGATGTCACAACTCAAAATTCCAAGGTAAATAATTGTTTTATTAAATGTGCGATTCTAATAAATTATGTGTGCATAAAAATCTTTAGATTCGCAATATTGTACCTTTTCCTGACAAATGTATAATAATTATTCTATGTTTAGTTATCTAGACTGTAAGGCAGAAACAGCGATAATGACTATTCACTAAGCAATATGTAGGTCTAACTACAAAATTACAAGGATGCTCATGTAAGGTATATCTGGTATAGATTCACACGCATATGGGTCCATATAATTAATTGCCCAATAATTTGTAAATCTCCATTTTAAATTAACTATTACATTGATATGTAGACGTATGCTGAATTTGGCAAAATTTGTTCAATGGTGAAAACCTGTCGATTTCAAAAGAAGTTCGAGAGAATTGAGTGTCGGCTGCAGACAGAAATCTCAATAAAGATCCTGATATTGCGACAACGAACTTTCCACAGATCAGATAACATGCATGAAATATGCATTCAGAAAATACTACAAGGTATTAGAAGACAGCAATATACTTTTTATTTTTCAATAGCCTATCTGTGTTTTTCAAATGAAGTAGAATAACCTCACCTTGAGGGGCGCTGTGGTGTAGTGGGTATCTTGGTTGCCCTGTAGCCGAAGAGTTGCAGGTTCAAAATCCACCTCAAGCCGCCGTGTAGGGACTTTGAGCAAGTCCTTCACTCGTAATAGCTCAAGCTCTTCGGCGTGAAACTTAAATTCAGTGTTCGCCATGTATTGTCAGAAGCGCTTCTGAGTAGAACCTGGCAGGGACACTACAACAAGTGCACATGCATACATACAAACAAACATACATACATGCATACATACATTCATACATACATACATGTCATACAGACATACATACAAAAATGCATACATAGTATTACATATATTCATAGGCTACTGACATACTTACTGACATACCTACATACAGACCTGCAAACATTGCCTACATAGCCTACTTGTTGGCATTAGGTTCTGCATTTATGTTTGGACGTTAACATTTAAATTGCAGTTGTTATGTATGCACGATTTTTAAATGCTAGACCTATATTGGGACTCAATGGGACTGGTGTTTATTAAATTCCCTCATACAGCAGTTTCGGGGCAGGGGGTAGCTAGATTCTGTTATTGTATACCATGCAAGTCAAGCTGAGTAGACTCCTTCTTTCAGACAATGGTTCAGACAGTTCAGTCAATTCGTAAACTCCAAGAGAGTCCTATTTGAAAATGTTATGCCAAATCTGACAATGACCACTAAGATTGATATGCTATAATCTGCCTCTCGCATAGGCCTAAGTGGTCCGTTTTACCTTTCTGTATAATCCTTTAACGTTTCAATAGTAGGCTAGGCCACTAGTGTCTCATGCTGAATTTGTTTCAACGGACACGAGTTTCGTGTACAATGTACATACATCTTACAGTCTGCACGTTCACTATAGGCAGCTGAGTACTTTTCTGTCATCAACATCAACATAGCCTACTATCTTCGGTTAAAGGAAGTATAGGCCTACGTAACATGTTGGAACAAGGGTTAGTGGTGAAACAAACAAATTAAAGTGAACCATTTATGTTTTAAAGATAATCATCAACTCAGAAATGATTTGTCAGACAAGGAATCACAGTGCCACGAAAAGTTAGAACAGTTGGGTAGAACGATTGATGAACTCTCAACTGCCAAATTGTTAAGTGACTCTCTAAAGTTTGAATGTCGGTCATTGCAAAAGGAACTGATATCTCAAAAGAATCTACATTCACAGAATTTCATTCAACAAAAACATGCAGCGGAGAAGTTGATTAGAGCAGAAGACGAGGTGTTTCTGTTGAAAAAGAAATGCAAATTTCTTAAAGAAGAGAATCACCTGAAAGAAATCAGTATGCAGCAGTTAGAATCGAAATTGAAAAGGCAAGAAAGCCAGAATGAAAAACTACGCAAACGCCTACATGAAGAAAGTCAAACATCTCTATTGGTTGAAGCGGAAAAACCAATTATGGCCACTCAGGAGGAGAGATTGAAAGAAATCAATGAGAAATTTTGGCTGATCGAAAAAGAAAAGGAAGATTTACAGAAGGCATACGATTTACTGAATACAGAGAATCAGCGTTTGAAGGAGGTTGAAGTTCTCATTCTTCAGGACAAAGAAAATGCACAGAATCTTCAGTCACGTTTAGACGATGGTGTACAGAATTCAATTGAAAACGAAAAACAAAAAATCCTGAAAGAATTCTTGGAGGAAAATAAGGAAAAGAAGTTGAGACTTTTATTGGAGAAGCAAGAAGAGATGGAAATGGAAAAGCGTCTTAGGATGGAAAGTGAAGCGGCGCTACAAGAAGCACTTAACAACTTAGAACAAGTTCAGCGTCGGTTGAAAGATTTACAGAATTATAACAAAATTGATGCAACCACATTTGGTTAGTTGAATATTATTATTTTGTCAATTACTTAGGCTAATCTTGTACTATCAGCCAATCGAAATACATCTTTGTCATTCGTGTTCGTTAAAAAGTTGTTGGTTGGATTATATTAGATAAGAAAGACACCATTTGTAAATTTCGACTTGCGAGCTTTGTCAAAGCCTGCAGGCCTAAGCCTATACAATAGGGCCTACTTGTATTGAATTGCTTATCCGTGACAAGGAACATGTTGACGTAATAAATAGGCCTATTGATAGCAGTGGCGTAGCAAGGTCTTCGGGGCCCCTGTACAGAGCTTAGGTGGTGGGCCCCTTAAATGCTTGAAACCCCATTCGATTTCAAACAACAATTTAAAGCTATGGAAAACGTCTGGTTCCCTTACTAAATTTGCATATTTCACACCAAAGTTAAATGAAAATAAACTAGACACATTTGTACAAATTATTTTAAGAAATTTATATAATGAGACATATTCTTCTCCATATCAGCAGAGAAAAATTGAACTAGAATACCATACAAAAGTAATCACAAGAATTGCTTCATCTCCTGAAGACTAATGAGGCCTAATCATCAATCACCCAAAGGCCGTACTTAAATAGTTTACCCTTTATAAATTTTACATTTTACTGCACACTTCTTTCTTCTTTCCTATCAGGCTAGAATTGAAGGGAAAGAAGAAATAAGAAGTTTGTAGTAAAATGTAAAATTTATAAAGGATAAACTATTTTATTATTTTAACAAAATTTATCTAGGCCCTATCTCTTTTTTTACTACAAAGATAATAAATTTTAGACGCGTTTGCGTAGACGCGTAGACCATGACACATTTATGTTTATACGTCAGCACAACTACTTCCGGCCAAAGACTGCAAAGAGTAAAGATATAAAAATAAGGTAGCTTGGGCCTAATTATGGACATTCCGGCTGAAACCCAAAAATTACTGGGTGTGTACTGTGTACGCTGTAGATGTAGGCTAGGCTTGAATACATTCTGAATATCCTTAAAGTTAAAAATTGACTCTGACCCCGGGGGCCTATGACAACCGGGGGCCCTCGTGCACTGCACAGGTTGCACGACCTATTGCTACGCCACTGATTGATAGCCATTGTCCATGTTCAACTGGTCTACGGCATGAATGTATACTTTTCCAACCATTTGCAAAGCGTTGCAATCTCTGGCTTGTCTTTACATAAGGCAACATCTAATGTTCGTGTGCTATTAGCCTAACAGGAACACATCAGCAATAACAGCGTGCGCTGTTCTGATAAACTCCCGAACAAAAACAAGCTAAAATTTTAAGACTAGGCCCTATTATTTTTAAATTGATCATTATAAGCCAGAAGGTTGTTTTCAGAATAATTGATAGTGCAAAGTATCATAAGGGCCTATCACAAAAACACTTAAAAGTAATTAAATTCGTTATGTACAAGAATACTGCTGGTAAGCGTAGGCTAATGTAGTTGCAGTTGTTTATTATTAGACCTTTAAGAGTTTTATTGGTATTATAGAAATTCGTAAAACAAACACAAGTCGACTTTTTGCTTATTTTAGGTAGTGCAATGGAAGAAGAAAGTATTCCGACAAGAGAAACACTTACTGTAAGAAACAATTACCAGTTTCTGGTGGAAAACGTAGACTCGATTCGTTTAGTCAATGTCTTGCATGAGAATAATTGTATAACGGATAGAGAACGAGATCATCTTATTTCCCAGCCTGGCAGCTTCTATAGGAATGACCAACTTGTACATTGGATGAGAATGATTAGGTTCAAGCAGGACAAGAGACTCGTAGTTCTGGAATGCTTCCGCGAAACAAGACAGGATTTCATTGCAGACCTGTTGATGAAAGAAGGAGGTAATTATTCTTATTAATCTTAGATCAGCGCAATTTCTAATTTTGCGGATTATTATATTTATTGCTATGCTATAATAGTCGTGTTTTAAAATTGTAAGGTAATGATGACATAATTATTATGAAAAATATCGTCAAAACTATTGTTCGAATTGAATCCAATCTGGATGGAAAACTGTCAGAAAGATATAAAGCTGTGAGTGCACATTCAATGTATTAAACCCAAACATTAAAATGATTAGCCTAACTGCTGACGTAAACGTTCAATAATTATAGCAACAAGATTTTTGTCGACAACCGCCTCCTAAGTGTTAAACTCATTCGTAAAGTTTCCAGCTACTGTTGGGTTTTCTTAATCGGGTTAAACATTCTAAAAAATTTACACGTGTGGAATTAATCTGCACACTATTGGCAGTAGTTTATCCAGTCTTGTTTAGGTTTAGTCTTGTGAAGTAGGCCTACGAGCTTTTCTGAATTTGTACTGTATCATTGTTTTCAGTTGTTGTCAAGTGCAACATTTCAAGCAAGTTGGTAAAATCAAAGTTCACCGGTAGATTATCAAAGAAATTACTAAGAGAGCAAGCGCCGACGTTGAAGGAAAAAGAAGAATCCTTGACCTTGAAACTTAACGAGACGCAAGCGAGCCCTTCTGTCGGGAGTGGCATTAAAACTATTTCGGAATTGTTTGACAACGAGATAGAAATCGCTCCGTACAGTCGTCGCGAAGAAAATGGAATTGTTGTTTGGTTTTGGTGCCAATCGCAGAGTAGCCTGCTCCGATTGCAAGGAATGTATGTTTCAGGCGTTTTGTTGGAACGGTTGACGACACTGTTTAGACAGCTGTCAATCACTGGATCGTCAACGACGTCGCCAACAGAGGCTCTAGTGCCTCATATGATTACAATACAGACCGATCAATTTCTCAAAACGATGGGTGAGCATTTTTATTTGATGACGTTGTAAGGTAGGCTACATAAGATCTTGCATATAGAGCAAGAAGAGTACTTGTCCCCCCCCCCCCCCCAATAAAAAGTGACACTTATTTTTCTAACTAGGCCTGCTATTGGCCTACTTTGGGTTTTAACAGATTTTTGCACTAACAAATTACAATACAAAATGTGAAACTCACAAGCCTTCTTTTAGAAATCTACATAAAAATAAACGTGCTCTTAATTCCCTGCCTTGCATTTTCAAACCCTTGCTAAAACTGTAACCATAGCCATTGTACTTTACCCCGCTCTTGCAAATATTATTCACAGACCATTATAGACCTACTTGATTGGATTTTGCTTTGAATCAACCTTGCAGAACTGCACAAACTATCAACAAATTATACTTAAGGCCTGTGCAAAAAATATGAAATTGCGTCAAGAAGAACTGCTTATTTTCCGGCATTATAAATAAATTCAACAGTATGCAGTATAGTCAATGGTCATGCCTTTTGTCCATATTTCTTTCAGTACGTGAAAAATCAAAGGAGGTCAAGCCGTAGAGAAACTTTGATAACGGACTCTACTTATCGGTATCCGGTCAATACCGCGCACACAATACCACGCACACAATACCGCGCACACAATACCGCGCACACAATACCGCGCACACAATACCGCGCACACAATACCGCGCACACAATACCGCGATTTTCAATACCGCGCACAATCGTTACTGCAAATCTGTTCAACAGTTCAATCCAGCTTATATTTCATACCTATTATCTACCTTCATCCAGCTTCTATTTCAGACATAGAAATACCTTCATCCAGCTCTTATTTCTCATGCTTTATTTTCGTCAATCCAGCTTCTATTTCAGACATAGAATAACAAAGAAGTAAGAGCTGGATGAAGGTATTTCTATGTGTCAAGTAAAGCTGGATTGACGAAAATAAAGCATGAGAAATGGAAGCTGGATGAGGGTATTTTTATATATAAAATAGAATCTGGATTGACGAAAATAAAGCATGAGAAATAAGAGCTGGATTAATGTACTTCTATGTCTGACATAGAAGCTGGATTGACGAAAATAAAGCATAAGAAATGAAAGCTGGATGAGGGTATTTTTATATATGATATAGAAGCTTGGTTGACTAAAATAACGAGCGAGAAATAGAAGCTGGATGGAGGTATTTATAGGTATGAAATATAAGCTTGATTAAACAAATTCGCGGTATCGATCGTGCGCGGTAACGATCGTGCGCGGTATTGAAAATTGCGGTATTGTGTGCGTGGTATTGACAGTAGCCTAAACCCTGCTTATCAGGCATCGGGATTTCCATTTAAAGCTGGCGATACGGCTGTTCAAAAGAATTTATACCTCCACTAATCTCATCCGAGAATAGTCCACCTTCCAATACCAGAAGACACACGCCTTAGCCTAACAGCTAATCTGCTGCTATTGCAACTAGGACTCGGATCTCTGAGTCAATACCCTTTCGACAGCCAGGGCTACAACTCGATGCAGCCGCTCTTGAATAATCAGGCGACCTACAATTATCTTTGGAGTGCTTTAGGAGTTATAAAATACGATTGCAATAAAATTATAGAAGTAACTAGAGGAAGTAGCCTACTTTCTCCTGGAAACTGCAGTGGCGGCGCCAGGAATTTTGGTTTGGGGGAGCTGAAGCCCTAAGTCCTACCTCCGTCCCAGGGGTGCAACTATAGAACATTTTATTTGAAGGTGTTCATAATTATTGCAAGCGCCGATGGCGCGAAGCTGCGAGTGCCAAAGCCCTCACCGACTAGGGGGTCTGGGGGAGCGTCGTAAGCTCCCCCAGCCACCAACGCATTTTTAGCTCTGCTGACCTCATCTGGAGCCATGTTTAGGCTCTTTTTTGACAGCTATTTATACACGATAAAATCATGAAAACAACTGGGCCTGGGGTGGAGCCCCAGCCACCAACGCATTTTTAGCTATGTTGACCTCAACTGGAGTCCTTTTAAGGCTCTTTTTTGACAGCTATTTATGCACGATAAAATCATGAAAACAACGGGCCTGGGGTGGAGCCCCAGCCACCAACGCATTTTTTAGCTCTGCTGACCTCAGCTGGAGCCATGTTTAGGCTCTTTTTTGACAGCTATTTATGCACGATAAAATCATGAAAACAACGGGGCCTGGGGAGGAGCCCCAGTCACCAACGCATTTTTAGCTCTGTTGACCTCAACTGGAGCCATGTTTAGACTCTTTTTTGACAGCTATTTATGCACGATAAAATCATGAACACAACGGGGCCTGGGGTGGAGCCCCAGTCACCAACGCATTTTTAGCTCTGTTGACCTCAACTGGAGCCATGTTTAGGCTCTTTTTGGCAGCTATTTATGCACGATAAAATCATGAAAACAACGGGGCCTGGGCCCTGGGTTGGAGCCCCAGTCACCAACGCATTTTCAGCTCTGTTGACCTCAACTGGAGTAATTTTTAGGCTCTTTTTTGACAGCTATTTATGCACGATAAAATCATGAAAACTTCAATAAGAGGTCGTTTTGCAGAGTCGCAGACTGCCAATATGAGAATGTCAAAATTTTATTGTAAAAGAAATGGGTTTCGTCTTTACTATAATCACAAAAGTTAAAAGTTTAGGCCTATAACCTAACAAGTTTATAAGTATACTGTCATATGGGTAGGCCTACTGTATCTATGAAACCCTAGGGGGCATGTCATAATTGTCATATGTAGTAGGTTTTACAGGCTCAACCCACACAAAATGTGTAATTTCCTAATTTAAAAAACTTATTTTGTTAAGACTTAGCCTATAGTCTCCATACCTTTTGTCCACGACATTTTGTCGTCGGCGACATTTCGTCTTGCGACATACATGTATTGCATAGGTTTGCATAAGTGGCCCTAACCAGCGGGACTCTGCAGTCCATTCTGGGTTTCCTTTTGTTACCAAGAGCGTTCATGTTTATTTTGATGTGATGATAGAGATCTATATCGTGTGTGGCACTGTGTGCTTCTTGGCTAAAAAAAATTGAAAATTGATTGTCACTCAACATTTTGTCTTGCTACATATTGTCACTGCGACATTTTGTCGATGACATTTTTGTCGGCGACATTTTGTCAGGTCACCAGCCGGGTCTTTTATGGTCTGCGACCCGACATTGATTTTTGTGACTTCCTGATGCCGGGTCTCAGTCAGTAGCAAGTTTAAACATTTTGGGGGAAATAGGGCCTAACTAAAAAAACTTGTCGTCAGACACAAAAAATAGGTTAAAACGGTATGATTTTGAATTTTTTAGGTAAATGAGTAAAAAAAGGTCGTCAGGTACCAAAAATGGGTGAAATTTGTACAATTTTGGGCGAATGACCAAACAGATCTTCAGAAATTTTTCGGCTCAAAGGTTTCGGCTCGTCCACCAAAGTCAGACCCGGCAACTTTCCCAAACCACTTTTAGCCCTGGCCTAGGCCTACCGGTAAAATTCGAGTTTTTTAAGATTATTAAAGCCTATGGTATACACTATACAGTGCCTTATTGGCGGGAAATCAACTTCGCAAATGTTATGCTTGAGAACCATTTTCAAAGAATCGCTTGCTGCCTTGGGCCCGCACACCCTAGGGCCGGGCCTGACCACAAACTTGGAGACCGTCCCCATGACCCCGAAGTCTCCCCATGAGTGCTGCTGCTAATTGAAACCCCATTTCGTATGTGATTGTATAAAACTACAGGCGTAGCCCTCAGCCGACCACCGGGCTGCATATGGTGTACAACGGTAGATAACCTCATCGCGACTCGGCGGCATGTTTGGCATAATATTGTATGCGGTGTATTCTATTAGGATAAGCACTCTACGCTATGATTACAGAGTTGATTTCATTGCCATTGGTCACTGTCTAGATTTCTTTTTCGAAGTTAACAGTTGTAGAAATTTTCCTGGTTTTTTTGGGGGGGGGGCTGAGCCGCCGATAGGGAGGCTTAGCCCCCCCCCCAACCCCCTGGCGCCGCCACTGGAAAACTGACACCTACTTCTTCATTCATTTATTAATTCATTCATTCTATGGACTTATAGCACCCCTTAAGGAGCCTGCTTTTCAACTTATAGGCCTACTTTTAGATTTTTTGAAAATTTCTTCTCAGTAAAAAAGTATTCATATTAAAAATTATGCTGTTTTCCGGAATAGTTTTACACTGGCTTAATTTTTGTTCGTTCTCTATTAATAATGATATAGAATTATGATTTTATTATTGTGATTTTCTCAAAATTCGTATGCATATGCGCCTTATGCGGTCTAATACACGATCACTAGCTTTTTTTGCTATAGGATAGCCTACTTTGCAAATTTCACGAACAATTCTTTTAATCGTTACTATGAAACTGTGCATAAATGTCTGGCTCCTTAGCATTGTGGAAATTGCAGCCATTTATGTTTATGCTTTTCGATCTCTGTAACACTTGCTTTGTATTTTGTCTCTTCTCTGCACGGGAGTTTGGTCTTCAAGGCTTGTCTTTATGCAAATAGTAGGCCTATAGGCCTACTTATGTCTACCAACTACTAATTATTGTGTTTTGAAATATAAACTAGATATCATTGACTACAGAAAAGATCCAACCTTACTTCTGACGACCAGAACAGAAGCGGGACAGAAAAATCCTCTGACGATTTTCGGAATTACAATTTTGGTCGACGAAGTTTTCGTTGTCAACGAAAGAAGTCCATGCGTTGAAGTTTATGACTTGATCAGCCTGGATTTCAAACGCAGTTTCTCAATTGACAATTTGGAAGAACCTCGCGATATTGTATCATGTTCAATGAAACAGTGTCTCTATATAGTGGACGGGGGATGCTATACTCAACAAAATACGGTGATGAAGATCCTTAGAGTCTATGCAAATGGAGAATATTTGAAGAAGCTTTGGCAAGGCGATGACTGGGGTCGATTGTCTGTTACGAATGACTTCAATGTTATCTTGGCAGTTAAAGACAAACATAAACTTCTTGAAATTACATCTGAAGGCCAATTGATACGCGAGATAAAACTTGCAGTTTCGAGTCCACGGCATGCGGTTAAACTGGCCAGTGGTGATTTCTTGATCAGTTATGGAAACCTTGGCGGACTTTGCATAGTCGACTCTGATGGCAAAATAATCATATCCCACGAGAACTGCTACAAAGAACTCGGTCATACACGTATGGTTCCAATGAAATTTGCCGTAGATAAAGCAGGATCGGTGCTTGTGGCCGACGCAAGGGATGCCCGCGTCTTGCTAATGACGTCGACGTTAGAATTCCAAAGAGAACTCGTATCGAGAAAACACGGATTACAAACTCCGCGAAGTATTTTACTGGACGAATCAAACTGTCGGTTGCTTGTAGGCGAGAACGCTATCCTTGGAAGATTAGGGTGTTTGATGTCCGAGACACAAACGTTTTACAAGAACAGGCATAGCCTAATTAGTAATTACAGAATGCAGACTATAATCATTTACTCGATGATTATAATTTCAAACGCGTTCATTCTTATGTGGGTCGATGCTGTTGTCAATTTTGAACATCTCCGCGTGTAATACTGACCTACATGTTCGTGACTGCATGAAGGAGAAAGAATCTCGTACTATTATAGTTTGAGGTTGATCCACTTATCTATTAGGGACTGGGACATTGTCATTGTGTGGCAGCATCGGTGTACGTTATTGATAGCGATCACAAAATAGCGATAGTCAGAAACGCGATCAAAAATGTCTAGCGACGCACATAATCGCGATTGATTGCTGAAATATAATAACGATTATCCATACAGCGATTGGTTGATGAAAATAAATCTTGCTAACAGGGCCGGATTAACAAAATATTGTGGAGCCTTGTTCAGTAGAACTGGGAGAGCCCCAACCTTACAGAAGGACGATAAAATGACACACACGTGTTATAGGCCTATTCAACAATCAACATTCGTCTATTATTAATTCATTACAACCGCAGGGCGGGCAAAAAAGACACTCCTGCGGGTTTTTCCAATATCTTGGTCAGAAGTAAGAAATTTAAATCACATTTTACAGACTTAAAGACAATTCATATCTAATAGGCCTACACATGATGGCCAGATTTAACCGAGATATTTCAAATAGAACAAAAGTTATATCGCTTTTAGTGAGACCACCCACTGTTGTTTGCCGATTCAAAAACGTAACACGGCAAAAAGTACGATTTTATCATTATAGGGGATATAAATAGTATGAAAAGATGTAGGCTACTGTTGCTATTGGGTTATTTTTTGGATTTGCGTAGCGACTTCTCAAACAAATAGAATATTAAAATTTGGAACAGAAATAATAGTGGCGAGAGACTACTTTGCTTATGATTAGCAGAATGTCATCATCCGCCCCAATAGGTGTGTTGTTTAGATGTTGTAAGATCAAAATTAATAGCCTGGATCTTTATCATCATTCAGCGCTGATAGACCATACATTTGCAATGCGTTTGCTCCGCTGGCTTGTATTATGAATAAGGCAATGATTCCATGGACGTGTGCTTTAACAAGATCCAGAATTCTAGAGCAATATAAGTGACAAACCTACGCTCGCTGTGTGAAGTCTCGCTACACAAAGCTTGGTCATGCTTCCAGTGACGTGGCAGCCTATGAGGCTAAAAATGATAGAAGAGTCCTGCACAAGTCACGCTTTGACGAATGCTGCTCTATGTGCTGCTCAGTCTGCATGCTTTTTAAGCAAGTCATTGGTTGATTTAAATTGGACAACGTTTTAGGGAATAAACCGATTCATTGGATTCTTGCACAAAATTATGCAACTATTTAATTCTATCTCTGGTATTATAGCCTACGCTTAATCGAGCAGGATTGATCGGTTACAGAGGAAACATTGTCGTCAGTTCACAGTCTTTCTGTGAGTAGTCACCGTTTCATCTCATTATGTCAGTCAGTGACCTAGAATGACTCAGTTAGTCAGCAATGCCTTTTAATAAGCCTATGCCTATAGCCTATATTGCTACGACTCGACTCGCTTGTTAAAGCGGTATAATAGCCGTAGCATAGGCCTACTTGCAAGGGCAACATTCTAGTTTTTAACACAGGGGCGACCGCAGAAATCTTTGCAGAGGGGGGGGGGCAATATTTTTTCCATGATCACAGTTACCGTAAATGTTTTAGTAACAAGAGTTTGAAAAATGCAAAGCTGGAAATTAAGAGCACGAGTATTTTTCAATGAGGTTTCTTAATGCAAATTTTTCAGTTTCATTTTGTGTATCAGCTTTAATATGAATAGTTTCTTTAGTGGGAAGAAAAAAATAAATAAAAAGTACATGTTAAAAGCGAGTTCCTGAAGTGGCGCTGTAATTGTAATTGTAATTGTAATTGAACATTTATATAGCGCCGCTCACAGATTCAGTAGCGCTGATTTATATAGCGCCTCTTGTAGAATAACTATGCAGAGGCGCACATAGTGGGAGAACATCCGCCCTATCTAAGCCTCAGATGTTAGAGTTATCATCACGACAGAAATACAATTACATCCACAGCAAACACCGCCCCAAAGAGAAGTCACTGTAAACTAAACTCCATCGCAAACACGCAGAGTCCAGTCCACCGATTCTAGTCTGAAGGTGATAGAAGGTGCACGTTCAAACGTTCGGCGCATGATGCGATGTTACCCAGAACTTTTCTCGTAACGTCATAGGTTTGAGTTGTAGGCATTCGGCAGGTAGTAGAGAACTAGAGATGTTGAAGTGGCTGACTTGACCAACTTCTCGAAGGAGTCTTGGAAGGCGTAGAACCGCATTCGGCAGGTAGTAGAGAACTAGAGATGTTGAAGTGGCGGACTTGACCAACTTCTCGAAGGAGTCTTGGAAGGCGTAGAACCGCATTCGGCAGGTAGTAGAGAACTAGAGATGTTGAAGTGGCTGACTTGACCAACTTCTCGAAGGAGTCCTGGAAGGCGTAGAACGGCATTCGCCAGGTGGCAGAGATGTTGAAGTAGCTGACCTGACCAGCCTCTCGAACGAGTCCTGGAAGGCGTAGAACGGCATTCGCCAGGTGGCAGCGATGTTGAATTGTTGACGAAGTGAATAACCTGGCGTCCCTTCTCGATGGTAAAAATGAACTCGTCCAATGGCGGCCATCAAAAGAAAAGGTAATGTTACGAAAGATGTCAAATCGAATCACCGTCTATACGCTGATTTCCAACAAGGACAGAGGAGAAAAGCTCCGCACACAATCCCAGCCACGGCGAACATCCGAACGCGCAACAACCATCGAGCGGGTTCCGCTTAAGACATAATAATCCGCCGTAATGACAACGAGGCGAGAGTGTCGACCATCTTGGTCAACGGACGATCCCACGTAATAGTAGGCCTATGCCTGTAAGTCGATTGAATGAATAAATATAGGCCTACTATAGGCCTATGGGGAAGCTCCAGGGAGGGAAGTTTCAAAACATAGGCCTAATTTGCAACTGCAGATCGAGCAGGTGGAACATATAAAAAAAACATTTGAAGAATGGCCCTATAGACAAATGCAGGGTGTAAAGAGTAGAGCTTCTCCTAGTTATTAAAATGTATAATTTTCTTTTCTGGATTTTGTTTTTAAAATCTCACTTTCTCGTATTCATTTATCGTCGCGTTTTTTTTCATTTTAATTTTGTTATTTTATGTAGAGTTGTAGAGTTTTGTAGACGTTTTTATTTATTCACTGTCTGTTATGATTTTTTTGATTTTATTTATTAGTTCTTTAGTTCTACCACTGACTGGTAACGTTTTTCTTCACATGTAAAACCTCCTCTTACATTTTTATGGGATTACGTCGTTCGTGGGAAACTCCCCCCCCCCCGGAAAGCTAGATTAAACAGCAGGGTAAATATTAGCCTATGGCACATAGAACAGTATGCATAATATAAGTAAATAAGTAAGAGAGTCACTCTCTTTTCTTACTTACTTACTTACTTTATAATATAGTATTATAGGCCTATATATATATAGGCCTATGAATTCAGCTATAAATAACCTTTGCCATTGCCATGACTCATGCAATATTATGAGACCCATGAAGGCCTAATGAAAGCGTTGCTTTTAAACTGTGACCCAGAAACTGCGGAATTCGAATGGCTGACTATTCATCGCGAAAGGATCAGTTGTGGTATTTCGTTCTACAACTTGTTGAAGACGAAACAAAATTCATTCAGAGTGCACAACAGAAAGGTTACCGGTACCTCATTTGAATACAGGTTTAATTAGCTAAGTAGGCCTATTATTGCTGAGCTTATGATTTATACATAATATATATATATATATAAATTATAAGCTCTGCAATAATAGGCCTAGGCCTACTTAGCCAAATGCGTTAATAGCCTATATGAACCCGATTACTCTAGATTTATTAAACTGTTGTCTGTTTATCATAAACCATTCTTTCATTCTTTCATTCATTCATGCTTGATTTAATTTGTATATTATGTGTACATAACTAAACTCATGAGTATTGAGTAGGCCTATAATACAATATGCATTTGGACTTTTATCAATTAAATGTTGCTAACCTCCCAAAGCGCTAAGAAAGCACCGTTCGAAGTGTTCTTGTAGATAAAACTGTTATTTATCAAAGCAAGAAGAATCGTAAAACAGCAGTTAACGTCGCTAAACTATTTTGTGTCATCAATATACAATGGAAGGTGCACTGATGAAAACAGTTGATATACTAGGCTACGTGTTGCGTTTAATTTCGTTTCCGAAGTTCATTTTCATGCTGTTAAAAGGCAAAGAAGTTGTTTTAAGGTTGAATTTGGCCGAAAACCGAATTGTTCGTGTGCTTCAGTGGGGTTATTAGTAATCTACAGTGGTCTAGTACAGAAAGGAGACTGTTATTATTCCTTTTTCGATTAATTTTAGCATTTTCTTCGCAAAACTATGGCGGATAATAATACAAACAGCAGTGATAAACTGTTATGTGGGTTGGGTACCTTTTCAGTTAATATCCAATAACGTGATTACCTATACTTGCTAATTTACTTGCTTCATTATTATTTTTTGTTTACTGTTTTTGCAGATTTTGCTAACGGAAACCTAAATTTGGTTTGATTTCATAAAGTACAAAAAGGAAAATTTAATCAAAATCCAATAATCATCAGAGTACTAGAAATAATTACTTTTCTTCTACTATAATTGAACATTAATAATAAGTATTAACATTATAAAGACAATGTAATCAATGAACACAGACTGGGTACCTTTTCAATCCTACTAAAAAATTTAAAATGGTGACTGTAGTGTGCAAAATAAAAAAAATTTCCTTGTTACTCTGTTAGTATTATTGTTAGCAATGTTTGAAAACGCTTCATGAAACTAACATGTGTGTTTTGTTTATAGAATTGCATTTCCAATTCTATGCATCATCTTCAGCTCGTTTTTTCTCAGAAATTAACAAATTTTGACCGAACGAGTTACTGTCAGTCAAAATGCAAAATCTCAGAAACTACTTATGCTATCAGGTTCATTTTGGTGTCATTTTTTTCCTTATCTATCTGTGTATTCAAATCCGTCAATAACTCCATTTGGGAGACTGGGTACCTTCTCATAGACCACGTCACAATTACTTAATTTAATGGATATTATATGTATATTTATATATATAAATTATATATTCGACGATTCGTTTTACAGAAGAACATGGCCAGAGAATTCAGACAAAATACAACCAACTGGTTATCAACTTGTCGTGCCTCGGCGACATAATAGCAATGATGTTTGAGAAGCAGAAACTAACGTTGAAGGAGTTACAGCACATCCATGCTCTGCAATCAACTCCAATCCGAGCAAATGAAGAGCTGCTAAGCATCATAGCCAGGAAACCGAGAGATGTATATGAATGCTTTCTATCACTCGTTAAATCAACGAATCAACTGCATCTCTATCAAATGCTAGTGTGGGGTGATGACAGTAAGTATGAAGTTTTAGCTAATAATATTAGCCCTATCTACTTAGTAGAACTCAAGACACCGATAGGCTAATGAAGGCTATACATGTAGGTGAAAAACTGTAGCCCATGTATAGGTCTAGCTGTGCTTGGTCTCTGGTATAATCAATTACAAGCCTATGTGCCAAATTAATTTTTTTATAAAATAATTATGAAATATTTCACATTTTTCAGATGCTATGATAGTCTTTTTCCTAGATTATCAATATCACTGCAGTATAATTGTTGAGATTATTGTACAAATTTTACTACAGCATGCAATAACGTAAACAGAGAAAACGCAACGGATCACAAAGACTTGATTTGCCGGAATTTCATGTATCTATCCGAGAACCTGGACACAGAAAATGGTCTAATTTCTCTGCTGTATCAACAAAATGTGTTGACAGTTCGTGAAAAAGAACGTATATTCTGTGTGAACGACATTTTCATAAAGAATGAGTTACTGCTAGGACTGCTCAGCATGAAATCTTCAGAAGAATTTGAGAAATTCTTAAAAGCACTAGAAGAATTGGGTCAGGGCCATCTCACACAGAACCTCAAAAAACCAGCAGGTAAACTATGACTATGAATTAGGCCTACTTATAATGTTATTCAGAATCGTCATTCAAATTATTATTTTTCAGCATATCAGTTTCAAGATCAGTCGTTTGTCCTAACTTTATGTAGGCGAGTCACAGTGCCTACAGGGCGGGTCCTCGTGGTAATTATAAATTGCAACACGTGACCTAACCGGGGGTCTGAGATTTGACAATATTGGAAGTTGGTCTCTTTTAATTTCGATTCTAATGCCGAACGAATATTAGGCACAAAATCATTGCATGCCCTACGTTTCCTTGTGACACATGGCGTTTCTCTTCTCTATTTCACGGTAATGTGGGCGTCATCAACTTTGCTGTAAAGCCTACAGTAGGCTACATTATACTGCAAAGGCATAACTTTTACGCTTAGTTAGATTTCGTCGTGCAACAAGCGAGGAATCTACTCCAGACGTTAATGAGTAGATTTCTTTATCTTCCCGAGTTCATCATCTATCGATTGAACAATGAACATAGGCCTATTAGCCTATCTTCCAAATAAAAGATTCAAACCTGCTCCAGATGTAGGCTGGGGTATCACGTCTAACCCTCCATGTTGTGTGGTGTAACTAATTATAGGCCTATAATAATTAGGCTATATTTGAAACATGTTTCAAGATATTGATGAGATTGCAATGAATCGGTGTTGTGTTTGACATAATGTAGCGCAATGTTTCCTGGTTTGGGCAAATTGCTTCCTTCCATTTTATGCCTGAAGAAGAATTTATTCAAATGCAATCGATAGTCACTGAAGGCAATAATGCGCTCGTGTGTTTTAACTCCAGAATTGTACAGGTATTGTGTTGTATCTGACCATTTATAAAGCGCTTCTTGCAGCAAGAGCCTTTCAGAAGCGCTCCCAGTGCGTTCAACGCCGAGAAAAAACGCAAGTTTTCAGACGAGAGAAAGACGAGGATACAGTACCAGAGAGGATGGCAGAGCGAACTGATGGAGGAAGCCCATTCCATAAGGATGGACCAATGCAGGCAAATGATCTGGATTGAGCCATAGCGGTCCTGACTCGGGGGACAAAGAGGTCATGCCGATCAGAGGACCTAAGAGGACGCAGCGAAGTGGCAGAAAGGGGGCGAAGTATATGATCACACAGATACTTTGGCGCAAGACCCAATTGAGGTCTACATGTATTGTATATGCTAGCGGCTAGCCTATTAAACCTAACCTACTTGCTTTATTTCAGAATTGGTTGAATTCACAGATTCGCCCAATGAAACAGTACCATCTGCATTTCAAATACCAACCAGTACATGCAGGAAACTTGTACAGCAAGTGCTGCATGAATCAGGGCAGAAAACGGACGTCTTATCTTCTTGCTCGAAGCAAGTTACAGCAATTCCTATCCAACAGAAACTTCTTCCTGAACCGGGACAGAAACTTATTCCATCTTGTTTTTCCTCGAAACCGGTTCCACCACCAAAGCCAGACACTCGGGCAACTGCAATTGAACATGATGTTAAGACGATACGCATCGTTTCCAAAAATATAGAGAAAAGAGTTCAAAATCAAAGAGTTCATATCAACCATTTGACATCGCAGGTTTTTTTATTATTAAAGATCAACATCACTCGCTTTATTGTATGTTATTCAACTCTACTAGCCTACATACCAACGACCTTAAAAATACGACCTAATAAAATTATAGGCTCTTACTAGACGGAGCTTTCTGTGTTGAGCTGTCCAGTGACGTTGAAACACCGGAAAGAGCAGGAATCCAGAGCATAACATGAAATATTACCGGGTCACATCTTGTGGCCTGCGAATGCAATGTAAACAAGCTACGCCATCAAGCACGCCATTAAATTTGTCTTTAGCAAACTTTCTTTATATCCACCATTGTTTGCTTACCCGATTTAATTACTGGTCTAGTACCTTGCTCATAAGTACTGTAATAATTTTATGCCGAGCAAATTTCTGCCCAGGGTAACGGCCTCTGTTGTCATAGACCCTGGTCAAATCGGATCCATCCATTACCCGAAGATGTTTCAGCAGAAACCACGTGATCCCACCGGCATGGAATTTAACATAGACTTATCTTTTTGCACGAATAGTCCATGATTATAATTAATAATTATGTCTCGACATCATCTCTTCATCGTTCGCAATGCATCTATAAGGTGATAACAAAATACAGTATGTAAGAAAATGTTATGAAATTGGCCTAGAGAGAGCCGCTTGTTACCGTTAGACACTTTCATATCTGTGATCTGTCTGACATTCTTAGACTAAAGGATTCGCACTCAAAGCAAAACTTGAAGAACTTGAGTGTCAGTTGCAAACAGAAATAGCTGTCAAAGTCGCTTCTGTCCGCCTATTTCCGTTAGAAACACAAGAAGATATCGTGAAGACGTGCAACCATATATTACTTCAAGGTAATATCAATTTCTTAAACTTTGATGATATAGCCAGAATGACATTGATTTTATTTAGGCCTACTCCCATCAAAATAATACGTTATGGTACTACACGAGCCATAATTATGCCTATAGTTCCTATGGACACAGTTCTTCATCCGCCTTAATAGTAGCCTATTATTGTAATTGTAATTGTAATCGAAAATTTATATAGCGCCGCTCACCGATTCAGTATTATGTTTAAACTTATCGACTTGTTTCGTGGAAATGTTAAGGTGACGTCCAACACTTTATTTAGTCAGCGTGTCAGACTAAGCTTATTTTAAATTTAGAATAGATACAAGCATGTACAAAACATATGGAACGAATGAGACTTAGGCCTATATGAGTTCAAGTTATCATGTCAGTCAATGATAGCCAACAAGAAATAGGGTCTAAGTCTTCAACATTCTAATTTTGATTTTCTGTTAAGAATGTCATCGAATGAAGAAAGATAGGATCGTCGAGACAAACGTGGAGCTGGAACAATTGCGAGAAAACGTCAGTAAATACTCGGCTGTTGCATCGTTAAATGAGGTCTACCGATCAAAACTGAATTCATTGGAACAAGAATTAATTAACGAAAGATTTCAAAGAAATGAAGATCGGAAGCATTTGGAAGAGAAGATAAACAAAATGAAGAGCAATATTCACAATGAAAAAGCGAAATGCAAGCAATTCGAGGAGGAGAAACTCTTGAACAAATCTGTCATAAATAAATTGGAAGAAAGACTGAAGAAAGCAAAATGCGATAAAGAATTCTTGCAACAAAAGACGCAAGAACTAAATGACCGTTTATCAACTTGCGAATATGAACTTCAAACGTCTAAAGAAGCTTTCGAGGTATGCAGTAGTGAGACGATTTTGCTTAGAACTGAAAGAGACAATTTGAGGGAAGAATGCGAGATAGTGAAAAAGGAAAACGAGATTAGGAATAAGATCGAGAAAGAGATAGATGAAGAAAAAGACACCAACAGGAATCTTCTGGGGCTACTGAAAAAGGAAAATAGTTTAGAAAGTGCAAAAGAAGACGAAGAAGAAGAAGAAGAAGAAGAAGAAGAAGAAGAAGAACTTAATTCTGCTAAAGCGGAAGAAAGCACATTGGACAGAAATTCACTGGAGAATGAACAATCTATGAATCTCCTTAACAGAAAACTGAAGTTTGAAAAACACAAAAGAAAAGAGTTAGAGGAAAGACTCAGATGGACAACTTCGCAGCTACAACTCAATCGTAAACCTGAAGGAATAAACATGACCTCCATTTCTGAAGGTTGGCATGTAACTCTTTTTATGTTGTGCATAGATTTACAGGATTGCAAATTTTCTCTAGATTAAAACTGCTCAATTTTATTGGCAAGCTGGTGTTCAACAAGTAGCAGCATAACATGCGGGAATGTTTAATTATGTCACATTGAGGACATTGATTTCTCTGAGAAAACTGAAGCGTGCGCTGCATGGTTTAAAATAATTTCACACCCCTTCACATCGCATAGGCCTAAATGCTTTCTGTATTTCATAAGATTTTATCTGGGAAAAAAACGGAGAATTGCGTTAATTTACTTCTTGTTTATTTTATACAGAAAGTCATGTGATTAAAAGCAACTATCAGTTCCTCGTGGAGAACATTGACTCGGATCGTTTAATCAATGTTCTGCATGAGAAAAACTGTATAACGAATGAAGAACGACATCGCCTGAGCAATCAGCCTGGCAACTTCTACAGGAATGACGAACTTCTGCATCGGATGAGAACGATTAGGTTCGATGAGGACAAAGGCTTGAAGGTCTTGGAATGCCTTCGTGAAGCTAAGCAGAATTTCGTTGCTGACCTTTTGCAAAAAGGAGGAGGTTGATCCTAAATATCATTGTCTATCGTGCTGTTTTTTTTATATTAACATTAGTTAGTTTCTGCCTTAAATTATCTTAAGCTTACATCAAATACCAAGCAATCAAGGGCATCTAATAGGAAATGAATCTGAATTTTCAAATCTATAAGACTGATTCCGTGCAAATGTAGGGCCTAAGCTTATTGATTTTGCCACCATGTCCATTTAAACGATGATAAATGGAAACCCCGAAATCTTTCTGACTATTCCACTGCTCTTCCGTTGAGGTAGCCTACATATTGAGATATGCTCGAAACACGGTATTATACCGGTCGCATAATGTCCAAATTCCCATGCGCAGGTCTACGGCACTTCATTGATATTATGTTAGAGGGAATTAAACCTGAAGCTATGTGAGATGGTAGGCCTATAAATGCAAAGATTATTGCAGTAACATTATGAATTGGTTGAATACAATTATTTAATTTAAGGCAGAAGTTTAATGAGCATTGAAATCATCGTCGGTCTAATTATGCTACAAGAATATTAGGCCTACAGCAGTGAAGCTGGATGGATTTTTAGTAAGACTATAATTAAGTTGGATGCACCAATTCCAGAGATATTAGTGGACTTGTGTATAAAGTATGAACTCCAAAGATGCTTGTGCATCGATGCGATTTTCAGATAACTATTTATTTGCTAAAATTTCTATTTTGAAGTTTGTTTATATTTAATATTATCACCTAACAAGGAGTAGGCTATCATCTGGGACATATGTACCAATTGTTCCACATTTAAAATATGCACTGGAATGCTAATTGTTCTTATGGACAGAAAATAAGACAGATTTGATAAATTGCTTGATTTTTCTTCTATGCACTTTCAGTTCTTATAAAGTCTAAGATATCAACAAAACTGATGAAGGAACGAAAGCCATTTAAACCTAAATTTTCAAACGAGAATGCTGAAGCATTAAAAGAAAAAGAAGCCATGGTAGTAGAAAAACTAAACCAGGCGCCATCGTTGTCAATTTCTATAAGTCAAAGCGCGACATTTGAAATCGCAGATGATGACATTATAATCGTCCCTTACTGTCATCAGGAAGACAATGGGATTGTTGTCTGGTTTTGGTGCCAGTCGAGAAATTCACAGAGAATTTTGAAGAGAATGTATACATCAAATATCCTACTTGGAAAGCTAGTACCGATTTTTAGACAATTTTCTCAGGACAGCGTGTCATCTGTGAAAGAAGTACTTGTCCCGACGAGTATCACCATATTTGTGAAGGATTTCACAAGGGACAAGAGTGAGTTTCGAGTGTTTTTCTTCTAATTTTCTTGGAATCTGTCATATCAATCTTGGTTTGAATAATTGAGAATCATATAAATCTTTTATCTCTAGTTTATCATAATATTCTTCATTTAAATTTTAAAATCACACAATATTGCAAGTAGGATATGGGGGTGACTTCATGTTTCATGGCCTCCCCAGCGTATTAGGGTCGATTCAACCTTTTGCACAATCACCCTCATAGAAATTCTCAAGTTGTAAGTTTCCTAAAAATCTCTAAACGTCACAGAGGGGTTGTAAGCCCGCCGATAGCTCGTCGATTCGACGCCGACTCCGACGCAACGGGATCGAGTGAGTCAGGCCCGTTTTTCAAATCTAAAACTGCGACAAGTAGCCTATAAATTTCAACTCCAAAGTCTGAAAAGGTAGTCCTACGTCCGCTTCAATCGAAATACGTCATTTTCCTGCAAATCGCACCTTTTACAGACCACAGCTTCATCATCCGAAAACTTAAAAGATTTTGGTCTAACATTTCTCTTGCTTTTCACATAGGGCTTACATTTAAGTTTATGGCACTCGTTTTGCTACAATCATCAGATTCTATAGACTCCAACTACAGCTATCAGTTTCGTCTCACAAATTATGGACTAAGGCTTTTCCACAAAATTCAGCCTTTCCACAAACTAGATAATTAACCTGGTTTTACCACTCTAGCTGTAGGCTATAATTTACGTATTTATATTCACATTTACATAATAGTAATAATATTTATTTAAATTCTTCAATACACAGTATTCTATTTCTATTTCTATTTCTATTTTATTATTTTTTATAATTTTTTTTATATTATTGAATGTATAGGTCCCATCATCATCATCAACAACCATGGACTCAATGCCCGTAGGTGTCCGACGCCACTCTCTGTCTGAGCCTGTCTCGTGTCCGGTCTACTTTAATTTAATAATGCACTTTTAAAATAAAGATAGGCCCTATACTTCCATGCGTATTGAACACATGGGCAAATTTTCGTGCTGAAATTGGACTTTATTTATTACTTTCAAGAAGGTTTGTCGGAGAAACGAGTGCTGTTTTTTATGTAGAAGTCGTCGACTTTACAACTGATCCGAAATTACTTCTGTCAGTCAGAACAAAAGCAGCACAAAGGAATAACGCTAACGTCTACGCATTGGCGATTTTAACCGATGAGATTTTTGTCGTTAATGAAAAGAACTCGGAAGTGGACGTTTACAACAGAACTACTCTTCAGTTTCAGCGAAGCTTTAAGGTCGATGATTTAGAAGAACCGCGAGATATCGTGTCCTGCTCTAGAAACAATTGCCTGTATATAATCGACGGAAAACCTCGAGGGCAACCGATGGAAATCTTGAGGGTCGATATAAATGGAAATATCTTAAATAAAGTCTGGAGAGGCAACGATTGGGGTCGTTTATCTATAACCGATGAATCGAATATCATCCTAGCGATCTGTGGTAAAGACAAATTACTGGAAATCACTCCAGATGGGCAACTGGTTCTTGAGATAGCACTTGGGGTATCCAGACCTTGGCATGCGGTCAAATTGTCTGGGGATCGTTTTGTGGTGACCTACGGTGACTACCGGTTTCTGCTGGAAAATTGCGGAATCTGCATCGTGGACTATAAAGGACAGTCACTATCGTCTGTTGAGGAAGCCTTTGAATCTCTACCAAGATTCTTTCCGATCAACGTGGTAGTCAACATAGATGGTTCGCTTTTGATAGTTAGCGAAGAGGGCGGTCAAATCTTACTAGTAACATCTAGACCTACTTTGGAATACCGGAGAGAATTTATGTCTTCGAAGCACGGATTGAGACATCCGCGAAGAATACTAGTTGATGAATCGAATGGTCGTCTGCTTGTCTGTGACAACTTAGTGAACGGTGGATGTATTTTGATGTTTGACATTTCAGGTTAAGCTGCGCAATTGCTTAATTAAAATCTAGGTTTACGTATCAATTTCCCATGGTGTGTTCTCAGGGACTGAGGGGAGGGCCTTCGTTAGAACTTTTACGACTCAAAGCAATAATTGCCCAGCGTAATTACCCAGCGTAAGCGTTATCGCATCCTATTCGTCCTCTTCATTTGTCACTGTTATTTTTCCAGTATTTCAAGCCACGAGCTAGCCTACGTATGATCCCTCGGGGACTTCTGTAGGGGAGACCGGATTGGCTGTAACAGCACATAAATAACATAAACTGGAATTCAGTAAACCAACGTAATACAACCAACGTATACAGTTCACGACTAGTCTTGCCTCCTATTGTTTCCGGTTTCTTATCATTATAATCAGTTTTCTGTGTGTTGATGTTCCAATTTAAGGGATTTGTTTTTTTGATTTTGACATGCAAAGGTAAATTTTCTATGTGCAATGTTTCATCATTGTGCGCGCACGATATGCTTACTCAGTGTAAGTTAATGCGAAGTTTGTTTAAGGTTAGGCCTATACATGTTATTTCGGCCATGAGCTATCATAGGCCCACATTATTATATAAATGTATAGATACAATACAATACAATTATGAACCCTCGGGAACTTACGTAGGCCTAATTATTATTTAGGCCTACATGTAATGTTCGATTTAATTTGATATTAGTTTGTCCCTAAGTAGCCGGATCTTCGATGCTTTTAGGCTCTTCCTTTTTTAACCACAGAAACTATCGTAATTGTCGTTATAACGTCTTCTTGTACCTGCGGTGGGCTACAATAAAACAAGATTAATTGGTCGATTGATTGATTGATTGACTGACTGACTAACTGATTGATTGATTGATTTACTGACTGATTGATTGATTGATTTACGAAGTACCTAAACAACAGGCTCGACCCTGATAATGATTCGAAGGATTGACCTGGTGATAATCTTTAAACCATTAGGATACGTGCACGGGGAAAATCTAAAATGGCGACCTATCCACTCAAAGGTCTGAGGTGACAAAGTAGGCCTAGGATATATCGCTGGTTGGCCCTTGCAATAAAGCGGTAAGCTGTTCGACCCGGCAGTCAGCCCCTAACTGCGTGCATGTTTGTAGTAGGCCAATATTTGCGCCTGTGCGTGTATTTATAGGTTCAATTTAACCTGTGTTAATATGATAACCTATTTTAAGCAGGACGCTGGTCGTTTCTGGATCTGCGTGTTGAATCCCAGTTAGCCGTACACGTTAAATTTCCCGGATCAGGAGATCACTTCCTGCAGTAGATCTGTATACGTCAATGCAGATGTAGGCCTACTTGTTGAGTGGTTCGGAAAGTGGTAGCGTATTGGATAACACGGTGGCGTAGAGAGCGAGAGGTAACGAGTTAGCGCCCCGAACAGGGCGGACGTTCTTTGTAGGTTGCTATTAGCGCCGATTATTGCAGGTTGTCTGTTCTGTTATAGTATTATAGATAAGATTTTTGTATTCTGTTATCTGAGTTCGTGTGACTTGTATATTGTTTAAATTGCATAAAATTCATATTTGTATGTGCACTTGTAGGCTAATAGCGTGGATTCGAACCTGCAACCCTACGGCTGCAAAGCAATGAACATACCCACTACACCACTGTGACACACATGTAGAAATGTACACTGTAACCGGTTGCGGTATGTCAACCTGATTGTTTGAATAAAGAAAATGTTATTATTATTAACTTTTTAGCGCCCGAGGTAGGCCTAGGCTATAATATATGATCCCTCAGGCTTTAAAAACAATACTAAAAATTGTTTTGTTCTGGAGTTAGCGGTCCTCCTCATCGGTCAATTGTGTAAAAGTGCCACGAAATGCGACAGCATCTATTATTAGTAGTATTATTATTATTATTATTATTTGTATTATCCAAGGTACATATGATCACTCAGGTTTTTAAAAGCTATCCTAAGATTAAAATCCTGGAACTACCGAGCCTCGTCCCCGCTGATTAGGTCTACAAAATTAATGTGCCTCTGAAGGCCACGGCATTAACACGTTGAGTGCAAATGGAAAGGCGTTGGAAAAGGTGGTTTCTCTTAAGAGAGTCACCATAAATTGCTGTCATACGGCGGCCCACCTCTGCGATAAAATCAAGACCTGACCGATTGATTGGTCCCAGTGATTCAAAGGCAATGGGCACAAATGTGTGCGATGTAGGGAGGCCCGAGTATTTCGCCTGTTTAGTGTTTACGAACAGCGGCCAGCTCAGCCGCTCCCCCGGCCATTGTCGAAGTCCGATGGAGATATGAAGCTGCACACGTATGGACATTTTATCTTTTAGTTCCTCCTACTTTGTTGGACATTATATTTTTGGAATATGTTTTTGGAATAGCCTACTCTGTCTCCATCTACTCGGTCTCAACTTTTAACTGGTAATTCCTCCTCCTCATTTCTTGCCTCAAAACTTGTTTTTTTTCTCGTGGCCTTACGCAATGGGAGCTAGCGCCTCTGAACGGTTCACCGTAGTTTGTATGTTTGTAGATGTATACATGTAATGACCTGAAGGCTGAAAGCGTAGCCTATGATTAAATGCTATGGCAAAGTGAAAATATGCAATCGTCAAAGTCTATTAATTTTTTGTCTTCTACCATTTGCGATAGGCGCATAGGCCCAATGCAAACTGAACCGAACGTTTATTAAGCCTAGGCTACACTTTTGCAATAAGAAGAACTGTCTTAAACTGTGATCATAGGAATTACGAAGTCAATATGGCTAGATATTCATCTCGAAAGAATCAGCTCTGGTATTTCGCTCGAAACCTCGTTCAAGAAGAAACAAAGCTAATTCGAATTGCGCAGCAGGAAGGTAAGTTTGTATTACTAGGCAACTTTTTATTTATGAAAATTTAACCGAATAAAAAGCTTTAGAAACTTAGTTAAATGCATCAGTGTTGGTAGCCTGTCATGCAAACCTCGAATTTCAACATAATATGTCTAGGATGGAAAGTTTAACGCGTAGTCTAACGTTGTAAGTTATCCTCCGTTTCATGGCTTTCTGCGTTAGTGAAATAGGCCTACAAAATTTGCCCATTAGTGCCCAGCGTCCGTTATAACGGACGCATAGAAAACACGTTGCCATCCATCCAAGGTCGACGTGCTGCTGAAGTGCTATAAGCCTGATGTGCGATGCGATGGTAACAATCATTAGAATGTTTTATAAAAAAAACTGTCACAGCAAGTCATGAGAAATGTGATTCAAACCTTTATCCTGGAAGCCACAAGTAATCTAGGCTACACCAATACTATCACAATGCCCGAAACGCTCGTGAATACGCTGGTGTCCTGCATTTGATATTAGATAAATTGAGATAGTGGGGTCATATAATAAATAGATGTTGCAAAATCATCAAAAACATTCACCGAACATTGCATGAAATAAGAAGGGGGGCTTGATTCTGCAATTTGACCCAAGTCCGTTATAATACTGGGCTAGTGCCCAACGTCAGTTATAACGGACAGTATGGAAAGTAGTCATATTGTAGCCGGAATTAATCAATAAGTTCCCAGCCATGTTAATGCACCAAGTTGTTGAGATTACTGAAACTGCGACTTTATTATGTTGAGTTTTGCAAATTTGGGCACTAATGGAATAATTCGATTGACGAAAGATATCTTGCGAAATAATAATCCAATTAGTTAAATAATTAATAATTCCTTAATGGATGTGAGATTTATAAAAGAGTCTTACATAAAAATATAAGCTGGGTTGATGAAAGTAGCCTATTTGTTTATAAAACGGAAGTTCCATTTTTGTGGAATAATTGCTGCCTAAAAAGAAGATGCATTGATGAACGAATTGACTTCAGGCAACAGATGGCTGTACGTGTACACAAGACTTAGTGTCAAGACGTGCCATCCAGTAGGCTACGCAAGACTAGTGCTGTAGGGCACCATCCATCCAAGGTCGTCGACGTGCTGCTGGAGTGCTCTAATCCTGACGTACGATGCGATGGTAACAATCATTAGAATGTTTCAGGAAAAACAAACTGTCACAGCAAGAAATGTGATGCAAACCTTTATCCTGGGAGCCACAAGTAACCTACACCAATACTGCATTTTGTGTTAGATAAATTGAGATAGTGGGGTCATATAATAAATAGATGTTGCAAAATCATCAAAAACATTCACCGAACATTGCATGAAATAAGAAGGGGGCTTGATTCTGCAATGGTGAACCAAGTCCGTTATAACACTGGGCTAGTGCCCGACGTCCGTTATAACGGACAGTATGGAAAGTAGTCACATTGTAGCCGGAATTAATCAATAAGTTGCCAGCCGTGTTAATGCACCAAGTTGTTGAGATTACTGAAACTGCAATTTAATATGTTGAGTTTTGCAACTTCGGGCACTAATGGAATAATTCGATTGAGAAAAGATATCTTGCGAAATAATAATCGAATTAGTTAAATTAATTATTAATAAAATGGATGTGAGATTTAGGCTGTAAAAGAGTCTTACATAAAAATATAATCTGGGTTGATGAAAGTATTTATTTTTAAAACGGAATAATTGTTGCCTAAATAGAAGATGTATTGCTAAAACAGAATTAAGCTGAATTGATTAAAACATTCTACCGAAATAGATGTCGGATTGATGACAAATAACAATTCTCCAATGGTCGAATCATAATGACGCGGTCCTAAAGTAGGCTATATCACAGAAAACTCTGTGATTATACACAAATTACACCACTCCACTGTCTATAGGCTAAAATTAGTCTCAAATGACACTCGGCCACTTCTCTACGGATGATAGACAAAACAATAAAAAAGAATTATCAATCTTTATTAAAATGGTTAGTTAGATCTTATTTTGTTAAAAAATTATGCTAAGTCCAAATACGTTCCAACGATAATATATCTTCACAGTGTGAAAATGAGTACTGAGAAATTCAAATTAGGCCTACCCATGCGGGCCTAATTCTGCACAATTGTCCTTCACTTTTAAAAACAAAGTCACCCATTAAATCTAAAATAGCCTTGAATTTGTGTGCCTTTGTCTAAACAACAAATTGTAAAATTTTATTTTCATTTTGTATGTTCATTAAAGAAGAACATGGAAAGAGAATTCAGACAAAATACAATCAATTGGTTATCAACCTATCGTGCTTGGGAGACATAATAGCAATGATGTATCAGGAAGAGAAATTATCGATGAAGGAGTTGGAGCACATCCAGTCTTTGCAATCAACTCCAATACGAGCCAATGAAGAGTTGCTAAGCATCATAGCCAGGAAACCAAGAGATGTCTATGAATGCTTTCTGTTACTGATTAAATCAACGAATCAACTGCATCTCTATCAAATGCTGGTGTCTAGTGATGACAGTAAGTATGAATTGCTCAAAAATTTAATGGTCATATATACATGTAATATAATTATGTATAACATTGTATGTATTATATAAATAAGTTACTGTCTTTAATTATAAAATCAAATGAATTTATGTTATGCAATACGCTTTATTTAAAATGCGTTTAGAAAACCACAATTTTTCAGCTGCTATGATAGTTTTTTCTAGATAGCCTAGGCCTGTTATAGGCCTAGATGTAAATCATTGTTAAATGATTGTTGAGACGACAATATTCTAATTTTACTTCAGCATGTGATGACGTAGGCCTAAATAGAGAAAACCCATCAAATCACAAGGACTTGATTTGCCGGAATTTCATGTGGCTATCAGAGAACCTGGACCCAGAGAGTGGTCTAATCACTCAGCTGTATCAAAAAAATGTGTTGACAGTTCATGAAAAAGAACGTATATTCTGTGTGAGTGACATTTTCCAGAAAAATGAGTTACTACTTGAACTGCTCAGCAAGAAATCTTCAAAAGAATTTGAGACATTCCTAGACGCGCTAGATGACCTGGGTCAGGGTCATCTGACAGAGAAACTCAGAAAACCATCAGGTAAACTATGACTATGATTGCCTGCTATTCAGGTAATTTGCATTAAATTTATTATGCCGCGGAATATATCAACTTCAAAATCAACTGCGTCCTACCTTTGTTAAGACGTAGGCCCCTGTGAGTATGACAGAGCCTAGAGAACCGGTCCTTATTTCATTTTATAAGATTAAACTGACTTTCCTGGCCAACAATAAATTGATTCCTCTCTGAGCTTTCTTGCTGAGCGACTCTTAATATTAATTCTGCGATAGCATCTAGGCTACACTTGAAACCAGATTATTTCAGCATTGTTGTAGTAGGACCTACCCAGTAGTCAAATAGTTAGATTTTTCTTGCTTCCTGCATGGTTTTTGCCATCGGAAGCGGATTGTTACAATCACTTTTAGGTCGATTTTGATATAGGCCTACTCATTTATTAAAATAAACACCTAGTTAACCTAGTTTAGCTGAAGTAATTCGTCCTTTTTAAACTTCAAGAAGAAGAATTATTGTATACAAATAGGCCACAGCGATGATGTGAAAAATGCGATAATCCGCCGATGTGTTCAAATTCCTGCACGTAACTAGTTTGGAATTTTATTTTTATTCACAGATTCAACTGCTGACCATCCAAAAGTGTCACATGCAGTTCAAGCACCAACGAATGCATTCAAGGAGCTGCTGACAAAAGCATTTCGTAAAGCAGAGCAGAAGCCTGATATCTTGCATTCTTCCTCAAAGCCAGTTATCCCGCCGAAAAAGCTTCCTAAACCGAGACAGAAACTTATTCCAACACATTCGTCCTCGAAACCGGTTCCTCCGCCAAAGCCGGACACTCGGCCAACTGTAGTTCAACATGTTTCTCAGGCGATAGATGTTGTTTTTCAAAATTCCCAGAAAGCAGTTCAGTGCCGGAGGGTATGATTCAACACCTTTGATAGGAATGTCTTAAAAGGCTTAAGCTAATAGTAGAATGGAGTTCAACTTCACTGAGTTCACTCTCTTTATTATGAGTCTATTTAGTCATAGATGTAGAAAAAGATGAAAACGGAATGAAAACGGTGAAAAACGTCGTTTTTTCGAAAGAAAAACGGAAAAAACGAAAAAATGCGTAAACGAAATATAATTTGCCTATGTTAGGCCTACATCAGAAACTTTGGGCTTTGCTTATGTAATTTTCTTAGTCTGCCTATTTACTATATAAGATTAGTATATTAGTTTGCACCGAGTTTGTAAGCCTAAATTAAGAGTGCAATTAATACTGTGCTATAAGGAATACATTATACAAATAGCGGTTGAGGGTGTTTGAAATGGCATGCTTACGAAAGATAGAGGGTGTCACGAGAAGGGATAGGATTAGGAATACAGAGATATACAACAGACTGAATATTCAACATGATATAATACACAAAATACAGAGAAAACGGTTACGCTACTTTGGCCACGTATTCAGAATGCGGGATGAGAGATAGGCCTACTCGAAAATAGCTGTCAACGGATATGTGTGTGCATGGAAAAAGGAAAAAAGGAAGACCAAAGAAAAGATGGGTCGACATGATACGTGAAGACTGTCGGGAGATGGGTTGGACCATACAGGAGGCTACACATAAAGCTCAAGAGAGAGAGAGAAGTGGAGATTTTCCATAGCTGGGCGGCTGTCACGTGCGAAAGTATCGTCAAAGCCATAAGTCAAGTATGTCAAGTCATAACGACCGCCAATAGGCCAAGTTGCTGTGTGATATTTGCGCACTTAATACATATGACATGTAGGTCTATTTGATATTCTTAGACTAAGGGGGTCACACTTCAATCAAGGCTAAAAGGACTTGATCCTCATTTGAAGACAGAGCTCGCAATCAAAGTCACATCTGTTTCTCTTATGTGTTTGGACAAGCCAGCAGGTGGTTTGAAGATGTCTTCTCGGATTTTGCTTCAAGGTAATATCGGTTCCTCAAACTGAAAACATAAGCTAGAATAAAGATTTCATTTTTTAACGAAAACTCGCTATGGCAGCCCTGCGATGAACAAAACTGCCAGAATGCCACTTTCGAACCCATATAGGACACTTGCATACTCCAGTTTGAAACTCCAATATCCTCTATATACGCATTCTTCTGACGCCCATAGAAATGCAGGCAGGGTATCATAATGGAGCGTCTATGGACACACTGAAAGCCATGCTTTTGGACAGCAGTAACTTCAAGTTAATTCTTTAACTGGGTATGTCCATCATTGTGAACAGATTGAATTTTTTTCTTAATCTAGAAAATTTGTAAATGGCAGATCCAATCTATATGTGAAAGTCATCTTGACCTAATTGTCGGCTATTGGTTCAAGTTACTGTGGCAGTCGATCAGCTTGAAGTAACAGAATTAACCATTCATTATTGACTAATAATTGCAAATGATTAGGCTATCTTTTATTGTTCTAAGAATGTCATCGAATGAAGAAAGAAACTGTCGCCAGAAACGTTGAGGCAAACGTAGAGCTGGAACAGTTGCGTGAAAACGTCAGTCAATACTCGGCTGTTGCATCGTTAAATGAGGTTTTACGAAAACAACTGCATTCAATGGACCAAGACTTAATTAGCGAAAGATTTCAAAGCAATGAAAATCGAATGCACTTAGAAGAGAAGATTAACAAACTGAAGGCAGATATCTACAATGAAAAAGCGAAATGCAGCCGATTAGAAGAGGAGAAACGTTTGAACAAATCTGTCATCATGAAAATAGAAGAAGAATTGAGAAAAACAGAATGCGATAAACAATTCTTCCAACGACAAATGCAAGAACTTAAAACCAGTTTGGCAACTAGCGAATATGAACGTCAAGCGACTAAAGATGCCTTCGAGGTATGCAATAGCGAGATGATTTTGTTGAGAACTGACAAAGACAAATTGAAGGGAGTATGCGAGATGCTAACTAAAGAAACAGAGATTATGAATGAGCTCGAAATACAGTTAAAGCTCACGGAAGAAAATAACAGAGATACGCTTCGGCGACTGAAAAAGAATGAAGAAATTTGGACATGGCTGAAAAAGAAAAGCTTGATCTTATTGAAACTCAGGAAAGCACAATTGAAGAACGAATCTTAGACAGCGAGTTAATAAGGAAATTACAAGAAGAATTGAAGATTGCTAAACTACAGATATTAGACTTGGAGGATAAACTTATCGATGCAACATCGCAGTTAGATAAACTCGAGTTGAAAGCTGATGACATAAATACTGCGTCCATTACACGAGGTAGGTTTGACGTTTCCCATTTTTATTATGCGTAAACTTTAAGCACTATGATTTGGTATTGATTAAATTGTTTCATTATTGGTAAATCCTACGTGTAACTAGAATTAAAAGCGGAGCATGACGTTTTGGCACCGGAATTTTTTGGCGCCGGTGTCGCGTGACAGAGTCTCTCCCTAAAAGTCTCCCCCAGAGTCTTTCAAAACAGAGTCTTTTCCCCCGGTGGATCTGTTTCAGAAAAAATTTGCCCCCGGAGAGTATATTCTGAAATAAAGTCTCCGTGGGAGAGAGAATATTTCCGCCGTCCACGAAATATAGTCTGACACCTTCAGCGTGAAATGGGCTACAGCCTACAGTTGCATCAAATTTAGAGATGAGCATGCTAAACGGTTAGTTTACGTTGCCAGATTATATAGCCTATCGCGTAATATTTCTGATAAACTCGTGAACTATAATAGGCCTAATGTATCGTAAAATGTACGAAATGGTGGCGCATTCAACTTCATTCATGATGTGCTAAGTTTATTTTCTGTATGCATTAAGACAAAGTTGCAAAGGTCGCACGTTTAGGCTATGGCATTGAACAACACAATTTGCGTTAACACGCATTTCTTGTTTCCTGTTAGTGCACCACGTGTTACTATCACTTAGGATTGCGGCTATGTTTACAGGCACCACAAATTCCAGCGCCAAAACGGCGGCGTCAAAGTCCGGTGTCACGAAATAAAGTCACCTCCGATACAAATTCTCCCCCCCCAAACAGAGTAACTCTGTATTGGAAGATATTTTCTGAAGTAAAAGCATATATATTTTCTTGTTAGCCTAATCCCAGCTGCCTACTCGATGATTTATCATTCTCTGTAATTCTCAACAATAATTGCCTTGATTCTGATATCAGCTGCGACGTATTTTCGGCGCTTTTAAGGCGCCACGAACGAATTGCTCGTATCAATCAATCAATGCATGCTTGATGTACTTCACTGGCTCCCTATTCGCCAGCGTATTGAGTTCCGGGTAGCTGCATTGGTATGGCGATGTTGTCAAGGCCTCGCCCCAATTTACCTCCGAGAGCTTTGCAGCCTTACATTGGGTATCCAAGGACGTCGTCAGCTACGCTCTGCTGATAAGGGAGTCCTCTTGATTCCTTTTGCTCGTACTGCTACCATGAAGAATCGAGCCTTTTCTGTGGTTGGTCCGGTGGTCTGGAATAGCCTTCCTTTTGAGCTACGCCTACACCCTGGGACTCTACCAGGATTGTTCCTTACTAAACTTAAAACTGTTCTTTTTAGGCGCGCTGGAGTCGGGAGCGCTTCTGAGTAGTTAATTACTTGAAGGAGCGCTATATAAATGTCCGAATGAATGAATGAATGAATGAATCGATCAGAATTTATGTTGCTTTTATTCAACATCTCTAAGCTTACACCTGAGGCTCAGGTCAAACGAAAAAAGAACGATTGGTCACGCCTTTCTGAACTATTGGATGAGTAGGATTCCTCTATAAATTTACAAATAGTTGATTGATCCATCTCAAATTATTGGGCTTGCAATTATTGATGGCCTCCTCCAACGTAGGCCTAAGCCTAGTTGTTGTCACGATTTTCTCCATTCAAGGTCCTCTCGTAAGACACTACATCTGACGAAAAAGCAAAGCACGTCTTGCTCTACGTCGTATCCGGTTTTAGGAGGGGGTAATTTGAAACCTTTACAGGTAACGATTTAAGTCATTTATCATTGGGTTGACGATTGTCAATTTCGTCCGGCGTCAAAACGGCCAGCGTGAAAACGGCGGGGTCAAAACGGAAGCTATAAAAGTAGCCTACTGGACCTACTGGTGTCAAAACGATCTTTCATCAAATAAGTTATTATCTCATAATTCGGGGTAATTATTTTTACCTCGTTTGAAATGCTTTCTCAATATTATGCAAAGATTAAATTGTGAGTCGCAACTACTCTATTTTCTTATGTATTCTGCACAGAAAGCCATGTGATCAGGATCAATCATCAGTTCCTGGTGGAGAACCTCAGGTCAAGTCGTTTAATTGATCTTCTGCACGAGAAAGATTGCATAACTGATGAAGAACGAGATTATCTGAGCAATCAGCCAAACAACTTCTGCAAAAATGATGCAATACTACAATGGATGAGAAACATTGAGTTCACAGAGGACAAAGGCCTGAAGGTTTTGGAATGCCTTCGTCAATCTGAACAGAATTTCGTTGTGGATCTTTTGTCAAAAGGAGGAGGTAATAAATATTGTAGAAAAAGGATTTGCTGTATCAAATTAATTAGGAAGACTAAGTAAATAGCTGCTTGTTTCTCTATTAAATTCTGAAAAATATCAAACAGTCAGTTTAAGAAACTGAGCGATATTATTACGAATAATATTACCAAAATAGCAGATGGGCCTACTCAGCGTCTCAGGCGAAACTTAGGTTCATTCTCAATTTACATTTTTACCATTTTGAAACTACGTTGAATGACTCTGAACAACTGACTGAATTTAGTGTGACTTTTATTTTCCTCAAACGTGACTCTTCGTAAATGAAACAAACAAAAACTGCAAGTACACCTAAATTGTTAGCTCACTTTTGTAACAAAATGTACAAAGACCTATTGGGATTGGACCCAAATTCGAGGACCACCGCATAGCCGGTAATTTAAGGGGAATATTTCACAAGCAGAGGCTTGCTATTACATATAGCTTTGCGTAATTTGCTGCTGAATCACTTCACGTGACAATGACCTGATCATGTCGCGCGGATCGTGGTTATAAGAATAACACAGCATTAGACCCCTAGACGTTTTTTGGGGGACAGAAATGTAGGTTTAATTCTTTGATTAATATTTTGATTTGCTTTCAGTTCTTATTAAGTCTAAGATAGCGACAAAGTGGTTGAAGGAACGACAATCATTTAACTTATTCGCCAAGCCATCCAAAGAGAACGTGTCAGCATTGAAAGAAAATGCAAACATGATAATCGAAGAACTAAACCAGCGACATGGAGTGCCATTATATCTCAGTGAAAACACGGCATCAGATAAGGCAGATGACATAATAATCGCTCCTTATTGTCATCAGGAGGACAATGGAATTGTTTTCTGGTTTTGGTGCCAATCAAAAAATGCACAAATAAATTTGCATAGTATTTATTCATCTGACATATTACTTGAAAAGGTAGAGACGATTTTGAAACAGTTTTCCAATGTCAATGCGATGTCCGAGTCGGAACCACTTATCCCGACTGATATCACAATATATATGGATGATTTCAGAAAGAACGAAAGTGAGTTTTATGTATTCTTTTATTTCTTATTTTACTTTTAACATGCTAGGAATGTTCCGGCCTCATCCTATAGGCCTATCACTGCAGTAGTCTATTCTAACCTTGTGGACATGTGAGCTGCAAAAACACGTCTTTCCTCATCATTTGGTCGTGTATGCTTCCTCTAGACTCATAACACGACTCCCTTGCTTTACACTACTTATTTTTATTTAGCGTTTATAGTTCACGCTAAGCCAGCGCACAGCATCCTCATCAGCAACATGCAAAGCGGACAGTCCGCCAGGAAAACCAGTTATTCTGCAGTCATTGACGATGTGAGCCATTGTCTGCACCTCTCCGCAGTCGCAGAGATTGTCCGAAACCTGCTTCCATCGAACTTGATTTGCCGCGCAGCAGCTCTGATAGGTTCTAAATCTGTTCAGCGTGAACCAGAGGCGGTGAGATAGGTTGTATCCGGGGAAGCAGAAAGATGGCACGGCAACGAGGGAAAGGTTTTCAACACCGTAATCGTAATCTCGAGACTTCTACAGCGCACAACAAAAGCGAAGTCACAGGAACCAGCTTATTCACAAGCGCTTAATCAAAACAAAATCGATAGGCAGGGGTCAAGTCCGAAAAGTCAGGCAGGCAGGCAGACAGATGGACGGCTAAGGTGGGTGATGCTTAGAGTTGAAATGACGAGAGGTGTGAGGAGAAGAGGAAGAATCAGGATATGATTTGTGAAAGAGCAATGTTTTCAGTTTTGAGTGAAAGACCTGTGGAGAGATAGACATCAGTTGTTGAACATTCTACACTCAAAGCCGAATCAGCAGTAATGCCTTTAGCCGGTGGTTACAACCATACGGGCTGTCTCGAAAAGCAGATGTAGACTACGGCAGGGTTCCGCCGCTGAAAAATACAGGGCTATGGCCGTACTGCGAAGGGTTGGGGCATGGGCTCTAAATCAGTGAATAACTTAGGCTATATATATATGTATATACATATATATATATTATATATATATAGCCTATTATATGCTTGAAGTCCTGCTTCATGTGCGGGCTTCCACTGCAAGAGCCTGTTTCTCGTCTCCAAAAAGCAGCTGGAGTGCCCCATAAACTTCTGAGACTTTATGCGAACGCCATTTTCTGCATCTTCATCTCGCTCGCTACGCTCTATATAGGCCTACTGGTCGTCTGTGTATTTGTTTTAACCGGGATTAGGATCGCTGTGTCGTATAACATCGTTCGTTTGCTGTTGTTGGTGCAACTTTGTGCGTCTAGTTGAAGTGAGCTTCCTCCCTCACTAAGAATTGACTTTTCCCCCTCATCAGTGTCTCATTTATTAAAAGGCAATCCTTGCTGAAAGTCTTCCCAATAGGCCTAGTAGTTTTCTGTTTGAAATGCTAGGCCTATAATCTACTATACATAGCATACCTATGTCCCATCTGACCAAAACCAGGCGTAAGTCGCAACACACGCTTCTGAGATAATGACCGAAATGTAAAAAACCCGATTATTTCATTTTTTTACAGAAAATGATAAATAAATATGTTTTATTAACATTAATACTGAAAATTTTCAATTTTTTTTATTTTAATGATATTTTTGATAATTTTGTGGTTTTATTGTTCACATAATTCCATGAATTTTTTCCGCCATTTTCCACTTTCCCGCCATTGGTAGCCATATTCGGCATGTGGCTGACATAATAAATTAGGCATCAGTGAAAAGCCCAGACTTTCCTCTATTCTATTACGCAATCTGTTTATTTGTTGCAAATTTTATTTAATTATGAATAATATAATAAAATTGAATATTGTTCTAAAGAATCTTGCATTCCAAAATTATAGAAAACTTTCAATGCATTTTTCACAGAATTGTTATTTGAACAGTCGAACCATGCACATTTTTACTCATAACTTTGGACAGAAACATGGTAGAGCAACAAGATTTGTGTCATTTTAAATAAGAGACTTTATTCTTTTAGAAGATATATGACACTAATATTGTACAATATCCGACTTACGCCTGGTTTTGGTCAGATGGGTCCCTGTAACCTATGACTACATACAGATAAATATATGCTACACATAAATAGGCCTACCTACGAGCATACATTTATGAATAGGCCATTGCGTAGGCCTACATACATGCACAGTTCACACAATACACCGACATAGCGTCCTTAGCCTATATTTTACTGTTAACCCTCGGGCTACCAGGGGGTGGTGGTATCCACCCCCCCCCCCTAGGTTTTTCCCAAATCAAACTTTTTTCGCTTGGAATAAAATGTTGACGTTTTAGTTAGCTGTTGAGGATTCATTTGCACACATTTTTACCTAAAATGTGTGATGATATACCATACCATTCAAAGGTTATACCCGACATACCCGAGGCACCAGGGGGCGGATACCATCCCCCTAGATTATCGGCTGTATCTTATCTGTCCTTTGATATGAAGAGACACAAATTACACCATTCTGTAGAGGGAATGTAGGGCTACATTTCCATGCTCACTGAGTTGTCTTTTGACAACCGGAAGTGCTCAAAATAAATTAAAATATAAATAAAGGTGTTTTATTTTCATAAAATTTTTATGTTTTTCCTATTATAGTATAACTTATTTATAATTTATTTTTCAAGAGAAATAAATTATGTCAGTCTATAGCCTAGAGGGCACGTAGCGCTATTTTTTGGTACCAATTCATTTGACATTTGATGACCGGAAGGGCTCAAAATAAATTAAAATGTGTGAAAATGTTGAGTTTTTTACAACGCAAGCCGATAAGTCTGCGTAAACGTTTTTCAGCAGCTATTACATGTTTTTTTTTCTTTTTATCATAATTAAAACTAAGTTATTACTAGTTTTTATAGTTGAACATTGTACTTTTTTATATGTAAACTATTATTGTATAAATAAATTATGTTAAAAACACACAGAATCTACTATTTTGCTTATGCGAAAGTAGGCCTATGCATTTTGTGGAATCGACGGGTGCCTACGGAAAAAAATTCATAATTCCGGGGTGCTTTCATATATTTTAAACCTAAATATACCATTTTTTGCAAAAATGAATGCTGAATCCATTGATGTATTACAAGTTATGATATCTCAAACCAAACCCAAAATCCAGAAGGGTGGTAACCCCCCCCCCCCCTTGGTAGTCAGTGTTACAAAAAAGCTTGGTAGCCTGAGGGTTAAAGTTGGTTGTTTTGTTTCACTTGCATGTGCTGTTATTTTTAATACAGAAGTCGTCGACTTTAAAACGGAACCGAAACTATTTCTGGCAATCAAAAGAATTTCAGCACAAAAGACTTATGCAGGATTCGATGCATTAGCGGTTCTAGCTGCTGAGATTTTGCTCTGATTAAGAAGAACTCGGAAGTAGAAGTTTACAACAGGACTAGTCTTCAGCTTCAACGTACTTTTGCAGTCGATAATTTCGAAGATCCGCGAGATATCGTATCCTGCGTCAGAAACAATAACGTTGCCTGTGTATAATCGAAGGAAAGCCTCGTCGGCAACCTATGAAAATCTTGAGGGTTGATATAAATGGAATTGATAGTTTAAACTGCGTCTAAAAGTTTAAACTGAAACTCAAAGTTTAAATTGGGGCTCATAGTTTTCAGATTTTTGAACTCTTGAGTTTCTTACCCGCCTCTTTTTCAGTCTTCTGCTGTTGAGCAGGTTTGTGAAATGGACGACCTCGGGATCCCATCCGACCTTACAATCCTTAAAATTAGTTACAATTTCCCTCTATAGTCTATAAATTATAGGCTATTATTTAAAGAGATCATCGTATGATCTGTCTGCCAGGTCATACCTATAGCCTAAATTAGGAACAGTTCTTCGTGAATAAGCTTTACGGCTGGTTACCTACTTACTCAAGGACCGTTTATACACAGGAACGGAACCTTCTATTCTCTCTAATAATAAAAATCTCTATTCTAATTCTGTCTCATCATGATTGTGACCACTGTATATTTTGCATAATGCTATAGGGTGTAAATTGTAATAATTATAATGCAACCGATATAGGCCTAGATATTGTATGCGCTGTTCTCAGAATGGTTTGTTTGTTTGTATGTATGTGCACTTGTTATAGTTCCTCTTCAAGCAATTCTCTCCCTACTCAGAGGCGCTCCAGAATGCAGAGCGGACACTGCATCGGAGTTTCACGCCGAAGCGCTGAACAATTGCCAGTGAAGTACTTGCCCAAGGTTTCTTATAATTATTAGGCCTACTCCGTTCCTGCTAATTGATGCTCCAATTTAAGGGATTTTAACATTTTGATTTTTACATGCAAAGGTAAACTTTCTATGTGCATTGTTTCTCATTGCTCAGTGTTGGTCAATACGAAGATTGTTTATTTATCAAGCCACGGGCTACCCTAAATATTATGAACCTTCGGGGACTTACGTAGGCCTAATTATCATAATCATAATTATAGACTTTCATGTAGGCTAAGTATGAAGTGTCTAAGCATCAGATAGGCTCGACCCAGATAATGTTTCAAAGAATTGACCTGGTGATATCCACTGCGATCCGTGCACGGGGATTTACATGTAATATGGCGTGGTACCCACTCAAAGGGCAACGGTGACGAAGTATAGGCTAATTTTGCTGGATCAATTCATTGAAAACATTGGAATGGTAGAGGTTATACTTAGGCCTATAGCCTACTATCGCTAAAGACAACCGAGTAGGCATTTCCAGTAAATGTTGCATTTAGCCTACCATGTTTTTTAACGTGCAGTTGTACACAAAATGTGCAGTTGTAGAAGCACTTCCGTACAGTTTAATATAGTGAAAAAGTCACTGTCCAGCGATTGGAAGTGATTATTTTACCATTGATGACGTGAAAGAGAAAGAAGGAAAGAAGGAGTTGTGCAGATCTAAAAATTCCTTTAAAACAGCCTTGGCATTTACCGTTGTCCGGTTCGTGGGATGTCGCACCATTCAAATTATCCCATTGTATAATAATAAATATTATTGACCTTGCTAACCCAGGTAGGCCTAATGTCATTCCACGTAACTGACCCATTGTTGGCCTTACTCGCCATATTAAGTCATTCGCAGTTGTAAGACAACACAACCTCAAATTCATTTTAGCCCTGTCCTAACGTATCGTGCAGGACATGCATTTCTTGCAGTCGGAAAGTTTTGGGCAGATAGTTCAAACTATTGTTATGTTTGCAATTGTTGCCTCTTAGCTAGTAATCCATTTTTGGTCAATTTTCTTTCAATCTTCATTACTCAAAGCAGTGTGTCGATGGCAAATATTGCAGTAGCCTAGGCCATGACTTCTGTACCGGCTCCATCGCTGGTTTTTCTGTTCTGCTTTCAATCCTATTTCTTTAATACAGATCTATCTCGTTCCAGACATGGGCGCCCAAAAGAAACTTTTGCAGGGTGGGGGGGGGGCAAAAAATTTCGATGGTCGCGGTTAAATGTTTTAGTAGCCTAGCAATTAAGATCTTGAAAAAAGCAAAGCTGGAAATTAAGAACACGAGTACTTTTCAATGAGGTTTCTTAATGCAAATTTTTCAGTTTCATTTCGTGTAGGCCTATCAGCTTTTACTTGAATTGTTTATTTAGTGCGAAGAAATTTGTCAAAAATCCAAGGTTCTTTACAGTTTCACATCCTTATTCTCCTATAAAGTCTGTACTGGCAGTATGCAAAATGGACAAACTGCAGCCTGGCTTCTTGTAGACTCGATTCATATAGGCCTAATACTGGTAAATAAGCAGATCTCCCTGACATAGGGCCTAATCGAATTCGGTGCACTGTTGAGAAATTTAAAATTTTGGCATTGGTATTAATACTTAATTTTGTGCAGATGTTGATAATGCAAGGCAGAAAATTAAGAGCATGTTTATTACTACAGAGATTTCTAAACACAGATTTCTGGCTTTCACTGTGTGTATCGTTCATATCATTAGTGCTTTAATGCGTAGACATTTGTTAAAAATTTAAAAATAGTAGTTAGAAAAATAATTTTCAATTTTCCAGGGGTGGGGCAAGTGCCCCCTTGCCCCTATGTGCGGTCGCCCATGGTCCCAGATGAATCAGCCAGCAGCTCCTCTGTTCCATTCTTTACTGGTGTCCTGTAAATCAGATTTTAACCTCCATACAGTTTACCTCTGGACAGCCCAGTGGCGTAGACAGGAGGGTTTGGGGTTCAAACCCCCATTGGCTTAGGAAAAACGGGTTTTTAAGGTTATTTGCCCACTTATATAAGAAAATACAAGCATCCGGCCATACCCTCCCCCATCAGAATTTTCTGGCTACGCCACTGGGACAGCCCACAGACACGACGCAGCGCTCGTGAACAAGCCGGTGCCCTGAGTTTAACTTTTAAGTTGCGCCTTATTTGTTTCCTTGAGTGAGTGATTCATAGGCCTAGAGTAAAGCATATGAACGGTTGGCTCAGACAGATATGGACATGTCCATTGTCCAAGCAAAGAAAATTCTATTGACGCAGGCTGAGATCGGGAACTGCGAACGAAAACTGGCAAATCAATGCATACCGGTAGTCTATCTAAATTGAACACACACAGCAGAAGATGCTATGCATCATTGAGAAGTTTTTGCTCTTCAGACTCAGCTGATATCAGTTGACTTAAGCAGTGCATTCAATTGTGCTAGCGATCTGTATTAAATTAATAATTATTCATGCTGACAGGGGAAAACCATCTGTCATAAGTGAAGTCTCTATAGAATGGACAGTTCATCTGAACTAATACATAACCGCTATAGGCCTGTTCCGATAAGACCCGCTGAGATAAGGCTTATCTTACCAAATGAATCGCACACTTACTGAATACAATGCATAATGTTGGCTTTGAAGTTGACTGACTAACAGGCATAGGCCTAATAGTGTACCAAATAACAGTAGGCCTATCAATGATAAACGTCAGTGCAGGTGAAACATATCAAAAACATCGGACAAAATTTAATGGATGTGTCGAGTAGACCAAATTGAGTAAAGTAAAGCAGGAGTAAAGTTTAAGTTTAGCTTTTAAGTGTAGGCCTACAGCTCTTTGATTATTTCCATTATTCATAAGACTGGATAGAAGCACAGGAACGTTATTGAAATGATAAGACTTGTTATCACGCGGCGTCTGTTCCACCGGATTGTTACGAAATTCATGCTCGACCGGACATAGACATAGCATTTGTAAGCTGCTCCTTGACAAATATTTATAATATGGTAGAGCTTTGCGTTGTCGAGACTGAAGTTTGGGCCATAATTATAGTAATTATGTATACATATAATAATTTTTATATATATATATATATATTATATAATAATTACTAAAATGTGACTGCATAGGTAATATAGGGCCTACATAGCAATATAGATATCCTATTATATTGAATAGTAATAATAATAATAATATTTAGCGACGTAATATTATTATAACATACAGAACAATGCATGAATAATTGCATGTATATAGATCTGATATAATTAGGCTATAATTATATATAGTAATATAGTAATGGATGTATGTAGGCCTATCTATGCATGAACGATGCATGTATGTATGTATGTATGTATGTATGTATGTATGTATGTATGTATGTATGTATGTATGTATGTATGTATGTATGTATGTATGTATGTATGTATGTATGTATGTATGTATGTATGTATGTATGTATGTAATACTTTGTATGTATGTATGTATGTATGTATGTATGTATGTATGCATGCATGTGTTATTGTGTATATTGTGTAGGCTACGCAATGTATGGATGCCTATTTCTGAACATCTGAATGAAGATTATGGCAATACAAGGAATTCCGTTGTAAATTTTTTCCATTATCAAAGTGTAAATGTATGCAAGGACACGTGACCCGTGCGATTAAAACTCTGTTTTTAGACTTTGATACAAGAAGCAGAAACTGAGGAGTGAAAATGGCTGGATGTTCATCACGAAAGGACCAGCTGTGGTATTTTGCTCTACAGCTTGCTGAAGAAGAAGCTAAATTGATTCAGACTGCACAACAGGAAGGTAATCTTTTTTGAATGCAGATTAAATTATTAAACATAACAGAAAATAAGGGAATAAGGCCGAGTCATTTTCAATGCTTTCGGTGGTATGTTAATAGGCCTTGTGATTGCCGGTTTCGCGTGACAGAGTCTCCTCCTACAATCATTCCCCCGGACTGCCCGGAGACTTTATTGCGAAACAAGTTCTCTCCCGCGGATATGCTCTGGGGAGAGAATATTTCCTCCGTCGACGAAAAAGTCCTCCCCTTCAGCGTGAAATGGGTTACAGTCGCATAGAATTTATCGATGAGCAGGTTAAGCCGTTAGTTTCGTCGCTAAATTATTTAACAAGAAATATATATACCTTTACATCAGAAATGTTGTTCCAACACAGAGTTTCAGCCAGGAAGATTCTGTTTGGGGAGCGAGGCTTTGTATCAGGAGGAAGACTTTATATCGTGACACCGGCATTGAATAATAGTACGGTAGGCGTAAGCGATTGTCATGAATAATATACTAAGCGGTCATCTTCCTAAAAAAGGTTTTTCGTATGAAAATATTTCTAAAAGTTGTTCACTGATTAGTCTTCAATCAAATAAGGCGGTTTTAGATTGGAGACAACTTGAATTAAACTGGAATTATGATGAGAATAGATTGAACATACATGTAGATTGGATTCATGCGAAAATTAGGGTCAACTGGGGGAGGGGGTTATGGACCCCTCAAACCTTTGAGCTATTATACATGGGCGCCCGTGCATAGGGGCAAGTGGGGGCACTTCCTCCCCTGGAAAAGTGATTTTCCTATTTTTTACCTACTACTTTTTGGTTTTTAACTTATTTCTTCGCACTAAAAGCGGCTCACAACTCACTACTTCTACTTGGCCTACAAGCACTTGGATCTCTGAACGCTTATTCCTCTGGCTGCTGACTATCCACACCTCAAGTTCACATTTCGGTGTGACCTTGCACGCGTTACAAATTTATTTCATAATAATGATCAATGCATGGCATGCATAACCCAAAAACTATAAGAGAAGCAAACAGAGACAAATTAAATTTAGACTAGGCCTACATCGGCTGAACTAAGGCGCTTTTTTGTCAAGGATTATTCCTAGGGTTGTCATTGTAATATTTTGCATTCGTTATAGAAGGACATGGGAAAAGAATCCAGACAAAATACAACCAACTGGTTAACAACCTGTCGTGCCTGGGGGACATAATAGCAATGATGTATCAGGAAGAGAAATTATCGATGAAGGAGTTGGAGTACATCCAGTCCTTGCAATCAACTCCAATCCGAGCCAATGAAGAACTGCTAAGCATCATAGCCAGAAAACCAAGAGATGTCTATGAATGCTTTCTGTCACTGATTAAATCAACGAACCAACTTCATCTCTATCAGATGCTGGTGTCTGGTGAGGATAGTCAGTTTGAAATGTTAGCGAAAAACTCCGCCCCATTTACACAAAACAAGTTACGTAGCATGAACTTGGGGCCTATAGGTCCAGTCTGTTTGGTTTCTTGCATAACTAGCCATTTAAAAGGAGTAGCCTAGGTCTACAATTAAATTTAGTTTGAAAATTTGACACCTTGTTTGCGAAGGGAGTAAGGAAGACCAAAGTTTTCAAGGTATAAATAATGGTCTTTTTCGAAAGCCTAATTTTAAGGTACAGTATAGAATAGTTAGGCTTATATCTATATTTAATTTATTGCAGCATGTGACAAAGCAAACAGAGGAAACTCCTCGGATCACAGGGACCTGATTTGCCGGAATTTCATGTGGTTATCAGAGAACCTGGACACAAAAAGTGGACTAATTTCTCTGTTATTTCAACAAAATGTGTTGACACTTCGTGAAAAAGAACGTATATTCTCTGTGAACGATACTTTCCAAATGAATGAGTTACTTCTTGGACTGATCAGCAGGAAATCTCCAACAGAATTTGAGAAATTTCTACAAGTGCTAGAAGAATTGGGCCAAAGACATCTGGCACAGAAACTCAGAAAACCTGCAGGTAGGCCTGCGACCATGACTATTGCTGTGCAGTTATTGTGCGTTCTAACTAATGCAGTGCATCAACTCCTGGTTCAATGGTTTAGCCTACAGTTATATAGACGAATCACAAAGCCTATAACTTGACGATCCTAATTTCTATTATGAACTTTCCTACCTCACCTGCAAACAGAAGCCTAGGCTACTGTTTTATCGACCACCAAAGCTTCATAGTCGCACGGTGCAGTTATGTTCACGAAGCACATGACTCAAAGTGTGGCTGGACGGTCATGGACGGCGTCCAGCACTTATTTTCAAATCTCAACACCGTCCTTCCACTTATTTAGAAAGCAAAGCCTGGAGAAATGATGGGCGTCCATGTAGGCCTAATTCTTTTTCTTCATTTTATGCGCTGACGAAGCATTTAAACTGAAATGGTGCGGTAAGTTAAATAGGCCCTAATGTTTGTTCCGAAATCACAACATTTTCCATGGTTTGGATGAACAATTTTGGTATTATTTGTTTTACATTTCAAAAAGAATTAGGCTAATTCAAATACAACAGAATGTACACAATAAAATGGGTAGACATTATATGAATTTTTGCATCGTTGCGCTATTATAACTTCAACATAGACTGTCATAGAGCAATAAGATTTAGCCTACTTGATTTATTTTGCAAGTTATTGAATTCACAGATTTGCCTAGTGTATCAATACCACCTGGAGTTCAAACACCAGCGACGAAATACAAGAAGCTGCTACCAAAAGAAATGCATGAATCGCGGGAAAAACCTGATATATTGCCTTCTTCCTCAAGGCCAGTTACACGTATCCCGCTGAACAGGATTCCTAAAGCGAGACAGCAACTTATTCCATCGGGTTCCATGTCGAAACCAGTTCCACTACGAAAGCGAGACACTCAATCAACCGCAGTTCAACATGATTATGAGTCGATACACGCTGTTGCCAAAAATGTAGAGAAGAAAGGTCAACATCGAAAGGTATGAAGTAACCACTTGGAAATACAGTGGATCCACAGATTCACTCCAGTGCATGTCAATTATCTCCAGCAAAAATTGGCGCTATATTAGGCCTATAGGCCTAATTATTATAGGCCTACATATATCTTTATGTGCCATGGGATAATATTTCTTCTTGTGATGCATAAAGAACGGAAAGACGCATTAATAGACCACAAATTAAATATTGGACCTATGCGATAGCAAGCAACTGTTTGTTTCCGTTTTAACCTGAAGACCTATTATAGAATTGATCTCTCTGTCATTCTTAGATTAGAGGTGCAAGGCTCAGAGCAAGGTTACACGGACTTAAGTGTCAACCGCAAACAGAAATCGCTATCAAAGTCGCTTCTGTTGGTCTATTTTATTTGGACAAACCAGAAGATTGTTTGATGATGTGCTACCATGTACTATTTCAAGGTAGGCTATTATCGATTTTCATGAGATTTAGTTTAAACAATATTAATTTACTCCGATGAGCAATAGCCTGCGGAAGAAGAAGAAGAGGCACATGGACAAAGTTCTTACTACGTGCTCGACAGTAGGCCCTATTGTGTCTCACTGTGTTCCTTTAATAAGCTAAAGAGACATTATACTTTTAAATCGACGTAGGCCTACATGTGTTGATGTTTCTAATGCTTTTATTCAACACGATTTTTTTGCCACTCAAGAAATAATAGGCCTATATAAATAAAAGTTTGGTCGCTGTAAGTGCCTCTTAGAAGTTCATGATTTTTATAATTATGCACTCCGAATTGCCCAGGTCAGAATTGTCCGGTCACGGCCTTTTAAAAAATATTCTACTAATGATTTGATTTTCTGTTCAGAATGTCATCGGATGAAGAAAGAAACTGTCGCCAGAAACGTTGAGGCAAACGTGGAGCTGGAAAAGTTGCGAGAAAACGTTAACAAATGCTCGGCCGTTGAATCGTTAAATGAGGTCTACCGATCAAAACTGCATTCAATGGAACAAACTCTAATTAGCGAAAGATTTCAAAGCAATGAAGATCGGATTCAGTTAAATGAGAAGATAAACAAGTTGAGGGCCGATGTTCACAATGAAAAATTGAAATGCCGGCGATCAGACGATGAGAAATTCATGAACAAATCTGTTATCATGGAAATGGAAGAAAGATTGAGGAAAGCAGAATGCGATAAAGAATTCTTACAACAAAAGACGCAAGATCTAACTGCCCGGTTATCAACTTGCGAATATGAAATTCAAACGTCTAAAAAAGCCTTCGATGGATGCAATAGTGAGATGATTTTGTTGAGAACTGAAAGAGATAATTTTAGAGAAGAACGCATGATAGGCCTACAGAAAAAGAAAAACGAGAATAAGAATAAGATCGAAATAGAGAGACGTGAAGAAAAAGACGCTAACAGGAATCTTCTAGGGCTACTCAAAAAGGAGAATAGTTTGGAGAGTGCAAAAGAGGACAAACTTGATTCTGCTAAAGCAGGAGAATGCGCGTTGGTAAGAAATTCAATGGGGAGAGAACAAACTCCGAATTTCCTGAGCACAAAAATGAAGTTTGAAAAACACAAAAGAAAAGAGTTAGAGGAAAGACTCAGATGGACAACTTCGCAGCTACATCTCAATCGTAAGCCTGAAGGAATAAACATGACCTCCATTTCTCGAGGTTGGCATTTTTCAATCTTTTTACTTTGTACATTGTCTCTCGGTTAAATTGCTCAATTCTTATTGTCAAGCTGGTGTTAAACTACAGGGTCCCATGTTAAGCGGACATTTTGCATTAGGACTACGTTATACAGGGTGGGTCATAAAAACACGCACTGCGGTTTTATGCCAATATCTTGGTCAGAAGTAAGAATTTCTAAACGAAATTTTATAGTCTTACAGAAAATTCATATTTACACATGCTGGACAGATTTCATCAAAATATTTAAAGAGAACAAAAGTTATACCACTTTCAGTGAAACCGTGCACCCACTGTTTTTGACGATTCAAAAAGGTTACGCAACAAAAGTATCAAAAAACGACTAAATTATCTCTCAAATAACTGTTATCAACTGATCTTGATAGTGCTTCCCAATTTGTGTTCATGTGTCCACAACCAGTGCTCAGACTTGCAATGAGTCTCTAATTAAAGTTCTTTGATGGCCGTGTTAATGTGTTCCAAAGGTAAATCTTCCCATATAAACTCCAATGCAACGATCAATACTCTTATCGCTCTTGATTTTGGCTGCAGATTGTGGTATTTCTCCAGCATAGTTCTCCGAAATTGATTTTCAATCCATCGGGTTCAAATCCGGAGATTTGGGGCCACCATTTGCTTTCTCAACGAAACCAGATCCATTGACATCGAGCGCTCTCCTTTCATCCACGCAAAAATGTTAACTCTCAGCTTAACTCTTAATTTCTGCACTCTCACTGTTTATTAGGGTATCAGGTGCTCAAAGTTTTTTTATCTCCAGAAAACCATGGAGGTCTATTTATGGCCCACCCTGTGCTGTATATACCATTGATTTGTCTATGAAAACTGAACCGCGCGTGGTGTGGTTTATCTACACAAATTAATTTCGCGCTTTTTGCATCGCATAAAATTAATGCTTTCTGTATTTCAAAAGAATTAATCTACGATACCGATGTAGCATTGCGTTTCTTAACTTCTTGTTTATTTTATACAGAAAGTCATGTGATTAGAAGCAACTATCAGTTCCTGGTGGAGAACATTGACTCGGATCGTTTAATCAATGTTCTGCATGAGAAAAATTGTATCACGAATGAAGAACGACATTACCTGAGCAATCAACCTGGCAACTTCTATAGGAATGATGAACTTCTGCTTTGGATGAGAGCGATTCGGTTCGATCAGGAGAATGGTTTGAAGGTCTTGGAATGCCTTCGTGAAGCGGAGCACAATTTTGTTGCTGACCTTTTGCAAAAAGGAGGAGGTTCGTCCTAAATATTATTCTTAATCCTGCTTCATGTCTTTATTGTTTTTTATTGACATAAGTATGTTTCTGTTTTGCATTCTCCTATATCAAATATCAAGCAATCAAATAGGCCCAATAGGAAATGAACGAGGCCTAATATAAAAAATTAAACTAATAAGTCTGCTTCTGTGTACATTTTTATGTTGTGTTGATTTTGCCACCATGTACATTGAAACGATGATAAATGGAAACCCAAATTTTTGGCTGACTATTCCACTGCTCTTCCGCTAGCACACAGATTGAAATTTGAGTAGTAGGCAAAGTGTTGATATGAAGCCTATCATGGTTTTTACATAATCAGATCAAGGTAAGTTGTAGCCTACAAGTTCGAGGTCAAGGACTTTAACCCTGACCATAATCCTAACCCACATTACCCTAACTTAGCTCTGTCCCTAGCCAAGCCCTAACCCTGACCCTAATTACGTCACTACCTTGAAATTTTACCGTTTATATGAACACCTTGCCCTTTGACTTTGCCCTCTGACCTATGACGTCATTTGACCTCGATTAGCCTCATATCAGCATTTTACCTAGACTACTACTGATATGCATAAAACACAGATATATAGCCTACCGGTCGCATTTGCAAAAATGCCCATACTTAGATATACGGCACTTCATAGATAATTAGGCCTATGTTAGTGTAACACCTGAAACTATATAAGATGGTATTAATTCAAAGATTATTGCAGTAACATAATAAATTGGATGAGCTATTGAGCATGTTTAATTTAAGTGAGATATCGAATTAGCGTAAAAATCACGGTAGGCCTAGGCCTACATGTAGCAATGCTATGTGACCGCAGTAAAAATAGAGGCCGGATTAGTTTTTAGAATGAGTAGAAGTTGGATGTACCAATTCCAGAGATATTAACGGGCTTGTGTGTAATTATGTAAGCTATTTCTTCTTTGTGCATCTATGCAATTTTCAAATAATTATTTTTATTTGTGGAACAGTTTTAATTTGACGTTTGCTAATATAAATATAGGCTATTAAATGTTGGTATTGCTACCTAACAAGGAGTATCACCAGTCCTGGAACATTATGTTCCAGTTGTGGAAAAGTAAGTTATAACATGTAGCCTACTCGTGTGTTAGTTGTTCCTTTATACAGAAAAAGAGGCAAATTTTAACATTTTCCTGATTTGTCTTGTACACACTTTCAGTTCTTATAAAGTCTAAGATATCAACAAATCTGGTGACGCTCCGAAAGCCAATTCAGTCCAGATTATCCCCTAAATCGCCCAGCGAGAACGTCGGAGCATTAAGAGAAAAGGAAGCCATATTAGTCGAAAACCTAAACCAGGCACGATCGCTGTCAATTTCTATAAGTCAAAGGGCGACGTCAATAACGAGTAGTCTATTTTCGACATTTGAACCCGCAGAAGATGACATCATAATCGTTCCTTACTGTCATCAGGAAGACAATGGCATTGTTTTCTGGCTTTGGTGCCGGTCAAGAGATTCACTGAGAATTTTGCAGAACATGTATGCGTCAGATATCTTACTTGGAAAACTAACACCGATTTTTAAAGAATTTTATCGAGGCAGCGTCTCATCGGTGAAAGTAGTCCCCACGAGCATCACCATATTCGAGAATGATTTCACAAAGAACAAGAGTGAGTTTCGAGTATTTTTGTATTTATAATATTTAGGCCTACTTGAAATGTGTCGTATCTCTCTTGGTTTGAGTAATTAAGAATCATATTAAATGTTTTCTTTCTAGTTATGAAATTTAGCATTTTGGTAGCCTATAATTTGGAATCAAACAGAAGTCGCCCGCTCTGTTTGAAGGAATGAATATAATTCAGTTTCAGCCCACGCCCGTTTTGAGGGCTTTGATGTCCCTTCACTAGTCACAACTTGTGCTTCCTGGCGCCGTGCGCAAAAGTGTACCATATGCAAAACGTAGAAAATAGGCCGCCGCACATTTTCTTTATCGCGCCATCGTGTATGAACACAAACTAACAGTGAGTCCTGCGGTCAGGGCGGGATTAAGAAATGTGGGGGTCTTGTTCGAAATTTCTGTTGGGGAACTTCGCCCGAAAACTCTGATGACTTTTTGTCGTTTGGTCGAAATTTCAGGTTTCTTTTGCTTGCTTGGTGAGTGATATGAGGTGACTTGAGGTCACGTATGGAGTGCCCCGAGCTCGGGTCTAGGCCTTCTTGGTAGCCCGACCTCCGCGCTTTCTTTACTGCTGATAACTTAGACTAATTAAGCCTTAGTTACTAAACACGGGCAAATGGCCATCTTTATGCAGATGATGCTCTGGCTTTTTAATTACCTGTCATATTAAATCTTTTTTCTTTAGTCGTGGCTGGGCTGGGAGCGCCTCTGAGTAGTTTCTTGAAGAGGCGCTATATAAATTCTAATAATGAATGAATGAATGAATGAATGAATATTACCATTAATGTTTCTCAAAACTTTTTCTACAATTATTATTCTTGACCCCCATACCATTAGACAACTTTTGGTTGATATTAAAATACAGATTTCTGATTTCGTGTCTCTACTCCACCCTACACTGTACTACACTTTCACATTCATACAAGTAGGCTACATTGACCTAGGCCTATTGATATTCTATTTTACAATTATATTAATTTTATTTAAATGGTTAAATGCAGTTTAATACGCATATAGGCCCGATTACAGTTTAATACACACAGAATTTTCCTATAGGCCTACATAAATGTGATATTTAGGCCTAACTACAGAGCCCAACAAATTTAATAGGCCTATACATAAGCTTACTCGTTATATTGTTAAACTTTATTTCTATTTATAGGCCTATATTTTTTTAGTATGTTGTATGGACCTACTTTGATTTTAGTATATGCTTTTAAATAAAGATATGCCCAATTAGGCTTTTCTATGCGTAAATGACTACATGCTCAAATTTTCGTGTCGAAATTGGGATCTATTTTTTATTTTCGCAAAGGTTTGTAGGTCTAATAACGAGTGCTGTTATTTTGTGTGTAGAAGTCATCGTCTATACAACTGATCCTAAATTACTTTTGACAGTCAGAACAAAAGCAGCACAAAGGCATAAATCAAAAGTCTACGCACTGGCGGTTTTAACCGATGAGATTTATGTCGTTAATGAAAAGAACTCCGAAGTGGAAGTTTACAACAGAACTAGTCTGCAGTTTCAGCGAAGCTTTAAGGTCGATGATTTAGAAGAACCGCGAGATATCGTGTCCTGCTTTAGAAACAATTGTCTGTATATAATTGATGGAAAACCACGAGGACAACCGATGGAAATCTTGAGGGTCGATATAAATGGAAATATCTTAAAGAAAATCTGGAGAGGAGACGATTGGGGTCGGTTGTCTGTAACCGAAGAATCGAATCTCATCCTGGCGGTAAGAGATAAAGACAAATTACTGGAAATCACTCCAGATGGACAATTGGTTCGTGAGTTAGCACTTGAAGTATCCAAGCCTTGGCATGCGGTTAAATTGTCCAACGATCGTTTGGTGGTGACCTACAACTGGTCTAAGATGGGCGGAATCTGCATAGTAGACTGCAATGGAAAAGTATTGATATCGCCAACCGATAAAGCATTGCGCTCTCTTTCAATATTCCTTCCGATCAACGTTGTGGTGGTCATCAGAGATGAATCGTTTTTGCTGGTCAACGAAGACGGTGGTCAAATCTTACAATTGACATCTACTTTGGAATATGAGAGAGAATTCATGTCTAAGAAACACGGATTGAGACATCCACGAAGAATATTTGTTGATGAATCGAATGGTCGTCTGCTTGCTTGTGACAATTTACGGAACGGCGGAAGCATATTGGCGTTTGATATCGCAGGTTAAAATAAATAGGCCGAACCCTTTCTTAATGGACCAAAACTTAATCTTTGTTTTAATTCGTTGACCACAAGTCTTGGTACATAGCCTACATAGCCTATATGGAGCCACATTTTGATGGAACGATAGATATATGTTTGACAGTTTGAGTGTCTTCAGTGTCCTAAGACTATCAATTAATTATCGAAGATCGATGGCTTCAAGCTAATGGTGAATTGTTTTGAAATTCATGCGAATCAACAGATGACGCTTCATAATTGTATGATGGACAATATTATAATTAACGTGCTGGGACAGTCACTGGGACTCACCATTTCCAAGAACATACCATTCCTGTGTGCAATTCCAATCAAATAGAGGCGTAGACGTAGACAACGTTGCAAGCAGCCCGGCCTACTATTTACCTAGTAAAGAGTTGTTAAGGAATAAAATATATTAGCCTAAATAGTATGATAATATGATAATTATTTGGTATAGCCTATCACTCGAATAATATGCAAGGAATGGGTGACTATAGGCTGAGGTCACTTTTGTAGCAGGTATTTCAATTCTTATTATCTCTCAGCAAGTGAACTCATGATTTTACTTGCAATGGAAACTTGTATTGCGCTTGTAAGACACAGTAAAAATTACAGTCTTCTGCAAAGCTACACCAAATACCTGCAGGCATAATAAGGATTAAGCAAGTCTACAAGTCTGCAATCTGCATATTTAACCGCCATAAATATCTTGTATGCACTGCAGTCTAGAATAATGTCTTTATCTCTAAATTTCTGTAATGAGAAAAGTAAACCATCTGTTTGAACGATGTTCAAAACGCTTCATCTTGGCTACAAATGCGATATCTCAATATAAAATACCATGCCAGAATTATCCATGGTAGGCTACTTAGAATTGTTGCACTGCGGTCGGAATAAAGATTTCAAATCTTTGCACTGGTTGCTTGGATAGCTGTCCTTGTGGGTCTCCCAAAGTCCCGGATACTCCAGCTTCAGTCTGTCTTCAACTGCGCTGCCAGAGTCGTTGCTGATCTGCCAAAATTCTCGCATATATCGTCATAGGCCTATATGCGTGATACCCTGCACTGGCTGAGCTCCCAGTCGTGGACAGTATTACATTCAAGATCATCGTCATGGGACGAGTGTCAATGGTTGACCGGGCTCCGGAGTATATTAGGGAGCTTTGTATCCTCGTCTCCAACCAACCAGGTCGTCGGTCTCTGCGCTCTGTCAAAAAAACTGACGACTTTGTTTAGTCATTTGGTAAAAATCTCAAGAAAAGTTTTCATTTTCCCAGTAAAAAAACCTGACGACCTTTTTTTTAGTCATTTGGTACCTTTTTTAGTGGGGGGCTTAGTCGAAAATACTTCATTTTCCCTGTACAAAAAACATGATCACCTAGTGGGACTGAACCCCCTAACCTCCTGGTGTCGCCACTGTTAGCCTCATTTCTTTCTGGTCTTCGACCAACTAGACTTGGACATCGGATTATTTTAAGAGCCTCTCTCTGATACGACGCAGTCTCGTGAACAAACTGAGGGTACGAGTTTGGCATTTATGCAGACTGCAGAGCCTTAAAATTTTCAGAGTACGACATGATTTTTGTGTGTCCTTGTTCAATGACACACGACTGTAGACGTAGTAATGTAGTAGCTGTCCCATGAGACACCCGGCTTCATATCCTGCAGCTGTGGTCGCCCGACAGTCCAATATTACAGTGTCCAATAGTCCAATTAGGAGTGTACAGGAGCGTGTGTTTCGTTCCCGTATTCAAGACATCGCTAACTTCAAGTAGGGCGCGTCTGATGAAGAGTGGCAGCTGTGTGACCAGTGACGTCTACGACCCTGTGTCCGTGAACAGGGAGGACATTTTGAACACCATATATTATTATATAAGCTTAGTCTAGCTGAACTTCACTTCCTTTCAGATTTTGCATGTTGGAAATTTCCATAATATGTCGGCGCTGCATCTCAAAGGCTCAAAGAGTTGATACACTCACGAACATTTCTAGTCGGCGTTAGGATTTGGTGGTAATAATTATGGCTACTGTTGTTGTTGTCTTTAAAATTTCAGGCAAAATGCTAAAAGTTTTGACCGGATTATAACACTTTTTGTTGGGTCTACATTTCATCGGAACACTGTGTAGTGTGTACGCTAATACTGGCCTGTGTCGATACAACCCGCTGAGATTAGGCTTCTCTTAAACAAATAAATTACACACTTCATGAGTACAATGCACGGGGTTAACTTTGAAGTTGGCTGATAGGCATAAGCTTAAGTCTCACAGTGTTCCAAAGTACAAAATCAATGATAAAGTCAGCCAGATCGTGCAAGTTAAGCATATAAAAAGTTTGACAAAATTTAATGGCTGTATATTTATACTCCAGCTGTAAGTTTTTACCATTATCATGACGCAAGCTTGAGCAAGGACACGTGATCCGTGCAGTAAAACTCTGTTTTTAGACTGTGATACAGGAAACAGAAACTGAGGATTTAAAATGGCTGGATGTTCATCACGAAAGGACCAACTGTGGTATTTTGCTCTACAGCTTGCTGAAGAAGAAACAAAATTAATTCAGACTGCACAACAGGAGGGTAATATTATTTTAACATAGATAAAATTAGCAGACATAAAAAAAGGTTCCACGACAACTGGTTCAACGACAACTGGTTCACAACAATAATTGTTTCACGGCAATATTATTGGAGCTAGATTGATGAAAATATTCTCGCTCAAACTGGAGCTGGATTGATGAAAATACTCTTGCCTAAATAGGAGCTGGATTGGTGAAAATGTTCTTGCTTAAACTGGGACTGTATTGATGAACATGTTCTGGCTTAAACTGGAACTGAATTGACGAAAGAACGTTCGTGAAATTGAAGCTGTATGATGGTATTTTTATATCTGAAATAGAAGCTGGATTGATGAATAGAATGCTCGACAAATGAAAGCTGGATTAATGATTTTTTTATTCATGTATTTCAACATGCATCGAGCTTCCATTTTTAAGCGCTTAATCGTTAATCCGGATTTCATTTTTCAAGCGTTATTTTTGTCAATCCAGCTTCTATTTCACCTATATGGAACCTTCATCCAGCTTCCATTCACCGTTTGCCGGTGAGTCACTAATATTGTCGTGTACAAAATAATGAACAAGTTGTCGGTTAACGAATTGTCCATGAACCAGTAAACTGTTGTCGTTGAACCAGTTGTCGTGACACCCCGCGATACAAAGTCTCCCCCCCAAAGAGTCCCACTGAAGGCTTAAACGTTCTTTTGGAATACATTTTTTTCTGATGTAGAAGTATATATTTATTCATGTTAAATGATATAGGCCTAGCAGTGTAAAGTGTAAACTAACGGTTTAATTGCTCATCTATAAATTTCATAATCATACGACTGTAGCCGAATTCACGCTCAACGGAGAGACTTTATTTCGTAGCAGAGGAAATATTCTCTCCTACCGGAGACTTTATTTCGGAATATAGTCTCCGGAGGTCGAATTTATTCTCAAACAGATCCGCCGGAGGAGAATCTCTTTTGAAATAAATAGCCTACGCTTCAATCATCTCAGCCATTAGGCTATTAGGCCTATCTTTCGTCAGTTGTTCATAATCCAGCCACTTCGTTCAACACGCTCCTCATCCTCCATTACACTGCTTCGCCCTACCATCACTTCATCGCTGAAATTCGCAAACCGCTCCATAGCCATTGCGGTTCCACCTCTTTGGAACAAACTTCCGCAACCGCTAAGGCAAATTTCCGACCCATCATACGCGCTCACCAAACCTCCACCTCTCGCTATCTCCCCACGAGCCTTTCACTCAAAACTGAAAACATTGCTCTTTCACAAATCCTATCCTGATTCTTCCGATTCTCCTCAGTCCTCACATTCCTCGTTATTTAAACTTTAAACATCACCCATATCAGCCGTCTATGGGTCTACCTGTCTGACTCTCCGGACTTGACCCGGAGCCTACCATCGATTTTGTTTTGTGAAAATGCCTATGAATAAGCTAGTTCCCGCGACTTCGCTTTTGTTGGCGCTCTAGATTCTAGAAGTCTCGAAATTACGGATTACGATTACGATTGTCCTAATAGCCTACATGTAGGCCTATATAGATATATTATTTAGTTGTACACAATCACTCTTCATGCAGCCCGACCGGGAAACTTTAAGTTAAGACCAGCTATCATCTACCGACTAGAATCAGTTGACTGGAATCGGCGTGTTTGCGATGGAGTTTTGTGCTCAGTGACATTGTATTTGTTGTAGATGTGATTATAGATCTGTCATTACGATAACTCTTTGACATCAGAAGCTTTAGATAGAGCGAATGCGATTATGCGAGGAGCGCTGCTGTAATGGCACCTCACTCCTGTTTCTTCTCTTTTCTCACTATGAGCGCCTCGGAATAGTTATTCTACAAGAGGCACTTTATAAATCTTTAAATTAAATAATTACAGTAATATTATATAATAAGCTTAGGCAACATATTTTGACCACGTATAAGCAACAAAATAGTTATGAGAAGCTCACCGAGACAAATTAAATTTAAAATGCATCGGCTGAACTACAGCGCTCTGGTTGTCAATGTAATATTTTGAATTCACTATAGAAGGACATGGTCAGAGAATTCAGACAAAATACAACCAACTGGTTAGCAACCTATCGTGCTTGGGCGACATCATAGCAATGATGTTTGAGAAGCATAAACTAACGTTGAAAGAGTTAGAGCACATCCAGTCTTTGCAATCAACTCCAATCCGAGCCAATGAAGAGCTGCTAAGCATCATAGCCAGGAAACCGAGTGATGTCTATGAATGCTTTCTGTTGCTGGTTAAATCAACGAATCAACTGCATCTATATCAAATGCTGGTGTCTGGTGAAGACGGTGAGTAGGCTATGAAGTGCTAGTGAATAATTTGGTCATTTAGCCCATTAGCCTACATAAAAATCTTTTTTTAAATACAGTCATAGCATGAACACATAGGTCTAGCTGTGCTTGGTTTATTCCGTTCTGCTAGTTATTGTCTAGTCAATTAATTCATGTAAATCTAATTTACTGTGAACGTTTAAAACTTTATTTTTGAAGCGAGTAATGTAAAACTACACATTTTAGAAAAATAATCTAAATAAGCCTATTAGTGTTTTTAAAAAATTCAGTTGAGGCAAAGCTCAGACTAAATATCATAGCCTGTATTTGATTTATTCCAGCACGTGATGAAGCAAATACTGACAAGCTCTCTGATCACAAAGACTTGATTTGCCGGAATTTCATGTGGCTATCAGAGAACCTGGACACAGAAAGTGGACTAATCACTCAGCTGTATCAACAAAATGTGTTGACAGTTCGCGAGAAAGAACGTATATTCTGTGTGAACGACATTTTCCTAAAGAATGAACTACTGCTTGGATTGCTCAGCAAAAAGTCTTCTAAAGAATTTGAGACATTTCTTGAAGCGCTAGAGGAATCTGGTCAAGAACACGTGTCAGAGAAACTTAGAAAACCAGCAGGTAGGCCTACGCTAATAAAATTAATTGCTTGCTGTGCAGTTATTGTGTTTTAAAACTAATATGCTACAGTGCATTAGCTTCCGGTGAAATGGTCTATCGCATACTGTTTTATAGACGAATCTGTTCCCCGTTGCAGTTATGACCTACAAACCGTTTTATCGACCGCCGAAACTTCAATGTTCCATGCGCGGTGTTTATGAAAACTAATAATGCTCACGAAGCAGGCCATTCACGAGCCTGTGATGGTACACTTTAAATGCTTGGCAGAAATTACAACTCTTCTATAGAGTAGATCAAGTATTTCGATATTCATTCCATTCATAATCTCAAAAGGTACTAATTAAAATGTAACCTAATTTACAAACAAATATCATAGCCACTGGATGAATTATAATCTATTGGAGCACCGTTATAGTATGACTCCAACACAGACTAATAGGCCTACTTGGCTTAGTTTGGAAATGATTGAATTCACAGATTCGACTATTGCATCTATTATACCACCTTCAGTTAAAACACCGAGGAGTACATGCAAGGATCTACTACCAAAAGAAATGCACGGATCGAAACATAGAAGTGATGTCTTGCCTTCTTCATCAAAGCCAATTATCCCGCCAAAAACTTTTCCTAAACCTGGACAGAAAAATAATTCATCACGTCCGTTCTCTAAACCGGTTCCACCACCAAAGCCGGACGCTCGATCAACTGCAGTTCAACATGATTCTAAGTCGATAAACGCTGTTGCCAACAATACGGAGAAAAAAGTTCAACATCAAAGGGTATGAATCAGTCATTTGGACGTCAAAGGTTTTTTTTACATGTAAGCCTAGTTGATCCGAATCACTCTATTGAATGCCACTTAACTCCAGTAGGCCCTACTTTACGAAAACAAATTGACTTTAGGCCTATACTTCTCTTTTCTGTGTTATAAATCTGGGCTTTTCTATATGTCTATGATGCACAGAGAAAGAAACAGAGGTAGGCTAATAACGACCGTTATTTAAACATTTTTCGACAGACAACATCCGTTTGTTATCGCTTTGCACATGCGGGCCTACAACTGTTACAGTATAACTGTCCTACAATGTATATCTCTTCCATTATTAGATTCAAGGAGTCAGATTCAAAGCAAGACTAGCAGAACTTGAGTGTCAACCGCAAACAGAAATCGCCATGAAAGTCGCTTCTGTTCGCAAATTTCATTTCGACCAACCGGACGATTGTTTGATGATGTGTTACGATATATTATTCAAAGGTAAAATCGATTTCCTTAAGATTTTGTCTAAACAAGAATAATTTACACCGATGAGCAATAAAGATGAACCGCAATGCATGTGTACAACTGTACATTGTGTACAAAGTACTCGTTATGTGATCGCCAGTATGTGGCTCAACGTGTTCCTTTCAAATTCTAAGGAGACGTTAAAGTCAGCATGTCAATTTGTTTTCAATTACTATTATGTAGAATGTATTCATAGAAACAAGTAGGTCTAAAACAATTAGGCCAAGAAGAATTCAATTAACAAGAGCGGTCAATAACCTAATAGCCACCAGAGAATAAGTGTAAGCCCTATAAACTTTCTACTTATGATTTGATTTTCTTGATAGCAAGTCATCGGATGAAGAAAGAAACTGTCGTCAGAAACGACGAGATAAACGTGGAACTGGAACAATTGAGAGAAAACGTCAGTCAATACTCGGCTGTTGCTTCGTTAAATGAGGTTTATCGATCAAAACTGCATAAAATGGAACAAGATTTAATTAGCGAAATTAGCAATAGAATGCACTTAGAAGAGAAGATTGAGAAACTCAAGGAAGATATCTACCATGAAAAAGCGAAATTCAAACGATTCGACGACGAGAAACTCTTAAACAAAAATGTCATCATGAAAATGGAAGAAAGATTGAGAAAATCAGAATACGATAAACATTTCTTCCAACAACAAATGCAAGAACTTAGAATCCGTTTGGCAACTAGCGAATATGAACATCAAGCCACTCGAGATGCCTTAGATGCATGCAATAGGGAGATGATTTTGTTGGGAACTTAAAGAGACGAGTTGAAGAGAGTAACCGAGATACTAACAAAAGAGAAAGAGATCAGGAATGAACTGGAAATGCAGTTAAATGAAGCACAAGAAGCAACCATGGATCTTCTAGAGCGACTGAAAGAGAATGAAAAAAGTATACAGATGGCTGAAAAAGAAAAACTGAATCTGATTGAAACTCAGAAAAGCGCAATGGAAGAACGATCATTAGAAAGAGACTTAATAATAAAGTTAAAAGAAGAACTGGAGAGTGAAAAACATGAGAGAAAAGATTTGGATGACAAGCTCAGACTGGCAACAGCGCGGCTGGAACAGGTCAATCGTAAGCCAGAGGGCTTGTTGATCACTCCAGGTGGGCTTTTACTTATTCCGAGAGAATAAGATTTAACATTGCCACGTAGTCTGAATGAATTAATATGATCCATTTTATTATTGGCAAAGTAGGCTAAACAATAAGCTAGCGTTCACATTTCAAACCAGATTTGTTATTATAGACCTAACATTGACTGTCTTAAGATAATAATTGCACCTTGCATTGCGCGGTTAATTTAAAAATTATATTTTCGGTCTTTTGAATTGCATGACTGCCCTTCAACATTTCTGGACACTTAATCGAATAGATAACATAGTAGATTTCGTTGCTTATACTTCTTGTTAATTTTATACAGGCAGTCGTGTGATTAAGAGCAACTATCAGTTCCTGGTGGAGAACATTGACTCGGATCGTTTAATCAATGTTCTGCATGAGAAAAATTGTATCACGAATGAAGAACGACATCACCTGAGCAATCAGCCTGGCAACTTCTACAGAAATGATGAACTTCTGCATTGGATGAGAGCGATTAGGTTCGACCAGGAGAATGGTTTGAAGGTCTTGGAATGCCTTCGTGAAGCTAAGCAGAATTTCGTTGTTCAACTTTTGCAAAAAGAAGGAGGTAATTATAAACATCGTCTATAATATTCAACTCTTGTCTTAATATTATTTAGTGTGTTTATGCTTCATAAAGTGGAATGCTAGAGTTACGAAATCAGCGCTTGAAGTGTAAAAAATAAGTGCCTGGACGCACCGTACATTTCAGGCTGTGCTGGCGTATGCTACTTAGTGGCAGGGCAGCGTTCTGATTTTAAAATAAGTAGCCTAGCTGGATGCCGCCCATGGCCGTCCAGTCATATTTGAACCCGGTACGAAATTATCAAGCAATCATACACAATACACATGACACAGGACTGAACGATGGTAGACTCAATTTGATGATGATGATGATGATGATGATGATGACGACAACGACGACGACGATGATGATGATGATGATGATGATGATGATGATGATGATGATGATGATGATGATGATGATTGCAGGTCAACTGGATTTAAAGCACCCGGGGGATGAGATGAGTGAGGAGGTTCCCGTTGCTCTCCTCACAGGCACTTACTAGTCTTGCAAATGAGCAAGGTCCAGCTCTTGTCCAATGTCGCTTCTCAGAGTCTTGAAGTGCCGGTCGATTCGAAACTGTGGCACTTTGGTTACAACGTATTAAGTAGAAACTTTTAGTTTGTCGCTGTCAACGCCTTTTAACATGTCCATGACTGGAACTCTTTGCTGGCCAATGTTTCCCCTAGTATTAGGCCTACCTTGCAGTATTTGATGTTCTGATGAAAATTATTATTTTCTTAATTAAAATTTGAAGCTTATGCAACAATTCGTTGCTTTAATAGACAGATCCTAGATATAATTTTTTTCTTAAATGGAAGTAGCTACTACTAGGTAGGCCCTATAAAGCGGGTAATCGTGAGCAATATCATACAGCGAAATTGAAAAGACGGCAATAATTTACCAACATAGACAACGGTTTAACCATTAGAAATATCATGATGTGCAAATGTATGCAATAAAATGAATAAATGAACTCTAGAAAACTGGTGTATGAAACGGTAAACGCTCAGCGAATACACACAATTCCACAATCTACCTAGGCTATTAAATTTTGCTGTGAAACTCCGGCCCTGCTCACTCCGTTGTATGATTTCTCCTCCGCTAGCCTAAAGACGGAGATATGACAGTTTAAACCTAGATTTTCCAATTTCAGAGATATGAATGAACTTGTGTGTAACATATAAACACAAACAATTTCTATTTTTATGGTGTAGGCCTACATTTTCCAAAAATGCTTCATTCGTTGAATATTTCGCATTAGAAGCTAATCTGACCTAACAAAGAGCATCGCCTGGTTCATTTGTCCAAGTGATTGTAGGGCCTACAGTTAAATATGCATTGTTGTGATAGTTGTAATTAGACGTGTTGACAAAGCCAAATTTGATAAATTGGTTGATTTTTGTTTTATGCGCTTTCAGTTCTTATTAAGTCTAAGATATCAACAAATCTGGTAAAGGGAGGACAACCATTTAGTTTATTCGCCAAGTCGTCCAGAATTGAAGCGTTGAAAATAAAGGAAGCCGCAATAGTTGGAAAACTAAATCAGGAACCATCGCAATCATTTTCTACAAGTCAAAGCGTGACAACTGAAACCGCAGATGATGATATCATAATCGTTCCTTACTGTCATCAGGAAGACAATGGAATTGTTATCTGGTTTTGGTGCCAGTCAATAACTGCGCAGATAAATTTACAGAGCATGTATTCATCAAATATCCTAATTGAAAAACTAATCCCAATCTTCAAACAAAATTCCAAAGACAGCAGCTCATCTGTGAAAGAAATACTTGTCCCCACTAGTATCACCATTTTCGTGAATGATATCACGAAGAACGAAAGTGAGTTTTCGAGTATTCCTGTTGTCTGTATTTCTGAAGTTTCTTAAGATATATTTTATCAGTTGTGATAAGAACAATTGGGCATAAAGAACAATTGGGCATCATATTAATAATTATTCTGCAGTTTATGGTAGGCTATACTTGTCTACATTTTAAACCTCACAAGATTGTACAATTATGTATTAAGACACCGAATCTTAAGTTCAATCTAAATAATCAACTGTAGGTTATTGTAAGCTTAATGCCAATTTTAAAACTGGACTGTAGTTCAGCTAAGTGCACGTAGCATAACTATGGCATGTAGCATATCACAGACAGTGCTAAACGTAGTCTGAAAAAATAACCGTGTCTGTATTGGTCAGCTGGCGTTAAATATCATTTTTAATCTGCATGGTGGGCCAAAAACGACCCCACTAGGTTTTTTGGCCAAAATGAAAATTTTTTAAATGAAAATTTACAAGTCTTAAAGACTCCCTAAACGTGGTACAACTTTTTCTGTTTGATTTTTTGATGAAATCTAGCCATCATGTGTAAATATGAATTGTCTTTAAGCCTGCAAAATGTCATTTCAAAATTCTTACTTTTGGCCAAGATATTGGTCAAATATCTGGGGGTATTGTTTGCTAACCCTGTAGGCTTTGTTCATAAATGAATGCCGTGTCACGTGATATTCTATCCCTCTTAAAAGCTATCCGGAGGATGATTGCTAACGAGTTGAAAAGAGTAACCGAGATGCCAACTAAAGAGAAAGAGATCAGGAATCTATCCCCCGGATGGAATATACCGGTCTAGACTATCCAGTGGAATAAACCATTCTATCCCCTTTATAGAAAAATGCGTAAAATTGAAAAATATGCGTAAAATTGAAAAATTTATGTTGCAATCAAAATTTAAAGTGACTCTTAATTGTTTTAAGTGTCCTTAGCAATGTTCCGACCAATTCAACTCGAATGTTCTTAAGAGTTCTAAATGTTCCATAATTTTATAAGTACTGCCTGTACTGGGTATTCTAAACCCAAGGTAAGCAAAATTATCTAGTAGGAATAAACATACTTATTAGTGTCATAGTTCAAAGCAACGCAGATAGAAGTTAATTTCTAAAAAAATAAATTCATGAGGAAGTGACTTTTTTAACTTCTCTTCATTTGCGGTGATACGACTAATACGGGGATAGGCCTACTCTATTTCTTGACACCGGTCTCAGACCCGGACAGACTCGGCTCACTTTCAGGCCTGATTATAACTATTGTCTTAATGCTGTTAGCCAACATTTATATTTTGATTATTATAGTCTATTTTATTATGTTATAACATAAACTACTTTTATTTTGCTGTGTAACTTTTGCATAAAGAAATAAGCCTACTTGTATTAGGGCCTACAATTTTGAGTATAATTTTAATATGTACCATTGTACCTTGTCCTATTGAAATTCTAATGTATTTTGTTTGCTCAAACAAAGGTTTACCGCAATAAAAAAATTATGTGGTTTTTGTGTAGAAGTCGTCGACTTTAAAACTGAATCGAAATTACTTCTGTCAGTCAGAACAAAAGCAGCACAGAGGAATAACGCAGATGTCTACGCATTGGCGGTTTTAACCGATGAGATTTTTGTGGTATCAGAACGGAATTCGGAAGTTGAAGTTTACAACAGAACTAGTCTTCATTTTGAAAGAAGTTTTATCGTTAAAAAGTTAGAGGAACCGCGAGATATCGCGTCCTGCTCTAGAAACAATTGCTTGTATATAATCGACGGAAAACCTCGAGGGAAGCCAATGGAAATCTTGAGGGTCAATATAAATGGAAATATCTTAAAGAAAATCTGGAAAGGCGACGATTGGGGTCGATTGTCTGTAACCGATGAATCGAATCTCATTCTAGCCATCAGTGATAAAGATAAATTACTGGAAATCACTCCAGATGGGCAATTGGTTCTTGAGATAGCACTTGAAGTATCCAGACCTTGGCATGCTGTTAAATTGTCCAGCAATCGTTTTGTGGTTAGCTACGACTGGTCTAAGAAAGGCGGAATCTGCATAGTAGACGGCTATGGAAAAGTATTGATATCGCCAACCGATAAAGCCCTGCTCTCTCTTTCAATATTTCTTCCAATCTACGTTGTGGTCAACAGAGATGAATCGTTTTTGCTGGTCAACGAAGACGGTGGTCAAATCTTGCAACTGACATCTACTTTGGAATATGAGAGAGAATTTATGTCTAAGAAACACGGATTGAGACATCCACGAAGAATATTTGTTGATGAATCGTATGGTCGTCTGCTTGTCTGTGACAACTTACTGAACGGTGGATGCATATTGGCGTTTGATATCGCAGGTTCAAACAAATAGACCGAAGCCTTTTCAATAGACCAAAACTTAGAGTTTGTTTTAATTCGTAGACCACTTGGTACAGATAGGCCTATGGAATCATATTTTGATTGAATGCGACATTTTCGAATGACTTCAGTGTCTTAAGACTATCAATATTATTATTATTATTAAAGGTCAAAGGCTTCAAGCTAATGATGGATTGCTTTAAATTTCATGCAAACCAACTGATGACGCTTCATTATTACAGGATGGACAATTATCGCACTGAGACTCCCCGTTTCCATAAACATACAATTCATGTGTGCGGATCCAATAGAATAGAGGCTTATTCGTAGACAACGTTTCAAGCAGGACTAGTATTTACCTGGTTTAGAGTTGCTAAAGAATATACGCACATAGCCTATAATTATTATACATAACATAATTTTTTTAATCAGCAACCAACTCATTCATTACAGATAGTGTAATTATACATCAGTTATCTAATATGTCGGCTCGCCCAGGAGACCCAAAAGGGGCCCGAGGTCCCGATAGCCAGGGCCATCTGAAAGAATTGGATTAGAAAAAGCAGCACGGCCGACTGGAAAATAAAGCAGCTTCATGAACAATAAATTCTTGACTAGCATAATAGGCCTAGGCTATATACAAAACAAAAGTGAGTTAGGAAAGTACATGTAGAATAAAGTTAGTGCAGTCACACACATGTATGGGAACAAGTGCACACTCCCATATGAAGGTGAATTAACAGTATTTCCCCAGATTGTTAGAGGTTTACATTTCTTGTTGGATGAAGGCTGAAAACTCCCGTTCGAATAGACAAATTGACGGCAGGGAGCGATTATCAAGAGGAATACTATTCCATGTTCTTGGTCCAATCGGACAATTCGGACCGGACAGTTCAAACCGAAAAATTCAGACCGAACAATTCTTAGCACCCAAATTCGTGATGGGACTTCCACTTTAGGTCAAATTTTCCTAGCCTACCCATCTCCATCACCCAAAATGTATACTGTCCAAACTAATATTAATCTGACACCCGACTATTATATCGGACATAGAAACTCTGGGCCTATATAGGTATGAAACTTACATTGATCTGAATGAGATGCCTAAAAGTTGGTAATTTACTGCATTTAACTACTAATTTAAGTTTCTTATTTCTGTTAGTGGATCAATTTTAAAAGATCGAACAATATTTGCTTGGTGCCATAATTAGGCCTATATTTCATACCATTGATAAACAAAAGTTTCATAGTCGTAAGAGCAATATTTTTACATGCACTCCGAATTGTCCGGGTCCGAATTTTCCGGACACCTGGTACAATACATGTTATAGCTTTAAATCTTGTATTAGTGCGGGCAAAAGGAATATAAAAGGGTTAGTATTTCTCAAGCAACTCTCTTGAATAGGCCTATCAGTGCTGAATTTGATATAATCTCAAAAGGTAGCCGGTAGTTGATTATGGGTATATACCGTATATCGATAAATAAATATTCCAATTTGTAATTGCCTTATTTGATCTACAGGTAGTTGTGGTATTTTTAGACCTATGAATTTTGCTTTTGTGCAGTGTTGTTGTCAAGACCTCAAACCTCAAGACCAAGACAAAGACCAAGACTTTGAACCTCAAGACCAAGACCAAGACCAAGACTTTGAGCCTCAAGACCAAGACCAAGACCAAGACTTTTAGGCTCAAGACCAAGACCAGGACCAAGACTTTTGGTCTCAAGACCAAGACAAGACCTTGCGAAAATGCAGGTTCTGCTATCTTAATGAAAACGTATTTTATTCAAACAAAGCAACTCTATAACCAAACTGCAGAGAATTCCGAGTTCAGTTCGTGCCTACAAAACTCCTTAATGTGACTATGTGCAATGTTATTGCAAATGGCTGTTGCATTTTAACAGAACCAATTAATTTTCTGACCAAGGCGTGCCCGGTGTGGCCTCATGAAAATTCCACCATGCGAAAAAATACTTTCTACAGGTGCTGAAGATATGCTGGCACGCACAGCATCTTTTCAAGCACTGGATATAAATTTAGAAATCGTGAGTCTTTTTTAAAATCCTGCCATGTTGCTGTTCATTATATTGTATTAGGCCTACATGAACTGCCATATTATACCATGATTTCATTTTCTACTAGGCCTATATAATTATAATTTTATTAGTTATTATTATAATATAATTATAATACTATCGTGAAGGCAGGTCTTGGTCTTGGTCTTGAAAAACCAAGACCAAGACTTTGAACCTCGAGACCAAGACCAAGACCAAGACTTTGGCCCTCAAGACCAAGACCAAGACCAAGACTTTTATTCTCAAGACCAAGACCAAGACCAAGCCTTTTAAAACCGAACTCGAGCGCACTCGAGACCAAGACTTTGGTCTCGAGGACAACAAGTCTGCTTTTGTGTGGGCTCCATGAGGGATTTTTGAAACAAAACGTATAGCCCGTTTTGGAGGAGAAGAATTTTTGAGAGGTTTGACTTTATATGCAGATGACCACACAATGTTACAGTAAGATATGTAATTATGTATGGATGTTACGCCTACCGTACGAGTGTATCATATAGTGAGGTTCTGATCTGTGGTGGGAGGATTCTGGATATGTGTGATAGAATTCCTAGATTTTTTGCTATATTTTTAGATACTCGACATGTGCTCCTTCCAGGACAGGTGTTGGTCTACGTAAACTCCTAAAATTTTCGATGATTGCCCTTGAGTGATAGGTGTACACTGTACCGAATATAAGCTTACATAAATTAGGGTATGATGTTGGAAGTGCTTTTTTATGTGACCTAAAGATGATGTAATTAGTTTTATCGAGATTGAGGGTTAACTTATTAGAGCGAAACCATGCTACATTTTTAGGTCGGAGTTAGTATGATTAATTAATGCTTCAAGTGAGGAATGAGAGTTAAAAATATTAGTGTCGTCGACAAACAATAGAAAAAAAAATCAGGAGCTAGTACTTCGGGCTTAACGACACTGTTTCATATGGAAGATGATTAGTGTCGGAGGCAGAGTACAACCTCACACTCCACGTTTATATTGCGACCGAGCCACCCGCAGTAAAGATCCGAGAAATTAATCTCTGACCGGGAATCGAACCCGGGCCGCCGGCGTGGCGAGCGGGCTACAACCCACTCGGCCACGCAAGATCTACGAATCAGGAGCTACACTAGGCAGATCGTTTATCAAGGGCGGATACAGAAACTTTGGATGGGGGGGGGGCAAAAATTCTTGGCCTCGGGTCTGGGAAAAAGTATGTTCATATCCGACGAAAAGTTGATGACTTTTTTTAGTCATCTGGAAAAATTTATTTCTCAGGGAAATTCATACCATTTCACATTTCATCCGCCAAAAAAGTTGATGACCTTTTTTATTCATTAAGTCCAAATCTTTTAAAATATACAAAATTATAAGCTTGTTGAAACCAAATGGGGCCACGATACATGGGCATTTCTAAATGGGGGGCCATGGCCGGATTGGCCCCCTCTGGATTCGCTCCTGTCGTTTATGTTTAAAATAAACAGCAGTGGACCATGGATAGAGAGTTGTGGAACCACGTAATTTCTTTTGGAAGTGACTTAGTAGCCTACCATTGCGGCTAACTAGCTGCATTCTGTTTTCCAAATAACTTTCAAACCATTTTAGTTGGGTGCTTCGAATTCCATAGATGGGCAGTTTTTTTAACAGTAGGCCTATGCCATGGTTGATGGTATCAAAGGCTTTTGCCAAGTCCAGAAAAATTCCTAGCCTATGGAGCATTGAATTTTATCCATTGCATCATAATCTTAACACGCATAATAAAACCTTCGTCTAATTAGCCAAATGTAACACGCTGCGGTCTGCCAACTTGATGTTTTGAGTACTAGACAATTGATTTAGGCTACTGGGCCATACAAAGTTAGGCCTAAAGTGTTGCATTAAGAATTCACCCACAAGCAGGGAAATTTATATTGTATAATTAGCCTACTTCACCTAATAGCCCACAGTTAGTCCTAAGCACATGTTCATTGTAAGTAGGATTGACTGCAGTGTCAAAATTATAGGTGAGTACACGCTACAGTACTGTTGCCTAGACCTGTCTGCAGGTAATTTTCCGTATACTAAACACTAATATTTGAGAGGTCAGTAGGCCTACACTTTGTTTGCTCGCGGAGGATAGGTCTAGGCCTATCCTCAACCCCTGCAATAGCCCTCATTGTAAGTGTTGGCGAGAATGTTGAGGCCAACAAAAGCAGGTGATATTCAGCGGACAGGAGAAGATGCGTTTGTACTGCGCAGGGATATTTGCTAAGAGAAAGTCCAGTTGACGAACTAATCAGCCTACACCCCACGGTAGGCCTAGCCTAAATTTGAATTTGTAAGTGGCTTCTACCGTTTCGTACTGACGCCAGCCGCTTAATTAACGGACAAAGGTTGTATAGGCCTACATTAGGCTTAGCCTAACCCTTAGTAGATCAATAGGCTTACACCGGCTGAATAATATTATAAGTAGGCTATACACGATTAGGGCATTTGAGTGGAACTAACTCGCATAGTAGCATGATGGGCTTTCAGCATGGCTTCTTCAGTGTACAGTTCTACACAAAAATTGCAGTTATAAAGGTATTTGTGCAGCTGTAAAAGCATTTTGTGCATTGAAAAATAATTGATGGTGTCCATTGTCGTGCTATTTGGACTAGTTTGCCGTGGAAGATTGAAAGGGAGTGACGGTAGGGGACTGTTCATGCCGAGTCTCACAGTGCAAATATGCTGCTATGATAATGGAACCTCGTCTGATTCGAATGAGAACTGTGCAATGAAAAGAACTGTTTATTAACTGTGATGTATACAGACTTAGAAGTCAGTATGGTCAAATATTCATCGCGAAAGGATCAGTTGTGGTATCTTGCTCTGCAACTTGCGGAAGAAGAAACAAAATCCCTTCAGTTTGCGCAACAAAACGGTAAGTTATATCAATTATGATAAGCTTACTCATTTCATTATTAAATTTAGCTGAGAAATAGACTAAACGATTGCGGATATTGTATTAGTTTTAGTATCCTTTTAAACTGTGACTTTCAACATCGGATGGCGTGATCTATTGTGACAGAAATAGCTTTAACACATTCAGCGCCGGTGTAAAGGTTTCAGATTACCCCCTTCTAAACATTACCCCCTAAAACTGTAATTTGCATCAATCATCGCATCTATTGCACTAAAAATATCAGAAAAATCATCCCGCTTCTTGTTTTGGTCCGAAGATTTTCATCCGTCAAACCACTTCGTGGTTTGTTATCATTATTTTCATCTGTTATTAAAATACTAAATCGCCGCTGAAGTTACATGGAGAAATCGACGGGTGCCTACGGAAAAAATTCATAATTCCGGGGTGCTTTCATTAATTTCAAACCTAAATATACCATTTTGTGCAGAAATGAATGCTGAATCCATTGATGTATTACAAGGTATAATATCTCAAACCAAACCCAAAATCCAGGGGGTGGTGGTAACCACCACCCGCCATGGTAGTCAGTGTTACAAAAAAGCTTGGTAGCCTGAGGGTTAAAGTAGCCTAAGGCAACTGTAATTTTTAGAGTCACTGACAAAATTACAGTTGCCTTAGGCTACTTTGAACATCGGCCTACTTTTTATACATAAAACAATTAGAGTCATTTTAAATTTTGATTGCAGTATACATTTATCAATTAAGCATATTTTTAACGATTGGCATAGAATGGTCTATCCACCAGACACTCTAATAGGTCTACTCGATAATTATATTCCATCTCCCCGGATATCTTTAAGAGAATCCCGCGATAGCGGCCCCAGGTGTTGAAACAGGCTTCCTTCTGCCATGTGAGCGGCTGACTCAGTAGACTCCTTCAAATCTGGACCCAAGACTTTCTTATTTTGTAAGGTTGTTCGTAGTAGACTATGTGAGGCACCCTTGTAACGGTTTGGCTGTGTAACGGCGCCATATAAATCGTCATTTTTAAAATTATTTATTAGTATTGATTTTAAAGTAGATTGCGTAGTGACTGCAATACAAATTGTTTAACAGATTGCATTGAAACTGTAATAGAAGTGATATGATGGACTGCATTGAGATTGTAATAGAAGAGTGTCAACTGGATGTTTGCATAAACAGTAGATAAAAATTAATATAATCCTACTGGTAAATAATAATTATACTACTTAGGCCTACTGCTCTGTTACTAAAGTAATGACAAACAATTTAAAATTAAATTAAAATAAAGTAGGCCTATGCTAGTCTAAACTGAATTAGGCACCTAGTATTAGAAAGAAGTATAATCCAAAACAACAGCATACATGTAGGTCTAATATATACAATGTAAGTCAATTCAACTAATGAATTCATACATAATATTAATATGTCATACCAGAGAAGTAAAAAAGACTAGAATAAACTTTGTATGGTTTCATCATTTTCATGGTTTGTGACCGATAGTTGAGATATCACAAATATAAGCTTAGGGCCTATACCATAATTATGTAAAACTCCACAATGCTTAGGCCTAAGTTTTGTCAGCTACAGCACACAGCAAATCATAAATACAACTTCAATGAAAGTGTTTTCACCAAAACTTAATCACTGTGAAATTAGTTGTCATTCTGTGAGCCCATTACAGAAGAACATGGAAAAAGAATTCAAACAAAATACAACCAACTGGTTATCAACCAGTCGAGCCTGGGAGACATAATAGCAATGATGTACGAGAAGCAGAAACTAACGTTGAAGGAGTTAGAGCACATCCAGTCTTTGCACTCAACTCCAATCCGAGCCAATGAAGAGCTGCTAAGCATCATAGCCAGGAAACCGAGAGATGTCTATGATTGCTTTCTGTCATTGATTAAATCAACGAATCAACAACATGCATATCAAATGCTGGCGTCTGGTGATGACAGTAAGTTTGAAATTATAAGATAATCATTTAACTCAATATGTATGAGAACTCCTAACGCACGCGCGTACGCACTTGCAGACCCGCACACCGTCGAATACAAAATGTCATTATTCTAGCTTGTTTTGTTTATGGTATAAGCATAGTCAATTAATCAATATCAAATCAATTTGATTAGGAATCAGCTGACTTTCTTAAACTTTTTTTCAAGCATGTGTCAAGCAGACAATACTTTTCATAGACCGAATCTAGTTGACTGTCTTTTTCCATATCAATGTACACTGTAGGACATGGTTCAAAATTTGCAGTCAATCTATTTTCAGCATGTCGCAGTGCAAATAGTGAAAACGGCTCGGATCACAAAGACTTGATTTGCCGGAATTTCATGTGGCTATCAGAGAAACTGGACACAGAGAGTGGTCTAATTTCTCTGCTCTACCAGCTAGATGTGCTAACACTTCGTGAAAAAGAAAGTATAATACTCTGTGAACGACAGTTTCCAAAAGAATGAGTTACTACTTGGACTGCTCAGCAAGAAATCTTCAATGGACTTCGACAAGTTTCTCAAAGCGCTACAAGAATCGGGTCAAGGCCACCTGACACAGAAACTTAGAAAACCAGCAGGTATCAGTATGCATCTTTTTACTAAGCAGCTAATGAGCATTAAACTAATTACATGTAGGCTACATGATACATCGCATCAACTTCATGTTCAATTGTTTTTGAACGAACATAAAAAGACTTGCGTGACGTTTCACATTAACCTACAATAATATTATACTGCAGCATCAGACTTATGCCTAATCAGAGACTCAGAAGTAGTTGTGTTATAGCGGGTGACGCGGCACCGCTAAACTCTCAAATTTGACGGTGCCGCGTCACTCTCCATACCATAAAGTGGTGTAAGCTATTTTGATACGCATGACTTTGCATTAATTAACTGATTTAATTACCAATTCGATATGTTGACATTTGACCTGATTTAATTACCAATTCGATATGTTGACGGTGCATTGTTACAAGATACTTCTTCTACATAATTAGATGAATTAATTATTTTAAGTCCACCATCGGTCGTGTAATATAGGCCCCGCCTTCCTTACGTCAATCAAAGAAACGCATACACCAATAAAAAGTTGTCATAGGCCTACATAACATACAGAGTCAGCTGTAGCAGGTGACATTCATTCATTTACAATCCCATCCATCTATTATAAACTTCTTTATTATAAGTCTGCAATTTTATTTCGTACCAAGCATTTAGTGTCCAATCTTTACTAACAGCACACCTGTCATAGAAATGTGTCCGTCAAATGCAAAATGTGAAATGGATGTATTTGGTAATTACCAATGTGAATGCAACATTTGCGGACTTCATTCTTCAGCTGATAATGAAAAATCAACTAAATATCGCATAATGCGGTTGAAAACGGAGAATGAAAAACTTACAAAAGCTGTTACTTGTGTTGTATGTAGAAATAAGCAAGTGCAAACGCTGCTGCTTCCGTGCACACACGTAAATATGTGCGAACCATGTGCGGACGAAGCTAAAGACTGCCCAATATGTAAAGAACGTATATTAGGTACGGTGAGAATATATCTAGTATAAGAGCTCATTACTACTTCGCAAACGCAGTCAGTTCGAAATGGATCCAACGTGGCAGCATCCATTTTCTGCCATAGTTAGTGGACCTTCGAGTTGTGGAAAAACTCAATTTACTTTACGTTTTATCGATCATTTACAATATATGGTCAAACCTACTATTGAAAAAATTATTTGGTGTTATGGAATATACCAGCAAATATTCGACAAGTATAATCATGTTCAATTCCATGAAGGACTACCAGACTTAAATATTTTTGATGGAAAGCAGAAAACGTTGTTGATATTGGATGACCTCATGAGTGAGACTGATCAACGAGTTACAATGTTATTCACAAAAATAAGCCATCACAAGGATGTTTCTATACTTTACCTGACGCAGAACCTATTCTACAATGGCAAACACATGAGAACTATCAGTCTGAATGCTCATTACTTTGTTCTTTTCAAAAATGTTAGAGATTCCACGCAGATAGCCAACTTGGCCAGACAGATGTTCCCTTCCAAGTCTAATTTCATGATAGAAGCGTTTAGCGATGCGACTATGGCACCGTACGGATATCTTTTGATAGATCTAAAACCAGAAACTGACGAACGTTGTAGACTCAGAACGAATATTTTCCCAGGTGAGACACACTACGTATACGTACGAAAGTGAATATAAGGAAGTGTTGTCGGTTGTACCTTCATTCGTGTTTAATGGCTGCGTCGTTGGAGGAGAAATTTGAAAAGTTGAAACTACTCAAATATTCTTCACCCAAAGTTCGGAAAGCGATTTTGAAAGAATGTAAATCTTCACTGCTTTGCTGTCTTTGTGAGTGTGCACTGAACATTTTAAAAGGCAACGTTCCTCTGAAAAAATCTCAGAAGAGTAGACTTGGTCGATTCAAACACAAGTTAAGAAAATTGGTTTCCAAGAAAACACGTATTAAGATTAAGAAGCGTATAGTACAGAGTGGTGGATTCATAGGAGCGTTACTTACACCAGTGGTTTCTTTTCTTGGATCGCTTCTAAGTGGTAAAATATAACATGGAACATACCAAAAAGATGGTTCTTGTGGAACCACGTCAGATCGAAAAATGGAAAGAAACGATGTTGGATAAGACGTTGTCTAAATTGGATACTCAGATGTACGACATTCTGCATCGAAATATTGCGGACGATGATAAAGCCAAACTGTATTCCAATAGTTTGAATCGTTACTTGAACATTGATAAACCTTCAATCGTTACAAAATTCGAAACTAAGGTTGCAGAAGAAGAAGAAGACGTATCTACTCTTCCGAAACAACAATCCGTCAAACCGAACAGTATAGAGGCGCAGGTCTTGGAAACGGTGCCTAAGAAATGGAAAACGCAAGCTTCTAGACTTTTATCACACATGAAATCTAATCCTGAAGTATCTTGGACTTCTAAAGGTGAACTCATTTTGAAAGATTCTACTATTCCGAAAACTCATGTCGTGGATCTGGTAAACGACCTTCTCAGAAAACGATCAACATCTTCGCCTCCAACAGGTTGGATGCAACTGGCAGAAGCTTTGAAAGATTCCAACATTCCTCGTGAGTTGATTGGAAATCAAGATCGTTGGAAATATATTAGCGGTGCGTTGGATGAAAGTCAATCATTTACTCCAAAAAGTAAACGTGGAGGACATCAGCTGCAGGCGAGCTGGCAACCTTACTGATGGATTCCTACTTTGAACCAAAGCAGCCCGGCAGTTTCGCAGGCGTGTCTACTTTTCAAAGACATCTTAATGGACAATTTAAAACTAAAGACGTTAAAAATTTTCTTTCTAAGCAGGATACTTACACACTGCATAAACCAGTAAAGCTAGTTTTTAGACGTAGGAAGACTTTCACAGTAGGAATAGACGATCTGTGGCAAGCGGACTTGGCCGATCTTTCTGCCCTGTCGAAGTATAATGATAAAAATAAATATATTTTAACGTGTATAGATGTGTTTTCGAAATACGCTTGGGCAATTCCTTTGAGAACAAAGTCTGGAGCGGATTTAACTGCAGCCTTTTTGTCCATTTTGAAAGATAGGCAACCTGCTCATTTACAAACTGATAAGGGGACAGAATTTCTTAATAGAAATTTTCAATCTATGTTGCTGAAAAATTCGATTCGATTTTATACATCCGAAAATAGCGACATAAAGGCTTCTATAGTGGAAAGATTTAATCGTACGCTTAAAACGAAAATGTGGAAGTACTTTACACATAAGAATACGTATCGATACACAGATGTTTTGCAAGATCTTGTACATTCATACAACACCACATACCATAGAAGTATAGGAATGACACCTAGTAGTGTGTCTGGGGATAAAGAAGATGTTATTAGAAAACGGTTGTTTGGTGAAAAGAAAAAACCTCCAAAGTGGAAATATAGTGTGGGTGATAATGTTAGAATTGCCAAGGCTAGAATCGTGTTCAAAAAGGGCTATCTACCATCCTGGTCCGAAGAAATTTTTAAGATTATTGCACGCATACCTACCGATCCTGTAACGTACGAACTAGGTGATTTAAGAGGTGACACCTTAAAGGGTAAATTCTACGAAGAAGAATTGCAGAGAATTTTAAAAGAAGATGACGTATATGGCATTGAAAAGGTTTTAAAAACACGTAAACGACGAGGTAAGATGGAATATTATGTCAAGTGGAAAGGCTATGACGACAAATTTAACTCTTGGACACAGGATATATTCGACGTTTAATAATTGTGAAATGCATTCAGTCATAGTAGGCCTACGCGTTCGAATATGGCACACTTTTATCTATTGTTACCAAGTAACAGCTCCGTGCAGTATTATTCCAATAACACAGTCGCACACTTTACAACGAAATTGGAAAATACAATTTCACTACAGGGAGATTGGGAAGTTGGATTGACCGAAATACAGTATCCTCGCTCGTGGTACAATATAGCAACTAATGATTGTGAATTTACGTATTGGCAAAATCCGAGAAGGTATTCGGACGTTTTCGCGGGACCATCCGATCGAAAGACATGGCAAATACCGGTCGGATATTACGAAAGTATGAGCGATATTGTACAAGTTATAAATACGTACATAGAGGAGTTCTCTGTCAAATATTCACTTACTAAATATCCACAGTTTAAATATGATACAATAACGAAAACTCTCAAGGGTGAAATAAATCTGGGTGCCACGGTAGAATTCTCAACATCATTATGCTTTATTTTGGGTATACATGAAAGTCAGAATCCTATTCGAAACATCAATTATGGCAAATACACTTTTAATAAAACGCAAGATGTGTTTCCCAATGCCGAATGGGAATCTGAGTATATTGGCGATATTAATCCAGCATTTTCAAGCATATACGTTTATTGCAACATTTTGGCTCATGTTCCAGTTGGTGATACGAAAGCTCCTCTGCTTCGAGTAGTTCACATCGAAGGTAAAAACGGCGGCAATGTACATATTATGTACGAGAATGCCATCTACGTACCGCTTCAGCAGAAGAGTTTTGATTCAATAGAAATAGATATGAGGGGTGACACTGGGAAAACTATACCATTCGAGTATGGGAAGTCGTTTGTGACACTTCATTTCAGACAGTGCAAATTATCACGTCTCACACAGTAGGCTAATTCTTGCAAAGATGGCTCACTTTTATCTTACTTTGCCTAGTAATAGCTCCATGCAGTTTTATCCAGACAATACTATAACACATTTTACAACAAGATTGGAAAATACCATTTCCCTAACCGGTGACTGGGAAGTCGGACTAGTTGAAATACAATATCCTCATTCGTGGAGTAATTTAGAAAGAACCGACGCTAGAATTTCGTATACGCATGTGAAGTTTTCTGAAACTGGTGACATACTACCTGGCTCCTTGCATAGAACGACTTGTTTGCCGACCGGTCACTACGGAACTGCTCAACATCTTATCGATGCTATAAACAAATTTATCCTTCTTATTGCGGATGAGATGGAAATGGATTCATTTCCAAAGTTTAAGCATGATCCTATAACAAATCGACTCAATGGTGATCTGAACAAAGGATCAAATGTACAATTTTCACCAGCTATCTGTTCCATGTTGGGTGTTGAGGCGCGTCAAAATCCTATCATGAATTACGACGAAGAAGACGATTACACTTTTGAGTTCATGGGAGCCAAGGCTTGTGACGTAAATCGTGGATTTTCATCGCTGTACGTATATTGCGATGTGTTGGAGCAAGTACCAGTCGGAGATACGAAAGCACCTCTACTCAGAATTGTAAACGTGGCTGGCAAAAGTGGTGATAGCGTGCGCGCTGTTTACGAAAAACCCATTTACATACCATTGCAAAAGAAGACTTTCGATTCAATCGAAGTGGATATAAGGAGTGACATTGGGAAGCCTATTCCATTCGAATACGGCAAGGCGATTGTTACACTTCACTTTAGACATTGCAAAATTTCTTACCTCTTACAATGAAGACTCCATTTTGCTGTCATGCAAGCAAACTTGCTTACGAAGACTACTATGTTCAACAAAGTGGTAGCGGTTTGAATGTGTTTCAAGGCGCGCGCATGCAGCGTGGACACGGATTGGGAAGCTTTCTAAGCGGACTATTTAGAAATGCTTGGCCACTTATTCAGTCTGGGGCAAAAGCTGTTGGGAAACAGGTATTGAGAACAGGGTTGCAGATCGCGAACGATGTAGCCGATGGGGAGCAGTTTATTGATGCTACCAAAAGACGAGTTCCAGAAGGTATAAAAGCATTTACATCTTCCAACGACTTTAAAACGCAAACTGGCAGTGGTAGCAGAAGGAGACGTAAAAGATCGTTGAAGAGAAATATCAAGAGAATTAAGGAAGACATATTCGGCAAAGTTTAATAATGGCGTTCGTTCATCCCCAGTCTTGCGAATGTACGAAGAGCGAATTGGATCTGTTTAGCGTACCTCCTACGCAGACTAGTATTGAAATTGGGTCGTACGTAGAGTATAATCCTATAGCTACAATCTCGCAAGGAACACCTATAGAATTTAGTATCACTGGAGCAGGACAAGATTACTTGGACTTGTCGAATACTCAACTTTATGTTAGAGCATCTATAGTAAGAGCGAATAACGATGCGATTGATGCTGGTGACGATGTCGGACCTATCAATCTCTTCCTACACAGCCTGTTTTCTCAAGTCGACATCACTTTAAACGATACACTAGTTACTTCTTCGAACAACACGTATGCGTATCGTAGCTATTTGGAAACCATTCTAAGCTATGGCAATGCAGCCAAAAATTCCCAACTTACGTCTGCATTGTTTTACAAAGATGTGGCTTCACATATGGAAGATGCCAACCCGCACGATGCTAACATCTCCAACGTTGGATTTAAGAAACGTAGTGCATTAACTGGAGAAGGTCGTGTGGTTGATATGATTGGTGGAATTCACAGTGATCTCTTTTTCCAAGAGCGATTTCTCCCCAACGATATCAATATAAAAATTCGTCTCGTACGAAATAAAGATCCATTCTGTCTTATGTCATCGGCACAAGGTGCAGCTTATAAAGTGAAAATCTTGGAATGCAAGTTATACGTTAGAAAAGTGAAGCTAAGTCCGTCAGTGTTTCTAGCTCATGCGAAAGCTTTAGAAGTTGGCAACTTGAAATTTCCCATTCGAAGAGCCGTTTGCAAGACTTTCACCGTTCCGAGGGAATATCTGGATGCAACCCAGGAGAGTCTTTTCTCCGGTCAGATTCCGACCAGAATTGTCATCGGATGTGTCGACAATGATGCCTTTAACGGAATCTATACGAAAAATCCATTCAATTTCAAGCATATGAATCTTACACAGCTAAAGGTGTACTTGGATGGTCAACAGCAAACGATAAAGCCATTGGAAACTAATTTTGCTAATAATCAGTTTATAAACGCGTACGCTTCACTTTTTATGGGTATCGGAAAATGGCTTCGCGATGAAGGGAACCAGATAAGCAGAGAAGATTTTCCTGGTGGTTACGCACTTTACGCTTTTGATTTGACACCTGATTTGGCCGAAGGTGGGCATTTTAATCTCATAAAACCGGGAAATATTCGAATTGATATGAAATTTGCTCAAGCTTTGGATAAAACCATAAACGTTATCGCATTTGCTGAATTTGAAAATATTCTTGAAATCGACCGATCCAGAAACGTGATTTTTGATTACACCAACTAAAGATGGACAGCGATACAATAGAAGTGACCCTACGACGAGACGCAAAGTGTGCTTCTATGTTTGTTGGTGTGTTTGCATCCAACCGTCTACCTACTACTTTGGATAGAAGTCGTCCTTCACTACTCGTCTGTAATACTGATACACATGGAAACCCTGGGAAACATTGGATCGTTCTCTACATAGAAAGTCCTTCGTACGGCGAATACTTTGACTCCTTGGGTGCGCCTCCGGAAGCTCCATTCAGAACATTTCTACATAAACATTGTGCTCGTTGGATTTTCACTGATAGACAGTTACAAAGCTTAGTTAGTCGATTTTGTGGACACTACTGTATTTTATATTGTTTGCATAGGGCGAGAGGTAAAAATATCAATGCCGTAGCAAACATGTTTGCATTTGACACTGGTCTTAACGATTATTTAGTTCATAAATTCGTTTGTAATACTTAACAATAAAGTTGATTGAAATGTACATCTGTTTCGCGTTCATTCATTTACTTAGACTTGTACACACAAAGAAGGGAAGAAATTGGGAAAAATTAAGAAATCTTGTGTAGTTCCACTATGTGCGCCGAGATCACCTCTTACTCCACTACTTACATTACATAACAAATTGTTAAATCGAAAATTTTAAGTTGATCTAAAAAATTAATTCCGGCTATGTAACGGCAGTCATACAACTACTTGCATTTAGAGTACATATAAAAGTAAAGTTTTCAGTTATGTTAGTTCCATAACGAAAAGTTTAAGAAATGATGATGTGTCAATCTTCAATAATAATAACATCTGTCCTCTTGTCCTTTTCTCGTCAGTTCTAAAACCTTCGCTACATATTAACTCGACCTTTTCAAGAGTAAACAGAATTGTTACTTCTTACTTAGGTCTACAATTATAGAATTCCATCTTGATTAAGCGACTGCGATAAGGCCAAGTCCTGTAGGCATATAGATTCAAGTCCCACAGACAGAGCAACACTTAACGCCAAATCCTGTAGGCCTATAGATTCAAGTCTCATAGATAGAGCAACACTTAACCCCAAATCCTGTAGGCCTATAGATTCAAGTCTCATAGATAGAGCAACACTTAACGCCAAATCCTGTAGGCCTATTGATTCAAGTCCCATAAACAGAGCAACACTTAACGCCAAGTCCTGATGACTGACGTGAGATGGTCGGAGTCTGTGATAGACGAGCAATGGTCGACTTAATGAATTCATACGTTGGGTGGCCAACACTTCCTGTAGTCAGAGATCAATTTGATATGCCGATCACCTATCAAATGATTGCTTTGGGAAGCGGATGGCTAATCAAATCAGTTAATTATTCTGTAGCAGAACCTTGTAATAGAGATACTCAAACTCTTATAACCGCGCTGGCTGGTCCACTCTGGCGGTAGTCACAAATCAATTGGAAACGCCAATCAAATGGGTACATTAGCAAACGGATAGCCTACCTAATCAAATCAGTTATTTATTCTATAGCAGTCCATTGTAATGGCGATACTCAGCCTATTCCGTCAGTGGTGTATGGAATTTCACAGAGACGTCACCTGTCAAACGATTGCTTTGCTAACTAATTTGTGCATTGTCACAGCTATACCAGTTACTTACGCCAGTCAAATGACACTGGAGACACGTGGGAGTGGAGCTGTACAATTCGTCATGCATTAATCGCTCAATTAGAATATTAATTAGGACATCTGTGAGATTTAGGTTTCAAAAGATGAGTCACTGTCTTAGCTTTATGGTATGGAGAGTGACGCGGCACCGTCAAATTTGAGAGCTTGGCGGCAGGGGAGGGGTAAGGTGCCGCGTCACCCGCCATACCACCACTACTCTCAGATTAGACAAAATTGAGGTTTGCTCTATCTGGCTCTTTTAATTTCGATTCTCATATATCGACCGCCCGTGCATTGAGGCATGTTTTCATTTCGGGAGGTTCTTCGCTGCCCTCCTCCTTAATCAAGGTCATGTGTTACATTCACTCCTCCCACCATTGAGGCCCCAGCCTTATTTCATGAGGCCAAGACTACTTGACCGAATCGTCCCTAGGGCAGACAACCTAACTAGGAAATAGTTTTTGACGAGAATACTTTATCATATTTGAATTCCAAATAAACCAAAGTGCAGCATAAATTGTTGGTCATTAAAAGAACACAATTTTTATTTTAACGAAAAATTTATATTGGATTTTGAACCTAGGATTTTGTGCTATTTGAAAACATTCTGACATTGATTGGATATAGAAATTATGTACGTTTGTTTATTATACCATGTACACCAAAATGCGGATAGCAGTTGGTAAATTAAAGAATATTCTTATCTTATCTTATCTTATGCTCTACATGTCTCTTTGTGACACGTAGCCCTTCGGTTCTCACCACCATGGACAAGAAGCTCAAAGCCTTTCCGCCTGGTCGGGGTTTGCCAGGCAGCAAGTGGGAAATCGGTTCCAAGAAATTATGCGTAGACTGATTATAAAAAACTTTTTCATGTAGGCCTACTTGTAGCAGATTCCATGAAAATCTGCTGCAGCAAATGTACGCTGAAGACCCATGCTGTGATGTGCAATATTTTCATAAAACTAGGTAGGCTACTTAACAGATGCAATTGTAGGCTACTGGTTAGCCTGTGTCGGCCATGCATACGCAAGCCTATATAAATAGGTTCCGCGACAAATTCGTCTCAAGACTTTTTGTCGACCTCTGTATCTTTCACCGGAAATACTGCACGATTACGAAAATAATTGTTCGCTTAAAGAAAGCTGAATTAATTAGAGTAGGCTAATCCTTGCTTCCTTGTTTCTAGACGTTGGGTTGATGAACATAGTTTTGTTCTGCAAATAGAAGTTGGATTGATGAAAATAGGTCTTTGGTTTGACAGCAGCTGAACCGTAATAAGTTTTTCTAAAAAGGAGTGGGATTGATGTGGCAATAAAAGCCGTGTATATAAGACTTTTTGCCTAAATAGAAGTTGGATTGATAGCAGTAATTCTTGTTTAGTATACGAAATGCCCTAGTCTGTAGACGAAGCGTAACAGTAGGTCACATTTCGGTCTTCGGAAAGTTTGTTGACGAATTGTCGAGACAGCGGATAAATGATTGAAAATACTTGCATCCGTGATCACATTTTGAAGTAAATTCTTTTTATACTCCAAATCCAAACAACGATCAGTGAATGAATTGCTTACCATGGCGTTCTGGTTACAATAAATAAATAAATTGAAATTTATTTAATTGGCAGATTCACCCGATAAACCAACAGAGTCGTCTGCAGTTCAAGAAACAATAAGCAACTGCAAGGAGCTACTACCAAAAGGACTTCATGAATCAATGCAGAAAGATTATCTCTTGCCTTCTTCATCGAAGCCAGTTATCCCGCCGAAAACTCTTCCTAAACCTGGGCAGAAATTTATTCCATCGCGTTCTTTGCCGAAACCAGTTCCACCACCAAAGCCGGACACTCCGTTTACCGCAATTCAACATGCTGTTAAGTCCGTACGCATTGTTGAAAAGAATACAGAGAAAAAAGTTCACAATCGGAGGGTATAAATCAACCTCTTTGACATCACAGGTTTTTGGAGACCAGTTACTTGCTATTTTATCTATTGACTTTGGTATATAATGAGATAGGAATACATATTATAGCTTGTTCTTTATAAATTAAGAACATGTATCTTCAGCAGCAATAATATCTTAATGTAATCTATTTCACTCACTCTAAACTCACTGGATTCTCTTTCTCTCCTTTTATATTTTGACCTGTAGTCCTGCATTAGATAGCCCAAGTAGCCTATATCAGGATTTTAAACTGTTTTTGAATGTTTAAAATGGACGAATATTTAATATTTAGGCCTATTTTTATATTTACACAATAGTTCCTTTTTTCAGACCCAGAATGTATGCTTGAGCTCATAGGCGGAGACCTGGGCTGAGGATTGGGGGTGACGGAAAGATGTTTGGACGGACGAAAATTTTCCGCGACCCTTTTCTAAAGAAAATTTCCTATTTTCGCCGCCAAAAAAGTTGATGACCTTTTTTTAAAAGTCATTTTGCCCAAAAAGTCAAAAAAAAGTCAAGAAAAAATTCTTTTTTTTCCATAAAAAAATTTATTCCGCCCGCCGTGAAAGACTTGACGCTCAACTTTGGGGAGGAAGGACCAATACATGGGCCGTCCCCCAACATCTTTTTTGGGGGGACCGTCCCCCCTGTCCCTCCTAGGTCTCCGCCCATGCTTGAGCTGTCGGCTGATATTTACAGACCTGTAATGTATCTGATATTCTTAGACTAAAGCAGACACACTTCAAGCAAGGCTAAAAATACTTGAACCTCATCTGAAGACAGAACTCGCAATCAAAGTCACATCCGTTTCCCTGCTTTGCATTGACAAACGAGACGATAGTTTGAGGATGTCGTCTCAAATCTTGCTTCAAGGTAACTTTGATCTAGTAAAAGTTTCAAAACACAACCGCCGGAAATAGATCATAATTTATTGTGTAGAAAAGAGTCGTTTATAAATAATGGTGAAAACGGACCGGATCATAATCAAATTTGTACCAATAGCCTATCTTTCATTTGACTGATGTATACACTGACCGAATATTATTAAGAAACATGAAGCCGTTACTGAGATAACGCATTTTCAAAAACGGTGAACGAACTTTCGTGTCACCCTATATGTGAAATAGAAGCTGGAGTAGTTTGTAGACGAGTTGTCGTAGACCAGTTGTCGTAGACCAGTTGTCGTAGACGAATTGTCCGGAGACGAGTTGTCGTTAGACGAGTTGTCTGTAGACCAGTTGTCGTGGAACCCTTGCAATCTACTGTAAGCTTATGGTATGGTATGATATATGACCATTTATAAAGCGCCACTTACAGACTAGCTATTCAGAGCTAGCGTGACAGCCCCAAGGAAATAAAAAAAGACTTCAATTAGCGAAGGGCTTAAGATGACACCCCTAATAAGATCTTACTACGGATAGTGGGAGGCTTATGCATGTAACCCAAAAGCCGGTTGGGTGTCGTCGTGAAAATATAAAGTTCATATGGACCCATCTGATGCCAATAGAAATTCTGGCAGGGATAGAATGAGTGAGCACTTTTCTTGTAGCCAGCAGGTGTTTCAATTTAAGTCCCTTGCTAGTGGATATGCCCCCTGACGTCAATAATTGCAGACTGTTCTATTAATAACAGGTAGAACCTAGCTATTGAGGATCTTCCCTCTTTTATGTGTAGAGTATTTCACCTTGTCGTGTGGGTTCAATTTACGGTGGTAGTGTCACAAAACTAGCAACTAGCGAATTATTTTGAACTGTCTATCATCCGAGGAACACTGCATGCATCGACATTCTTATAATGACTAACAATAATTCTCAATGATTGTCTGTTAAGATTACCATCGGATAAAGAAAGAGACTGTTGACAGAAACGTCGAGGCGAACGTGGAGCTGGAACAGTTGCGGGAAAACGTCAGTCAATACTCGGCTGTTGCATCGTTAAATGAAGTCTACCGAACACAACTTCATTCAATGGAACAAGAATTAATCAACGAAAGACATCAAAGCAACGAAGATCGAATCCAATTAGAAGAGAAGATTAACAAGCTGAAAACAGATATCTACAATGAAAAAGCGAAATGCAGCCGATTAGAAGAAGAGAAACTTTTGAGCAAATCTGCCATCATGAAAATGGAAGAAAGATTGAGAAAATCAGAATGCGATGTTCAAAAGACGCAAGAACTAAATGACCGTTTATCAACTTGCGAATACGAACTTCAAACGTCTAAAGAAGCCTTTGAGATATGTAATAGTGAGATGATTTTGCTGAGAATTGAAAGAGACAATTTGAAGGCAGAATGCGTGATACTGGAGAAGGAAAATGAGATTAGGAATAAGATTGAAATAGACAGTCATGAAGAAAAAGACACTAAAAGCAATCTTCTGGAGCTATTAAAAAAGGAAAATAGTTTAGGGAGTGAAGAAGAAGAATTTGATTATGCTAAAGCCCAGGAGAACACATTGGAAACAAATTCACTGGGGAGTGACCACTCTATGAATTCCCTTAACAGAAAGCTGAAGTTTGAAAGACACGAAAGAAAAGAGTTAGAGGAAAGACTCAGATGGACAACTTCGCAGCTACAACTCAATCGTAAGCCTGAAGGAATAAACATGACCTCCATTTCTCGAGGTAGGCGTTTAACTCTTGTTACTTTGTGCAAAGATTCACAGGATTGCAATTTTCTCTCGAATAAATTGCTCGATATTATTGCATTGGCGAACTGATGTCAGCATATCATAGGCCTACTGAAATTTTTAATTAAGCTTATTAAATTGATTTATTAAGGGAATAACAGTTACTGAACCATGGGTTGCGTAGTTTATTTTTACAACATAATTTCGTCCTTTTTGCTTTCTGTTTTATGAGATTTAACCCGGAATGACGACGTAGAATTGCGTTAATTTACTTATTGTCTATTTTAAACAGAAAGTCATGTGATCAAGAGCAACTATCAATTTTTGTTGGAGAACATTGACTCGGATCGTTTAATCAATGTTCTACATGAGAAGAATTGTATTACGAATGAAGAACAACATCACCTGAGCAATCAGTCTGGCAACTTCTACCGGAATGATGAACTTCTGCATTGGGTGAGAGCGATTAGGTTCGATCAGGACAAAGGCCTCAAGGTCTTGGAATGCCTTTGTGAAGCTAAGCAGAATTTCGTTGTTGACCTTTTGCAAAAAGGAGGAGGTAATTATTATCATCAATAATAGTCAACTCAATTTTTATTACAAATAGTATGCTTACATTGCTTAGGCTTCGCATTCTCTTATATTTGCGTACCGTGATCGGTGCTTGAAGTGTAAAAAATAAGTGCATGGATGCCCCGCACCTTTTTCAGGCTGTGCTGGTATAGCCTACTTAGTGGCAGGCCGGCGTTGAGGTTTGAGAATTAGTGTCTGGACGCCGTCCATGTCCGTCCAGTCATATTTTAACCCTGCATCAAATTATCAAACAATCTTGCAGAAGAACTGAAAGATGGTAGACACAACTTGATGACGATGATGATGATGATGATGATGATGATGATGATGATGATGATGATGATGATGATGATGATGACGACGACGATGTTGATGTCAACGACGATGACGATGGCAATGACGATGATGATGAGTTGTCCACCCTTCGGCAGGTCCACTGACTTCAAAGCCAAACGGAGATGAGATGAGTTACTGTTAGAAGGTTCCCGTTACTCTTTTCACCGGCTGCTGTGAATGAGCAACTTGTCCAAGGTCGTTACGCAGAGGCGTGATGTAGATTCGAACCTGTGGCACTTTGGTTGCAAAATCTGAAGTAGTCAATTTTTTTATTTTGTCCTATGCTGACCACTGTTTCCCTCCCTCTAATACTACTTTGCTGTCTTAGATTTGATGATGAAAATTAATTACTGAATTAAACTTTGAAGCTTTGGACCTTTGGTGACAATAGCTTTCTTAAAACGAAGTGACTAGCGGACCGCCAAGCGGCCGTCGAATCTCAAATACTAGCGGACCGCCAGTCACGTGTAACCTGTCACATGACGAGTCTTGATTCTTGAATATTGTTACAATGGCGGCAGTTACCGATAGTTGGTTTTATGTCGGACAAAAGTTTTCTTGTTTTAATGACTTAGAAAATTACTAGAAACAGAGTAAGCAACCAATTTTTTCGTGAGTGTTGGTTAGGTTCAGGTTAGGCGTCGTGAGGGTCGGTTAGGGTTAGTTTTAGGGTTTGTTTAGCCATTAGAAACTTGTGGATTGGTGTAACTAGAAAGCCTGGCGGCTTGCTAGTATTCCGTATTGGACGGCCGCCAGTCATGTGACCGGTTACACGTGACTGGCGGTCCGCTAGTATTTGAGATTCGACGGCCGCTTGGCGGTCCGCTAGTCACGGCCTTCTTAAAATTAATATGCAAATCCAAGATGTACTATTTTGCTGAAATGGAAGTTTGAAATATTGGGAGTCATCTTAGATGTGATAACGAAAAATATTATTGGTTGATTTTTTTGTCTTATGTGCTTACAGTTCTTATTAGGTCTAAGATATCAACAAATCTGGTAAAGGGAGGACAACCATTTAGTTTATTCGCTAAATCGTCCAGAATTGATGCGTTGAAAATAAAGGAAGCCGCAATAGTTGGAAAACTAAATCAGGAACCATCGCAATCATTTTCTATGAGTCAAAGCGTGACAACTGAAACCGCAGATGATGATATCATAATCGTTCCTTTCTGTCATCAGGAAGACAATGGAATTGTTATCTGGTTTTGGTGTCAGTCAAAAACTGCACAAAGAAATTTACAAAGCATGTATGCATCAAATATCCTAATTGAAAAACTAATCCCAATCTTCAAACAAAATTCCAAAGACAGCATCTCATCTGTGGAAGAAATACTTGTCCCCACTAGTATCACCATATTCGTGAATGATTTCACGAAGAACAAAAGTGAGTTTCAAGTATTCCTGTATTTCTGCATTTCTAACGTTTATTGAGATATTATATAATATATCAGTTGAGATATGAACAATAGGGCATCAAGCCACATCATATTAATAATTACTCGGTAGTTTATAATAATTGTCTGCATTTAAAATCGTACAATTACGAAATAAGGCACAATATCAGGCTGAATCTAAATAATCAAATGTATTAATGTATTATAATGACTATTTTGAAAAGGCTAATACTCCATCTAAACAAAAAGAGAATAACTATGAAGGTTCTACATGTATTATGGTTTATTTTCTTAATGCTGTTAGTCTACATTTATATTTTTATAACAGGCTATGGTATATTTTAAAAATTATATGAGGCTCATAGGTTCTAGATATATTTTGTTGTGTAACTTTTGCATAAAGAACTACATGTAGGCTATACGTTGAATCGTTGATGTGTATTAATTTATGTAGGCTACCTTGGCCTAGTTAGCTACACCGGTAAGCGTGAGCGGCATACGTCTTTTGGTTACAACGGACTGCGGTTCAAGCCCCGGGATGGGAGTTGACATTTAGATATTTAGATATTTCGGGCTAACACGTGTGGGACGCGGGGAGGCAATAAGCTGCTGCGAAGCGATCATGGGCAAGTTGCTTACCCATCATTGTCTGTTGGGAAGGCAACGGGAAACCACCTCACTCATCTCATCCCCAGGGGCGTAATGCCAATCGGGCAGAGAACCATCATCATGAAATTCGACTATATTTTTTTTTATTCAAACAGTGATTTACCGCCTTAACAAATTCTGTTGTTTTATATAGAGGTCGTCGACTTTAAAACTGATCCGAAATTACTTCTGACAGTCAGAACAAAGGCAGCACAAAGGAATAACGCTAACGTCTACGCATTGGCGGTTTTAACCGATGAGATTTTTGTCGTAACTGAACGGAATTCGGAAGTGGAAGTTTACAACAGAACTCGTCTTCAGTTTCAACGATACTTTAACGTCGATGATTTAGAAGAACCGCGAGATATTGTGTCCTGTTTTACAAACAATTGCTTGTATATAATCGATGGAAAACCTCTTGGTCAACCGATGGAAATCTTGAAAGTCGATATAAATGGAGATATCTTAAATAAAATCTGGAGAGGCGACGATTGGGGTCGTTTATCTGTAACCGATGAATCGAATATCATCCTCGCGGTCAGAGAAAAATGCAGATTGCTGGAAATCACACCAGATGGGCAACTGGTTCGCGAGATAGCACTTGAAATAGACAGACCTTGGCATGCGGTTAAACTGTCCGGTGATCGTTTTGTGGTGACCTACGGTAACTATTGGTTTAAGACGGGTGGAATCTGCATAGTAGACTGCAATGGAAAAGTATTGATATCGCCAACCGATAAAGCCCTGCTCTCTCTTTCAATATTCCTTCCGATCAACGTAGTAGTCAACAGAGATGAATCGTTTTTGCTGGTCAACGAAGACGGTGGTCAAATCTTGCAACTGACATCTAATTTGGAATATCAGAGAGAATTTATGTCTAAGAAACACGGATTGAGACATCCACGAAGAATACTAGTTGATGAATCGAATGGTCGTCTGCTTGCTTGTGACAATTTAGTGAACGGTGGATGCATATTGGTGTTTGACATTGCTAGTTAACTCAAGGAAGACATATCCAATCATAAAATAATTAACCAAAACTTGGTATTTTCTTTTTATGAAGGACGACAACTTGCTGCAAATAGGCTTAGGCCTATAGTGCCACATTTTGATGGCATACTAGGCTATTTGCTACTGTTTTCAATGTCTTTAGCTTTTGACATATGAACAACAGAGACTTTGAACAGAACTAATACTGACCTGAGATATCTTATATTTTCATGCGAAGAAACTGAAGACACGTCCTGAATTATTGTGGACGGACAATTATCGTAATGGGACTTCTACATTTTCCAAAGCATACAAATTCAGTCCTGTAAAACTTGTACTTTGAAAGTTGGCTACTGCGTCTCCTTTTTCTCTAGTTAAGAGTTGGCCATTTAATTGTTTAATGTTAAAAAATTACAGCGTAATAATAATTATGATTAATCGATCTGCCACTGGCACGCGTAATGTGCTATAAATTGGTAACCCTAGTTGGATCTTACACCCAATAGAATTTTTATTTTCATTGTTTCCTCAAGCATTGAATTTATGACTGTAGACCTACTCAGAAACTTGTTCTTCGTTTAGAAGAAACAAATAGTCATGGTTATGATCATAGTTAAAACGCACAGGCTGCCTCTTAGTTATAGATATAAAAGATAAACACTTATCTCATTGCAGATCGTGACCACTGCATATGTTTTAATACAATGCAACCGATATTATTTTATATAAGCTTAGATATAATTATAATATAGAGATGCGTTGGTTCTGAGAACGATTGGTGTGGTTCGCACTCAGTTCAAGACTTGCACACTATCGTTTCCGGTTTCTTGTCATCATAATTATTTCTATTTTGTTGATGTTCCAATTCAAGGGATTTTTAATCTTGGATTTTTACATGCAAAGGTAAACTTTTCTGTGTGCATCGTTACCTCATTGTTTGCGTCGGACGCACGGTATTCTTACTCAGTGTTGGTCAATGCGAAGCTTGCTTAGGCTATTTATGTTAGTCAAGCCATAAGCTGCCATACATATTATGAACTCTCGGGGACTTAGGTCTACGTAATTATTATATCAAATAGCAAATATCATATAGGCCTAGATGTAAATACGAAGTGTCTAAGCGACAGGTAAGCTCGACCCTGCTGATTCTTCAAAGAATTGGCCTGGTGATTCATGCACGGGAATCTAAAATGGCGTGGTATCCACTCAAAGGGTAGGCTAAGTGATGACGAAGTATAGGTCTATCGCTGGATGAATTCCTTGAAAACATAAGCATGGTAGAGATACTCATTCATACTATTAGGTCGATTTTTCAATATGCATATACCGTTTCCCGGTTGGTGGGACGTCACACCCCTTAAGGTCCCAGTGTATAAGTGACCTTGCTACCCCAGGTATACGCCTAATGTCATCCGACGTAACCTGCCCAGTGTTAGCCAGTTGAAAGTAGGCCTAAACATAGCGTCACATAAATCTTTAGACCTGCCCTAGCATATCGCGCAGGACATGCATTTCTTGCAGTCGAAAAGTTTTAAGAGCGTCATTTGTGATCCATTTTTGTTCAATTTTCTTTCAGTTTTCATTACTCGAAGCAGTGTGTCGATGGCTAACAGGCCTAGTGCAGTAGGCCTAGGCTTCTGTACCGACTCCATCGCTGGTTTCATTGTTCTGCTCTCAATTCTGTTCCTTTAGTACACATATTTCTCGTCCCAGATCTTGGTCTCCTGACAATCAGATTTTTACTTCCATGCAGCTGTGCCTCTTGACAGCCCACTGACACGACGCAGCGCTCGTGAACCAGCTGGTGCCCAGAGTTTAACTTTGAAGTAGCATCTTATTTATGTCCATGAATGAGTGATTAGTAATCCTTGTGTAAAGCATAGGAACGGTAGGCTCAGACAGAATCTGATGTGGACATGTTCAAGCAAAGTAAATCCTATTGGCGCAGACGTGACATCGGGAACTGCGAACGAAAAACGGGCAAAATCAATGCATATCTCAAGTGAACACACGCAGCAGAAAATGCTGATTGCTGATACCAGTATTTAAATTTAGCCTACTCAGTACATTCAATAATAATTTTGTGCTAGCGACCTGTATCAATTCATACTGACAGGAGACCACCATCTGTCAGAAGTCTAGTAAATCTCAATATACAATAGACTGTAGCCTATGAATTATACAGGCCTGCATGTGGCGATTTGACCTGCTGTGATTGGGCTTATCTTAACAAATAAATCGCACAACTTCATGAGTACAATGCACGGTTTTAACTTTGAAGTTGACTGACAGGCATAGGCCTAACGCTGTATCAAAGTAGGCCTGCAAAATCAGTGATAGACGTCAGCCAGATCGTGCAGGTGAAACATAGCCTATCAGGCAATCAAAAGCAGAGGACAACATTTAATGGTCGTAGCCTAAGCTTATCGAATAAACCAAAGCAGGAGTAAAGTTTGAGTTCAGCTTAAGTAGGCTAGCTTTATAGTTATTTGAATGACTGAGTTATTCATAAGCCTGGATAAAAGCACAGGAACGTTATTGAAAGAAAAGACTGTAGTTATCACGCGTCTGTTCCACGTGATTGCTACGAAATTCACGCTCGACCGGATATAGACACTGTTCTATTCATGTCACTGGATTTGTAAGCTACTGCTTTTCAAATAATCATGGTAAAGCTTTGCGTTGTCAAGATTGAAGTATAGGCCTATTATAGGCGCATAATATTTATGTATAATATTGTATAATATATATATATTTATATATTCATTATTCATACTTCATATATATTTTAGATGTGGATACATCTGCACACATAATACAATGTAAATGTAATACATCTACGTGTATTAGGCCTATAATATGCCTAAAGCTGCTCTATGATACTGGATATCAAATACGGCACACAAAGCAGTGCATGTACATATATAATTATATATAACCTATTATGAATGGCATTGTGTACAATATTATTATGTATGTAGGCCTATAATGTGTACAATATTATTATGTATGTATATAACCTATGTATGGGTAATTGTGTATGCTATGCATGCATGTCTATGCCCATATGTAGGCCCATTTTTCAACATCTGAACGGTCATAATATTATGGTTAGGTGAAAATGGTAATACAACGAGTTCAGTTGAAGATTTTGCCTTCATCATAACGCAGACTTAACCAAGAACACGTGACTCGTGCGATTAAAGATCTGTTTTCGATTGTGACACAGGAAACAGAAACTGAATAGTTGAAATGGCTGGATGCTCATCACGAAAAGACCAACTGTGGTATTTTGCTCTACAGCTTGCTGAAGAAGAAGCTAGATTAATTCAGATTGCAAAACAGGAAGGTAATCTTACTTGAATGCAGATTAAATTATCAAACATAAAAAATAAGACAATAAAACCGAGCCATTTTCAGTGCTCTCGACGGTATGTAGGCCTAAATGGTGATTGCGGTTGTCACGAAATAGAGTATTCCCCGTATTAGCATAATCGTATCACCCAGATGAGGATACGTTGAAACCATTTTCGCTTGTATTTATTTTCAAATTAACTTCCATCTGCTTAGTTTTGAACAATGACACTAACAGGTACATGTAGGCCTATGTTTATTCACACTAAATAATTTTCCTTGTTTTGGTTTTGGAGCACTTAGAACATTTAGAAGACATAAGAACACTTAGATCAAGTTAGATGCACTAAATAAATTCGAGTTGCCTTGCTCTGTAGCCTACATTGTTTAGGACACTTAAAACAATATTATTAGAGTCTCTATAAGTTTTGATTTTTGATTACAACATAAATTTTTCAATTTTACGCATTTTTCAATAAATGGGATAGAATGGTTTATCATCTAGGATAGTCTAGACCGGTATATTCCATCCAGGCATTCCAGTGGATAGATTATTTGATCCCCCGAATAGATTTAAGGGTGTATAGAATATCACATAACACCTGCATAAGATAGGCCCTATAGCAAGCCTAAGTGACTGTCATGAAAATAGTAGGCGGTCATCTTCACAAACAAGAGTTTTGTTGCATTACGGTATTTGTAACAGTTGTTACTGATTACTTTAGTCTCCATTAAAGGAAGGGTATATTCAGACTGGAGACAACTTGATTTAAGACTGGAATTATGATGAGTAAGTTCATAGATTGAGCATACGAAAATTGTAAGCTTACTGGACAACTTACAGTTACTATCAAAATCAAATGGGCACAGCCATTCTAGAAAAAAACGAGGCTGCATTGCTTTATGAGAGAATGCAATAAATGCAATACGATACCATGAAACAATAAGTTGCCATTAATATTTTATTATAACAAGAGCAAAGTTAAAATAATACATTCATGCATTATATGCCAGCGCAGATTTTCCTGAGGTTTTTAGATGACACTACAGGCGACACGAACTCAGAGTCGCTCCAGCCATCGAATAGATTAATGATCCTTATTCTCAAATTAAACTTCGGATATTGACGTCAAACTAAAGTGAAGTAAGTGAAGTGAGCAAGAACTATAAGGTGTAAATGATGTTTATAATATAATTCTTTGAAAAAATAAACAAAATACGGATTCTCTGCCCCAATAAATAGAGCATAATCAATATATTCACAGTTCGTGAACGAATTATCATCACCATTCACAGACTGCATTGTCTTGCTTTGTTAGCATTCATCATGCACCCGCTATAGTATCCATTAACATTCATGACTTTAGGGCCTTTGAGGTTTATCAAAAGGCGACCAAAGAGCCTAGGTGCATATTATTATATATATATATATAGGCCTTGGCCTATAATAAGCCTAAAAATTATATATCGCCTATATAATGCATAGGCAATATATATATATATATATATATGCACCTACCTAGGCTACAGCTGTAGCACACTCACTGAATAATACATGTGTATAATTATATATATAATTGTATTATAGACTACATAATCATCCAGGTATAAACAAAATTATTCATGAGAAACAGACACAAATTAAATATGGAACATGCCTACATCGGCTGAACTAAAGCCGTAAAGCGTCTGGTTAGGCACTATGGTTGAGATTGTATTATTTTGCATTCGTTATAGAAGGACATGGCCAGATAATTCAAACAAAATACAACCAACTGGTTAGCAACCTATCGTGCTTGGGAGACATAATAGCAATGATGTATCAGGAAGAGAAATTATCTTTGAAGGAGTTAGAGCACATCCAGTCTTTGCAATCAACTCCAATACGAGCCAATGAAGAGCTGCTAAGCATCATAGCCAGGAAACCAATAGATGTCTATGAATGCTTTCTGTTGCTGGTTAAATCAACGAATCAACTGCATCTATATCAAATGCTGGTGTCTGGTGATGACGGTAAGCATTAAATGTTAGCGAATAGTTTAGCCCCATTGTCAGAATAAAAAATTCCAAGAAAAAAGCATAGCATGAACTTCTAGGTGTAGCTGCGTTTGGTTTCTTGCATGTTTATTCATTTAGTAGGTGTGCGACTAAGTCATTGCAAATTTTGTAAGTCAATTTATGAATTGAGTAAGGAAACTGAAATTTCTAGTGGCCGAAGCGAAATGCTGGTCTTTTTGTCGAAAGCTATTTGTAGTAGACAATTCCGAATAGTTAGACCAGTAGCCTATATTGAATTTATTCCAGCATGTGACAAAGCAAGCAGAGAAAACTCCTCGGATCACAAAGACCTGATTTGCCGGAATTTCATGTGGCTGTCAGAGAACCTGGACACAGAAAGTGGTCTAATTTCTCTGCTGTATCAACAAAATGTGTTGACAGTTCGGGAGAAAGAACGCATCTTCAGTGTGAGCGACATTTTCCTGAAGAATGAGTTACTACTTGGACTGCTCAGCAAGAAATCTCCAAAAGAATTTGAGAAATTTTTAAAAGCGCTAGATGATTCGGACCAAGGCCATCTGACACAGAAACTGAGAAAACCACCTGGTAGGTCTACCACAATGGTTATTGCTGTGCACTTATTATGGCTAAAACAAAAACACACCATGAACTTCTTGCTCAATGGTTTATCCTACCGTTGTATAGACGAATCACAAAACCTAGTCATGGTCCCCACCCCACTCCCCATTGCAAAATTATGAACTTCCCTACTTGACCTGCAGACTGTTATAACTTATCGACCGCCGAAGCTTCATTGTTGCACGGTGCAGTTACATGTATGTTCACGAAGCTAGGACCTTACTTGATGTGGGATGCCTACAGAGTGAAGTATTCAGGCTGGTTGACTTTAGTGATAATGGAAAGGTTTTGTATGTTGTAGACCTGTCAAGTGAGGTTAATGGTTGTTTTCACCCTGAATAGACACATCTGCTAGAAATATGTGTTATGTTTTATTCTTTTCCCGTGTCCTTCAGTGTTTGCAGTTATTATAAAAATAGCCTAGGTCTTATTTGCATGGATTGCTATTGTTTACTACTATTAAACAAACATATGCCCTATATAAGCTAATCAAGAGTCTCGTGTCATAATTAAATGTTCACCAAATAGACCTATGCTGTATTAAAAATTAAATGGTATGCTAATTGATTTATAATCTCAAGTTAAATTAAAGTACTATGCTATGCTCATGTGTATTGTAGAAAAACTGTCATTTTTAGAGTGTGCCTTTCCTTGTATTTGTAGGCCTGCCCGGCCCTATAATATTGGTTCATTGCATTGAATGATAGGTGTTTGAGAATTCAAGTAAAATAAAAATAATCTGATGTCATAATTAGGCCTACAACTAATTGGAAACTTGAAATCAAAGGGGTTTTCATTGTTATTATTTTTGTAAAACATTAGACCAAAATCTCATGTAGGAGAATATTATGTTACGATTGCTTATTCAAAATTGTTTTCAATTTTGACTTAAGTTTGTTTATTTGTTTCGATGAGCATGTATGATAAATGCTTTAAAGCATAATATTTCTCTCAAAGACCAGTTTTACCATGTAGAATTGTAGATATGAACTGATAATAGTATGCTGTTATAATGATGAATATTAATGACATTACAATTTTCTGTGTTGAAACCTTTAACTACAAAAAGAAATGCATGAATCGCGGCAGAATATTGATATCTTGCCTTCTTCATCAAAGCCAGTTACCACACCGAAAACGCTTCCTAAGCCGGGACAGAAACCTATTCCATCACGTTCTTCCTTGAAACCGGTTACACCACCAAAGCCGGACACTCGGTCAACCGGAGATCAACATGTTTCTAAGTTGATACGCATTGTTTCCAAAAGTATCGCGAAAAAAGGTCAATATCGGAAGGTATGAAGTTGTCGCTTGTAATCACGTTTTTTAAATAGGCCATCAGTAGATCCAAATCACTCTATTGCATACCAATGAACTCCAATAGGCTACTTAGTGAAAATTGGCGCTATAGGCTACGTAGTTTTTCTGTGCTGTAGGCTACATCTTTCCATTTACATGTAGTCTGGGACGGATGTATGTATGTGCACTTGTTATAGCGCCCCTTCAAGCTCTCTCAACTCAGAGGCGCTCCCGATGCAGAGCGGACACTGCATCGGAGTTTCACGCCGAAGCGCTGAGCAATTGTAAGTGAAGGACTTGCCCAAGGTCCTTACGCGGCTTGAGAGTGGATTCGAACCTCGGACCTTCCGGCTCCAAGGCAACGACGCCACCACTAGACGTTAGCATAACATTGTTCATTTTGGTGCTACAAGCTAAAGAAAGACATTTGTGAGTTCAGAATAAAAATTTTTAACAATGATATTAGTGCCAGTTGCAAAAATGCAAAAAATTCCAGTTTTTTCCCAATTTTCACCATGTAGGCTATTCCAGGAATATTAAATCAAAATGTGGAAATAGCTCATAACAAGCTAAATTGTTTAGGATATGTGTAGTGTAGCGAAAATTGGGTTTCGCTCTAGAGCAAGTTGGTGCCCTTTTCCCCCGTGGAGCGTGTACTGATTTGAACTCGTCCACAGCGACGGTGCAGCGCTTGGCCGTGCGGCTGACAGCTTCATTATAGCCCCGCCCCCTCGCATAGACGGCGACTTAGTGTCCCTCTGCGTGTGTGTGTATGTGTGTTTATTTGTCTGTGTGCGTATTACCGTTAGCCGGCCCGCCTGTCTATTGCATTAGCGGCGCTTCTCTTTGATGTGCGTGCTGCATGCGGCGGTCTGCTCTTGCTGCACACGCTTGCACGAGGCGGCTTGCTCTTTGTGCACGGTATATTGCATTAGCGGCGCTTCTCTTTGATGTGCGTGTTTGCATGCGGCGGCCTTCCCTTCTGCACACGCTTGCACGAGGCGGCTCTTCCTTTGTGCACGGTATATTGCATTGGCGGTGTTTCTCTTTGTGCACGGTATATTGCATTAGCGGCGCTTCTCTTTGATGTGCGTGCTGCATGCGGCGGTCTGCCCTTCTGCACACGTTTGTAAGAGGCGGCTCTTCCTTTGTGCACGGTATATTGCATTGGCGGTGTTTCTCTTTGTGCACGGTATATTGCATTGGCGGTGTTGCTCTTTGTGCACGGTATATTGCATTGGCGGTGTTTCTCTTTGATGTGCGTGTCTGCATGAGGCGGCCTGCCCTTGTGCACACGCTTGCATGAGGCGGCTTTTCCTTTGTGCACGGTATATTGCATTAGCGGCGCTTCTCTTTGATGTGCGTGTCTGCATGAGGCGGCTTTTCCTTTGTGCACGGTATCTTCTATGTGCGGCTTGTCCTTTGTGCACGAGGCGGCTTTCTCTTTGTGCACGGTATCTTATATGAGCGGCCCCTCTTTGATGTACGGGGCGGTGGGGTCCGATAGCAACCCCTTGAAAGGTATAAATACCTGTCGTAGTTAAGCAGTAGTTAGTCAGCGAGAGAGAGTCATCGAGGAGTCATCGATCGAGTCAGTCAGTAGTTAAGATTGCCGTTGGCGTATGAAGTTCTACGTGAATAAACTGTGTTCTTTCAACATCGTCGTTGGTTTCTGGAGCGTGGCAAGTCGATCAGAGCAACTGCATGACCTTCGAAAGACGACGGAGGCGGACTCGCGTTTCCCCCCTGAAACGACACGCGTGACATATTTGGACAGACCCTACTCCCGCTGATCGCTGGACGGCCATCCTGACGATTAGCTCAACGACTACGACGGGACCTGTGGTTGCTCAGAGAGAAGGAAGAGAGGGTTTTCCGCGACACTGGTACCAGACGTGGGGTTTGCAGTTTCCACTGATCGACAACAGCCAATCGACCGACCATGGAGGAGGACGAGGTAGTCACAGTCGCCTACGCCGCTGGTGGATACGCCGGCCTGCGGATGAACGTGTCTACACCACTGGCCGATGAGAGTGCGATGGGAAAGGAGCGAACGAACCCGAGACGACTGATCGAAGAGATTCGCACCGATGGACAGAGGCCGGTGAGAACGAGCTACCGAGAGACGTCCGACGAACAGGAGACCTCGCTGAAGATGCTGGAGACTGCCGGAGGCCTGCCGTGGAAACGACCGCCTCCGATGAAACCTGGAAAATTCGATGGGACGGGATCGCTGGAATCGTTCCTTGTGCAGTTTGAAGTCTGCGCCCGTCACAACCAGTGGACGGCCGCTGACCGGGTCGACTACCTTCGATGCAGCCTGGAAAAAGCCGCTACGCAGCTGCTTTGGGACTTCGGCGCTAGAGGAGACGTTGGCTACGAGGAGCTCGTCGAACGACTTCGCGAGAGGTACGGAACGGAGGGCCAGGCGGAAAGTTTCCGCGCTCAGCTGTACTATCGACGCCAGCGTTCCGAGGAGACTTTGAGCGACCTGCTACACGATATCCGTCGCCTTGTCGTGCTAGCGTACCCGGTGCCTTCCAACGAGACCACGGAAATCATCGCCAAGGACGCTTTCCTGGAGGCCTTGCGCGATAGAGACCTGTCGCTCAAGGTACGTGAACGTGAACCAAAGAACTTGGACGAGGCCTACCGGACGGCGCTTCGTCTGGATGCCTACCAGCGGACGAACGACTCCGACGACCGCAGAAGGCCTTCCAACCGCGTAAGGGGTACTCAGGAGGTTGACGTGAGTACCCAGATCCAGTCTACGCTCGACCGGTTCCTGGAGACGCAGCGTGACAATCAGCGACGCTGGCAGAAGGAGATGGAGAGACGGATCGACCAACAGTTCCAGGAGCTGCGAGGCCGAGCTCCGACCGACGACGATTCGGGGCGGAACGTTCGCCCCGGAAACGGCAGGGCCAACGACCAGGACCGCTCGAGACGGGGTGTGACCTGCTACAACTGCAACCGAGCCGGTCACATCGCCCGTCAGTGCCGCCAGCCACGTCGCCCTTTCGACCGCCGGAACGACGCCGAGGCGACTGGGTCGGAAGCGCCATCTGACCCGGTGGCCATGAACCATACTACGCGTTCCAGACTGCCGGACCGCGCGAGCAACAACGCGATCTACATCAGAGGAACAATCAACGGACGACAACAGATGTGCTTCATCGACACTGAATCGGAAGTCACGCTGATCCCAGCCACGACCGTCCAAGGGTTAGCACTGCAATCTTGTTCTCAATTTCTGATGGCTGCTAATGGCACTAGTATTAATGTCCTTGGGGAGGTCCGTTTGCCCCTTAAGGTACGGGATGGTTTTAAGGTATCCACGGGATTTTTGGTATCCGACCAAATTACTGAGCCCATTCTGGGTATGGACTGGCTCAGGGAGCACCGCTGTAGGCTAGGTTTTGGGAATGGTGCCCTGTTCTTAGGACGTAGGCGTATTCCCCTTGTAAGAGGTAACGGGTCCATGTGGTGTCGTAGGGTGATGCTTGCTGAGGAGGTTGTAGTGCCTTCTAAGTCGCAGAGCGAAGTCCCTGTTAAAACTCTGTATGGGGACTTGACCACTATAACGCCCGCCTGGATGACTGAGGCCCAAGAGATCCAGCCCGGGGTTCATCTTGCCCGCATTGTTGTTGGGAACCGCGCTGGGGCTAAGGTAAGGGTAGTGAACCTAAGCGACGACCCCGTAACGTTGACTAAGGACCAATTTTTAGGAGGATTACATCCTGTGGAGGTAGAAATATCAGTGGGACCGCAACCGAGGGATGCGCCTGTTAGCGAGTCTCTGTCCCGAGACCTGTTAATGGCAGATGTGCCGGAGGACGTCCCCTCCGAGATTCGGGAGCGTTTGGACAGACTGTTGCTTGAGTACAGAGACGTGTTTTCTATGACTGACCGGGACTTGGGCAGGACGTCGGCAACCATGCACCGGATCGAGGCGGACGACGCCCGACCTGTTAGACAGCCACTGAGACGCCATCCTCCGCCGCATAGAACTGCCATAGATAGCGAATTAGACAGGATGCTAAGTGATGGACTCGTTGAACCAGCGGTTAGCGAGTGGGCCTCCAACGTTGTCCTAGCCAGAAAGAAAGATGGAGCCCTTAGGTTTTGTATAGATTATCGTCAGCTGAATGTTCGCACTAAGAAGGATTCTTACCCGTTGCCGAAGATAGACGAGTGTCTGGACGCCTTGGCGGGTGGAGGCTGGTTTAGCACACTGGACCTGAGGAGCGGGTACCACCAAGTTGCAATGGACCCGAGGGATGCTGACAAGACCGCGTTCGTAACGCGTAGGGGTATTTTCCGATGGAAAGTAATGCCTTTTGGATTGTGTAATGCGCCGGCCACGTTCCAGCGATTGATGGATATCGTTCTGTCCGGACTGAACTTCGAGACATGTTTAGTGTACCTGGACGACGTTATCATCTTTGGGAGTTCGCCAGAACAGCATTTGGATAGATTGGAACAAGTGTTCCAGCGTCTGAGAAGCGCGAATCTTAAGTTAAAGCCCAGTAAGTGTAGACTACTACGGAGGACGGTGTCTTTCTTGGGCCATTTAGTGACGCCAGACGGAGTGGCCATGGACCCGGAGAAGGTCCGTGATATAGTGGAATGGCCGGAACCGCAGCGGTTAAGAGACGTCCGTGCTTTCTTGGGACTCTGTTCATACTACAGGAGATTTGTACAGAACTTCTCGACCGTGGCCGCACCGCTGTTTGAGCTGACCAAGAAAGGACGAGCGTTTATCTGGGGTGATGTATGCCAGCAGGCGTTTGATCATCTAAAGGCAGCACTGACGACGGATCCTATTCTAGCCCTGCCCAGGGATGAAGGAACCTATGTCCTAGACTGCGACGCGTGTGACTTGGGAATCGGCGCGGTACTGTCCCAAAGGATAGACGGTGAGGAGCGAGTAATCGCTTATGGGAGTCGCCTCCTTTCCAATGCGGAGAAGAACTATTGCATAACTCGTAAGGAATTGCTGGCCATAGTATACTTTACCAAGTTGTACCGGCAGTATCTGCTTGGCAGGCCGTTCCTTTTGAGGACTGATCACGCTGCGCTGCAATGGTTACAGCGGACGCCTGAACCTATCGGTCAACAGGGTAGATGGCTCGAGAGACTAGCGGAATTTGAGTTTCAAGTAATGCACCGACCAGGATGTCAGCACGGAAATGCCGACGCGCTTTCGCGTCGCCCGTGTCGCCAGTGTGGTCTGGAGGATTTGGTCGTGGTGAACGCCGTATCAGCGTCTTCGGAGACACCAACCCCGGGCGTAGATTCCCGCCCGATGGAGTCTATGGAGCAAGCGCAGAGAGACGACCCTGATCTGAGGACTGTTCGAGCCTGGTTAGAGGAGGGCGCTGATGTCCCGCAGCTTGTAGAACTCTTACAGGAGAGCGCCGCCATCAAAACATACTGGCACCAGCGGGACCGGCTGTGTCTGCGAGACGGCGTGATGTACCGCCAGACGCCGGAAGGCGTAGAACAAACCCTTCTTCCCAAATCCAAGAGGGAGGAATTTTTGAGTTTGGCTCATACGGGGTTAACGGGAGGTCACTTGGGGGTTCGCCGGACTCGATGGCAAGTGAGACGCAGGGCATACTGGGTGGGCTGGTCAGGCGACGTGAGGCGGTTCTGCCAGCGGTGTTCCCCTTGTGCCCAGTATCATCGAGGTCAGCCACCAAGGCAGGGTCCACTCCAGCCGTTACTGTGTGGGGAGCCCTGGGAACGGTTAAGTATTGACATAACGGGTCCACACCCCCGTAGTCGGCGGGGTCATGTTTACATTTTGACGGTGATGGACGGGTTTACGAAATTTGTGGAGGCCATCCCGATGGTTAACCAAGAAGCCGCGACCGTTGCTCGGGCGCTGGTAGATACGGTTATTGCGCGCTATGGGGCCCCTCTACAGATACTAACTGACCAGGGGACAAATTTTGATGGGCACCTGTTCCGGGAACTGTGTAAGCTCCTGGGTATCGACAAAGTCCGGACCTCTAGCTATCATCCGAGTGGGAATGGGTTAATCGAGAGGTTCCACCGTACTATGAATTCCATGCTGGGGAAGGTCGTGAGCAGTCATCAGAGGGAGTGGGACGAGATTCTTCCCTTGGTGCTCGCCGCTTACCGGGCTTCACAGCATGAAGTCACCGGTTACTCGCCTAATTACCTGATGTTCGGGCGCGAGACGAGGGCGCCAATCGATCTGGTCTACGGGAGACCACCGGAGGCGGAGGGCCGCGTCCACACCTATGCGGCCTACACTCAGGACTTGGCCGAACGCCTAGACGAGTCGTATCGTCTGGTGCGGGAACAGCTACGCGTGTCTGCTGAGCGACGCAAGCACGCCTATGACCTACGCGTGCGCCCCGCGAAATTCCTTCCAGGCCAACGTGTCTGGTATTACACCACTCGTCGCTATCGGGGTCGTAGCCCCAAGTGGTCCAAGATGTACACGGGACCTTTCGTTGTCGTCGAGAGACTGGGCGACGTGAACTACGTTTTGCGGAAAACATCGAATTCCCGTCAATTCGTCGCACATGTGGACAAACTACGGCCATGCCACGAGGAAGAACCCGACGAGGCAACCCGCCCCTCTCCCCCCTCGCATCTCCGAACAGACGATGTGGAAAGTTCTCAAACGTCCCCCGACCACGAAAGGGTGGGTGGACGCCCGAAGCGGACCGTGCGCCGCCCTGCCCGATATCAATTCTGAATTGCTGTCTGGTGCGCATGCTTTTCTGTTGTTATGAATAATGTTGTTATGAAAATGAAGAAAAATGCGTTGTGAAAAGAAGTCATGCAAATGGATGAATGCGTAAATTTGTGCATAATTGCGTTATTGGGAGAAGACTGTCGATAGTCATTGCCATTAGTTGTTAGGTAAGAGTTGCTGACTATTTTCACTTGTAAATGGTCGAGAAACGACCCCGTTTCTTTTAGAAATTTTATGGAGAGGACATGCTATCGTAGTTATGTTTTTGTCGCCTTGGGCGCCTTTCTTTAGTTGTTAGCTAGTTTTGAGCTGATATGGACTTTTAGCGTTGTCTTAGGTTTGAACTGATATTGACCCTTAGCTTTGTCTTAGAGACTTGTAGAATTTGCTATGGACTCTAGTGATTAGTGCCTGCTTAAGAGAAAAATGGGGACATTTTTGTATCGTGCTGAGAGGAGGGTGTAGCGAAAATTGGGTTTCGCTCTTGAGCAAGTTGGTGCCCTTTTCCCCCGTGGAGCGTGTACTGATTTGAACTCGTCCACAGCGACGGTGCAGCGCTTGGCCGTGCGGCTGACAGCTTCATTATAGCCCCGCCCCCTCGCATAGACGGCGACTTAGTGTCCCTTTGCGTGTGTGTGTATGTGTGTCTATTTGTCTGTGTGCGTATTACCGTTAGCCGGCCCGCCTGTCTATTGCATTAGCGGCGCTTCTCTTTGATGTGCGTGCTGCATGCGGCGGTCTGCTCTTGCTGCACACGCTTGCACGAGGCGGCTTGCTCTTTGTGCACGGTATATTGCATTAGCGGCGCTTCTCTTTGATGTGCGTGTTTGCATGCGGCGGCCTTCCCTTCTGCACACGCTTGCACGAGGCGGCTCTTCCTTTGTGCACGGTATATTGCATTGGCGGTGTTTCTCTTTGTGCACGGTATATTGCATTAGCGGCGCTTCTCTTTGATGTGCGTGCTGCATGCGGCGGTCTGCCCTTCTGCACACGTTTGTAAGAGGCGGCTCTTCCTTTGTGCACGGTATATTGCATTGGCGGTGTTTCTCTTTGTGCACGGTATATTGCATTGGCGGTGTTGCTCTTTGTGCACGGTATATTGCATTGGCGGTGTTTCTCTTTGATATGCGTGTCTGCATGAGGCGGCCTGCCCTTGTGCACACGCTTGCATGAGGCGGCTTTTCCTTTGTGCACGGTATATTGCATTAGCGGCGCTTCTCTTTGATGTGCGTGTCTGCATGAGGCGGCTTTTCCTTTGTGCACGGTATCTTCTATGTGCGGCTTGTCCTTTGTGCACGAGGCGGCTTTCTCTTTGTGCACGGTATCTTATATGAGCGGCCCCTCTTTGATGTACGGGGCGGTGGGGTCCGATAGCAACCCCTTGAAAGGTATAAATACCTGTCGTAGTTAAGCAGTAGTTAGTCAGCGAGAGAGAGTCATCGAGGAGTCATCGATCGAGTCAGTCAGTAGTTAAGATTGCCGTTGGCGTATGAAGTTCTACGTGAATAAACTGTGTTCTTTCAACATCGTCGTTGGTTTCTGGAGCGTGGCAAGTCGATCAGAGCAACTGCATGACCTTCGAAAGACGACGGAGGCGGACTCGCGTTTCCCCCCTGAAACGACACGCGTGACATATTTGGACAGACCCTACTCCCGCTGATCGCTGAAAGGCCATCCTGACGATTAGCTCAACGACTACGACGGGACCTGTGGTTGCTCAGAGAGAAGGAAGAGAGGGTTTTCCGCGACAGTAGGAATATGGTAGAATGAGATACAAAAATTGCCGAACAATCTTTCAGGAAAACTCTGAAACGCAAAAAATATTAAGCTTAGCGATTGTTACCGTTACGCGGTTGTTACCGTTTTAACCTGAAGTCCTAACGGTGTAATCTCTTTGCCATTCCTAGGTCAAAGTTATCACACTCAAAGCAAGGTTAACAGGACTCGAGTGTCAACCGCAAACAGAAATCGCAATCAAAGTCACTTCTATTGACCTATTCCACTTCAATAAACCAGAGGATTGTTTGAAGATGTGCCACCATATACTGTTTCAAGGTAATATCGATTTGCTTCAAATTATTCTGGTCTAAACAATATTAATTTACTCCGGTGAGCAACAAGCATGAAAAATAGGATGCCTATAATTGACAAAGTTCATGTTATGTGTTCGACAGTAGGCCTATGTGCTCAACGCGTTCCTTTCATAGCATAAAATACTAAAGGGACATCATATTCAGCTGGTCATTATGTTTCCACTTAGGCCTACTATAGATAGAACATATTTGTTAAAAACATGAAGGACAGATTAGGCGAGTACCAGTGAGGCACGATGGCCGATTAGTCAGAGCGGTCGGCTTGTAACTCGGAGCGTACGGGTTCGATCCCCGTCCGAGGCGGTTACTGTGTAGGTACCTTGAACAAGTCCTTCAATCACAATAACTATTATTGCTCTGCAATACAATTGCAAAAATCTGATGCGCCGTCGAGGCTGGTGTGTAGGCCTACTTCTGAGTTTTGCAAAGCGTCAATATCAAATTTCAGTTGTATTGTATTAGGCCTATATAAATAACAATGGCGGTCTGTGTGATAATAGTGTGGTTCATGTGAATATCTTAGTTAGCCTATTATACAAATTTCTGTTTAGAATGTCATCGAATGAAGAAAGAAACTGTCGCAAGAAACGTCGAGGCAAACGTGGAGCTGGAACAGTTGCGAGAAAACGTCAGTAAAAACTCGGCTGTTGCATCATTAAATGAGGTTTACAGATCAAAACTGCATTCAATGGAACAAGAATTAATTAGCGAAAGATACCGAAACAATATTGATCGGATTCAATTAGAAGAGAAAATTGTCAAATTGAAGGCGGATAACCACAATGAAAAAGCAAAATGCAGGCGACTAGAAGAGGAGAAACATTCGGATAAATCTGTCATCATGAAAATGGAAGAAAGATTGACGAAAGCAGAATGCGATGAACAAAAGACGCAAGAACTAAATGCCCGTTTATCAACTTGCGAATACCAACTTCAAAGGTCTAAAGAAGCCTTCGAGGTATGCAATAGTGAAATGATTTTGCTGAGAATTGAAAGAGACAATTTGAAGGCAGAATGCATGATACTGGAGAAGGAAAATGAGATTAGGAATAAGATTGAAATAGACAGTCATAAAGAAAAAGACACTAAAAGCAATCTTCTGGAGCTATTAAAAATGGAAAATAGTTTAGGGAGTGAAGAAGAAGAATTTGATTATGCTAAAGCCCAGGAGAACACATTGGAAACAAATTCACTGGGGAGTGACCACTCTATGAATTCCCTTAACAGAAAGCTGAAGTTTGAAAGACACGAAAGAAAAGAGTTAGAGGAAAGACTCAGATGGACAACTTCGCAGCTACAACTCAATCGTAAGCCTGAAGGAATAAACATGACCTCCATTTCTCGAGGTAGGCGTTTAACTCTTGTTACTTTGTGCATAGCTTAACATGATTTCAATTTAGTCTCAATTAAATTGCTCAATATTATTGCATTGGCGAGCTGATATCAAACTAGTGTCAGCATATCATACTGGAATTTTTCATTAGGACTAAGCTTATTAATTAAATTGATTTATTAGGGAAAAAGGGAACCTGCGTTGCGTAGATTATTTTTACAAAATAATTTCGCGCTTTTTGCATCACATAAATGCTTTCTGTTTTGTGAAATTTAATCCGGGATGACGAGATTTCAATCGTCTTGGTCTTCTATTGACGATTGAAATCCGCAAAAAACACGACACAAGTGACATAGCGGTCCAGTTGCTTCAAGTTGTCATGATGTGGAGCAGACATGCACACTGCACAGGTCGTTCAGGACAGACCGGTGGAGAGAGTCGGTGGAGAGGGCATTGGGCACAAAACGGGCTTGTCCCACTGGTTGTCCTTCATGCCTCTTTCCTAACATTCTCTTCAAGCAGACAAGGCGGTCCAGCTGCTTCAAGATATAATGGTATGGAGTAGACCTGCTAGCCTGTAGAAACTGGGAGATGACACGAGACAGACTCAGACAGAGAGTGGCATCGGACACCTACGGGCGTTGCGCCTATGGTTTGTGATGATGATGATGATGATGATGATGATGATGATGATGATGATGATGATGATGATGATGATGATGATGATGATGACGATGACGATGACGATGACGATGACGATGACGATGACGATGACGATGACGATGACGACGAGATTGACGACGCAGATTGCGTTTATTTACTTCCTGTCTATTTTTACACAGAAAGTCATGTCATTAGGAACAATCATCAGTTCCTGTTGGAGAACATTGATTCGGATCGTTTAATCAATGTTCTGCATGAGAAAAATTGTATAACGAATGAAGAACGACATCACCTGAGCAATCAGCCTGGCAACTTCTACAGGAATTATGGACTTCTGCATTGGATGAGAATGATTTTGTTCGATCATGACAATGGCTTGAAGGTCTTGGAATGCCTTCGTGAGGCCAAGCACAATTTCGTTGTTGACCTTTTGCAAAAAGGAGGAGGTAATTTATTTCATCAATAAGTTTCAACTAAATTTTTATTACAAATAGTATGCTTAGGCTCAGTAGCGGCGGCAGGGTGGGCTAAGCCTCCCACAAAAATTAGGCGATACAGTTTTCCCTCATGTAAAAATGCCATATTTTGACGGTCAGCCCCCCCCCCCAAAATGAAGCTGATGACTAAAAAAAAGGTCATCAGAAATTTTGGCGGTGAAAATTGAACTTTTTTACAAGATTTCGACCGGGCGACTAAAAAAAGGTCATCAGAATTTTCGGCGGATAAAAATGGATATTTTTTCCGAAAATTCAGCCCCCCCAAAACTGAAATCCTGGCGCCGCCACTGCTTAGGCTTCACATTTTCGTATATTTACGTAATCAGTGCTTGAAGTGAAAAAAGAAGTGCTTGGATGCTCCGCACCTTTTCAGGTTGTGCTGGTATACTTAGTGACAGGCAGGCGTTGAGGTGTGAAAATTAGTGTCTGGACGCCGTCCATGTTCGTCCAGTCATAATATTATTTTAACCCTGCACGAAATTATCAAACAATCTTGCAGAGGAACTGAACGATGGCAGACGCAACTTGATGATGATGATGATGACGACGACGACGACGACGATGTTGATGTCAACGACGATGACAATGACGATAATGATGAGTTGTCCACCCTTCGGCAGGTCCACTGGCTTTAAAGCCAAACGGGTCTGAGATGAGTTAGCCTAGTAACTGTTAGGAGGTTCCCGTTACTCTTTTCACAGGCTACTGAGAATGAGCAACTTGTCCAACGTCGTTACGCAGAGGCGTGATGTAGATTCGAACCTGTGGCACTTTGGTTGCAAAATCTTAAGTAGTCAATTTTCATTTTGTCCTATGCTGAACACTGTTTCCCCTAATACTACCTTGCTGTCTTAGATTTGATGACGAAAATTATTTACTGAATTAAACTTTGAAGCTCTTTTGACAATAGCTTGCTTAAATATAGGCCTACAAATCCTAAAATGGAAGTATGAAATACAGGGAGTCATCTTAGATGTGATGACGAAAAATATTATTGGTTGATTTTTTTGTCTTATGTGCTTTCAGTTCTTATTAAGTCTAAGATATCAACAAATCTGGTGATGGAAGAAAAAACATTTGGTTTATTCGCTAAATCGCTCAGCGAGAAAATGGCATCGTTGAAAGGAAAAGAAGCCATGCTAATTGAAAAACTGAACATGGCGCCATTGCTGTCACTTTCTACAAGTCAAAGTTCGACATCTGAAATCGCAGATGATGACATCATAATCGTTCCTCACTGCCATCTGGAAGACAATGGAATTGTTGTCTGGTTTTGGTGCCAGTCAAAAACCGCACAAAGAAATTTACAGAGCATGTATGCATCAAATATCCTTATTGAAAAACTAATCCCAATCTTCAAACAAAATTCCAAAGACAGCATCTCATCTGTGGAAGAAATACTTGTCCCCTCTAGTATCACCATATTCGTGAATGATTTCACGAAGAACAAAAGTGAGTTTCAAGTATTTATGTATTTCTAACGTTTCTTGAGATAGGCCTACATGTATAATATAGGCCTATTATATCAGTTGAGATATGAACAAAAGGACATCATATTAATAATTACTCTGCTCTAGTTAGGCAATGCCAGCTTGGAATTGGCAATTGCTCCAGACTACTTGCGAGAGCTCTGTTGCAGCCTGTACACAGGGCCGGCCTTAGCCCAAATGGCGCCCTATAGGCAAGGCATACATTTGGCGCCCCAAGCATAGGCCTGCATTTGGCGCCCTTAGATTCCCACTCAATTGTTCAGCCCACGTCGGAGTCTAAAGATGAATTAGCCAGAGCCGGTTTACACTCACAAGGCCGTAGCCAGGATTTTATTTCGGGGGGATGTTTTCTTGACCGTGAATTTTGAGGTGCGTACACGCTGCGGTCGACTTTTTGGGGCGAAATTTTCTGATGACGTTTTTGTTAGTCGTCGATTTTCTCACGTCCCAAAACATTATTTTCCGCGATTTTCGACTATTTTCTGCTCAAAATTACATTACACACTGTCAGGTGCTGCCAAATGCATAGCCTAATTATTTCATTTTCACACTATTTCATTTCAAAGGGTGTTCAAACACCCAAAGCATCCCCCTAACTACGGCCTTGCACGCTCAACTGAGTAATTCATTCTAATTTCTTTATTAGTACACTGAAGACTGGATAATATTCAATTTTGTGGAGAATGGTATAATTTTGTTTAAAATATTAAAATAGACTATTGTTGAAATGGCGCCCTCTTTGATGGAAATGGTGCCTCTAGAACTTGGCGCTTCATGCAACTGCCTGTCGGCCCTGCCTCAGTTACTGCCCCTTTCCTGAAGACATTTTCTTAAATTCTTTCCATTAGCGAAAGTCTTGAGTTTAAAACAATATAGTGTAAAAAAAATTCGCCGGTGCCGCGGCGCCCCCCAAAGGCTGCGGCGCCCTAGGCAACTGCCTACTTTGCCTATAGGTAGGGCCGGCCCTGCCTGTACATGCAATGATTGCAATGTGTGCAAGGAACATGGCATTGCCCAGTATACATGCATGAACTGTAAACTTTACCTGCAATGACCGGATATTTTCTATGTTACTTTTGAACATTGAACACTAGAACACTTTGAAAATTAAAACATGCCTAAAACTATGAAACATTTAATTCATTTCAACAGCCTTAACATGTTCCAATCACGTTACTACTATTTGGTTTTTTAGGCAATTAATAAAAATGCAAAACAAAGAATTTATTGAAAACATTGTGTTGGGGTCATTTTTGGCCCTACTGGTACTCAGTGTATCAAAAACATTCTGGTAATCTGATGGATAATATTAGGTACCGGTACCTTGTCTTACTGAAATTCAAATGTGTTTTGTTTACTCAAACAGAGATTTAACGCAGTAACGAATTCTGTTGTTTTATGTAGAAGTCATCGACTTTAAAACTGAATCGAAATTACTTCAGACAGTCAGAACAAAGGCAGCACAAAGGAATAACGCAGAAGTCTACGCATTGGCGGTTTTAATCGATGAGATTTTTATCGTAACAGAACTGAACTCGAAAGTGGAAGTTTACAACAGAAATAGTCTTCATTTTGAAAGAAGTTTTATCGTTAAAAAGCTTGAGGAACCGCGAGACATTGTATCCTGCTTTAGAAACAATTGCCTGTATATAATCGATGGAAGCCTTCGAGGGCAACCGATGGAAATCTTGAAGGTCGATATAAATGGAATTGTCTTAAAGAAAATTTGGAGAGGCGAAGACTGGGGTCGATTATCTGTAACCGATGAATCAAATCTCATCCTGGCGGTAAGAGATAAGGATAAATTAATGGAAATCACTCCAGATGGGCAATTGGTTCGGAAGATAGCACTTGAGGTATCCAAGCCTTGGCATGCGGTTAAATTGTCCAGCGATCGTTTTGTGGTGACCTACAACTGGTCTAAGAAGGGCGGAATCTGCATAGTAGACGGCAATGGAAAAGTATTGATATCGCCAACCGATAAAGCCCTGCTCTGTCTTTCAATATTCCTACCGATCAACGTTGTGGTAAACAGAGATGAATCGTTTTTGCTAGTTAATGAAGATGGCGGTCAAATCGTACAACTGACATCTACTTTGGAATATCAGAGAGAATTTATGTCTAAGAAACACGGATTGAGACATCCAAGAAGAATATTTGTTGATGAATCGAATGGTCGCCTGCTTGCTTGTGACAACTTAGGGAACGGTGGATGCATTTTGGCGTTTGATATCGCAAGTTCAAACAAATAGGCCGAAGTCTTTTCAATAGACCAGAACTTAGAGTTTGTTTTAATTCGTAGACCACTTGGTTCAGATAGGCCTATGTAGCCATATTTTGATTGAATGATACATTTTCGAATGACTTCAGTGTCTTAAGACTATCAATATTATTATTATTTAAGGTCAAAGGCTTCAAGCTAATGATGGATTGTTTTGAATTTCATGATCCGAAAGATGATTGTCTTCGAGACAATAATTTATTGTTCCGCCCATGATTCCTGAGACATCCGGAGTAGAATCGATGTGCGTCTTAGGCGTAACAATAAGATCGGATCTATGGATGACCACCGACGTGGATAATATCCTTGCCACGCGTTCATCGTCGATGCATGATGCCCTGGTCGTCCTTGGATCCAAACAGCTAATACTCTACAAGACGTGACACGAATGGCACTCGATCAATGCCTTCCTGCCCTGGTGTTGGGTACACCAAGGCTGAGGAACGGGAACGGCCCGGGACCCGGGTTGAGCAGCTAATGGGAAGGTCAATTGGCGCTGCAACCTCAGTTTTCAGGTGCAGCAGAGAGTGGAATCTGATGAACGCCGGTATAGCGCTTCAAACAGCAGTGAGCAGCATGTAGGCCTAAGCTTACTATATATCGGCTATTCGGTGTCCGGCCAATTCGGCGCCGGACAATTCGGACCGGACAATTCAGACCGGACAATTCGGAGTGCATGTAAAAATATTGCTCTTACGGCTATGAAACTTTTGTTTATCAATGGTATGAAATATAATTATATGGCACCAAGCAAACATTTTTAATATTTAATATTGTATGATCTTCTAAAATTTATCCAATAACAGAAATAAGACACTGAAATTAGCAGCTAAATGCAGTAAATCATCAACTTATAGGCATCTCATTAGATCAATGTAAGTTTCATACCTATAGGCCCATGTTTGTTTATGCCCGATATATAGTGAGGTGTCAGATTAATATTAGTTTCGACAGTATACATTTTGGGTGATGGAGAAGTCCCATCACGAATTTGGGCTGCAAATAATTGTTCGGTCCGAATTGTCCGGTCCGAATTGTCCGGTCCGAATTGTCCGGCGCCGAATTGTCCGGGAACCCGTTACCATACGCTCTGCTGATAAGGGAGTCCTCTTGGTTCCTTTTGCTCGTACTGCTACCATGAAGGATCGAGCCTTTTTCTGTGGTTGGTCCGGTGGTCTGGAATGGCCTTCCTTTTGAGCTACGCCTACACCCTGGGACTCTACCAGGATCGTTCCTTACTAAACTTAAAACTGTTCTTTTTAGGTGCGCTGGAGTCGGGAGCGCCTCAGGAGTAGTTTCTTTTACTCGAAGGAGCGCTATATAATTCATTCATTCATTCATTCATTCCGAAAACTTATATAGCGCCTCTTCAAGAAGTCTACTCAGAGGCGCTCCCAGCCCAGCCACGGCTAAACAAATAGGTCTTAAGTAACTTGTAGAAGGCAGGCAAATTATTCCGAGGTAGCGAGCGTAGCGCAAGCGGGAGCCCATTCCATGTGGACGGGCCAACAACCGAGAAGGCTCTACGCTGCCTGGTAGCACAGCGGGTTCGAGGGACCAGCAGCTCCCCATTGGCCGAAGAGCGTAAAGCTCGACGGGAGGCTATGTCGGAGACAGGGCGACAAAGATCAGATAAGTAGGACGGAGCACAGCCAGTGAGGCACCGCCAGACAAGTGCTGCTATTCTGTATGAGATGCGCTGCGAGACAGGAAGCCAGTGCAGAACATCACGCATGTAGGCAGAGACCGGGGCAAATTTTGGAATATGACCAATAAGCCGAGCAGCAGAGCGCATGACCCGGTCAAGACGCCCTATTAAGCTAGATGGGTGACCAACAAGAACTGAGCAGCAATGATCAATTCTGCTGGTTACAAACGCGTGAACAAGGACCACAGCAGCATCGTGAGATAGAGACCGCAGGACAACACGCAACTGGCGGAGCTGATAATAGCAGCTTCGAGTTACTAGGTTGACATGCTGCGAGAGGTTTAGTTCTTGGTCAAGTGTCACTCCAAGATCACGGACTGTATGAGAGAAAGCAATATGGGGGAAAGTCTGAGCCAAAAGGTGTAGGTCTAGACCAGCCAATTGTCTGCGACCGCCAAGCCAAATGAATTGGGTTTTGGATGGATTTAACTGCAAGCGATTAGAAGCCATCCAGCCAGAAAGGGCATCAATGGCAGAGCACATCAGCCCAACAGAGTAAATTGCATCTGATGCACGACAGTGAACATATGCTTGGATGTCATCAGCATATAGCTGATGTAGGAGTCCGCATACCCGCAGTAGGGAGCTGACATCTGAAGTGTAAAGAATATAAAGTAAAGGGCCCAGAACTGATCCCTGGGGCACACCAAAAAGGGCAGGGACCCAGCGAGACCTAGTTGAGCCAGATATCACACAGTTTGAGCGGTCAGCAAGAAAAGAGCGTAGCCATTCTAGGGGCTTCTCAGTGAGCCCAAAAGAGACAGAAAGGCGCTGAAGAAGAATCGAATGATCTACAGAATCAAAGGCAGAGCTGACATCAAAAAGAGCCAAAAGAGTTATCTGACCACAGTCCATGGCGCCATAGAAGTCAGACAGGAGGCGGATCAACAGGGTCTCAGTAGAGTGGTTTTTCCGAAAACCCGATTGCAGGGGAGGGAGCAACCCATTCCCATCTAGACAGGGCCGTCTTATGGTCATCGTAGGCCCTAGGCACTTTTGCATATTGATCTATTCGTAGGCCCCTAGGGCCTATCAAACTCAACTCTGCATTAATTCAAATTGCAGCACATACATTATTTCTTAAAATTATGCTAAACCATGTTTTGTGAACGTATTTCAGTTTTGATTTTAAATCTCAATCTACTTTATCAACTGAAAAAATAGTTATTAGAGCAAAAGCATTAATTGAGATATATCTATGTGATGTGATCTATAAGATGCATTTATTGATGAATTTCTTTTGTTTTCTCGAATGTTTGCGGATAGTAAATCTGTAGCTGAAATGATTAGTTCACAAATAGCTGACAAGCTGGTCTCCAGTTTCCCAAATGTCAATATTGCTTTTCGAATTTATCTTTCTATCTTTGAAACAAGTTGTGAAGGTGAACGTTCTTTTTCGAAACTGAAAATTATCAAAAATTACCTTTGGTCAACGATGGGACAGTCACGATTATCCTCCCTTGCATTACTTTCAATTGAAAACGACTTAATGCGAGAAATGACATTTGAAGACGTTATAAGCGATTTCGCGAATGCAAAGAGCCGTAAAGTTAACATAATAGCCTATAGCTTAGCTAATGTTACTGTTTCATTGGCTAACTCTAGCCTTGAAAAAAGTTAGCAAGTTTTGGTTTTCTGTTTTTTTTTCGGCATTTATATTTTAATATTTTTTTCTCAGGATTTCGTAGGCCCCTAAAAAGTTCGTAGGCCCTAGGCACAGTGCCTACTGTGCCTACTGGATAAGATGGCCCTGCATCTAGATACACAATAAGTTGATTATAAACAATGCGCTCTAAAATTTTCGAAATGAATGAATGAATTTCCGAATGAATGAATGAATTAGCTGTGGCATGTAATCTTAACGCGCCTAATATCCAAATGTAGCCTAACACGCTGCGCTCTGCCAACCTGATGCCTTCAGTGCCGTACTAGAAAATTGATTTACGGGGCCATAGAAACTTAGGCCTAAAGTGTTGCATTAAGAATTCACCTACAAGCAGAGAAATGTATAATTAGCCTACTTCACCTAATAGCCCTCAGTTAGGCTAAGCACATGCTCATTGTAAGTAGAGCTGGCTGCAGTGTCAAAATTAGAGGTGAGTAGGCCTACACGCTACAGTACTGTTGCCTATACCTGTCTGCAGGTAATTTTCCGTATACTAAACACTAATATTTGAGAGGTTAGTACGCTTTATATGCTCGCGAATAGGTCTAGGCCTATCCTCAACCTCTGCAATAGCCATGATTGTAAGTGTGGGGGGGGGGGGGGGGGTAGAATGTTCAGGCCGACAAAAGCAGGCGATATTCAACGGACATGAGAAGATGCGTGTATAGATATTTGCTAAGAGAGAGTCCAGTTGACGAACTAATCAGCCTACACCCTACAGCAGGCCTAGCCTAAATTTGAATTTTTAAGTGGCCTCTACCGTTTCGTACTGACGCCAGCCGCTTAATTAACGGATAAAGTCTGCATACATTAGGCTTAGCCTAACCCTTAGTAGGTCATTATACACCGGCCGAATAATATTATTAGGGCCTACATACGAGGAGGACATTTTAGTGGAGTAAACTCGCATACTAGCCTATTGATCTCTCAGCAAGGCTTCTTCAGAGTACAGTTCTATAAACAAACATGGCAGTTATAAACTTATAACGCATTTTGTGCAGTTATAAATAATTTAAGGTGACCATTCATTGTCATGCGATTTGGACCAGTGTGCCATAGATAGGAAGGGAGTGACGGGAGGGGACTGATTCTCACAGTGCAAATATGCTGCTATGATATTGGAAACTCATCTGACTCGAATGAGAACTGTGCAATGAAAAGAACAGTTACTGTTTATTAAAATAATGTGATGTAGAAACTGAGAAGTCAGTATGGCCAAATATTCATCGCGAAAGGATCAGTTGTGGTATCTTGCTCTGCAACTTGCGGAAGAAGAAACAAAATCCATTCAGTTTGCACGACAAAACGGTAAATTATGTCAATTGGCTACTCATTTAATTATTAAATTTGGCTGAGAAATAGACTAAACTATTCCAGTTTTTGTTATTAATTTTAGTAGCCTCTTAAACTGTGACTCTCGACATCGGATGGCATGATCTTTTGTCATTGAAATAGTTTTATGGTTGCAATTTAGATCGCTCGACGTAATCTACCAGGGGCGGATACAGAAACTTTAGACGGGGGGGATTCTTGGCCTTGGAACAAAATAATTTATTTCTTTCGTATCTGCCCAAAAAGTTGATGACGTTTTTTTAGTCATCCGGTCGAAATTTTGGGAAAAGTATACCATCTTGTCCGCCAAAAAAGCTGATGACTTTTTTGTCGTCCAGCCCAAAATGTCCTCAAAATATACCATTATACATTGTTTGTCCGAAAGCTTGTTGAAACCAAATGGGGGGGGGGCACGATACATGGGCATTTCTAAATGGGGGAGCATGGCCGGATTGCCCCTGGATCCGCCCCTGGGGTCTTCAACGGATGAGAACCTGCGTCGATGACCGTGATTTCGGTATCACGAGACAGAGTAATAATTATAATCGTGTCCCCACAGATGAAGAGGAGTTGAAAAAGCCACATTCGCGTGTGTTTATGTTTGCAAATTAACTTCCATTTGCTTTGTTTTGAAGATAGATGACACTAACAGGTATGCTTATTCTTACTAGGTAGGCCTAGGCCTAATCTTGTTTGCTTTTGCTTTTAGAACATTTAGAACACATAAGAACATTTAGAGTCACTTACAAATTGCAGTTGCCTTACATTGAACATTAACCTAGGCCTACTTATTATACTTAAAATAATCAGAGTCAATTTAAATATTGGTTTTCAGTATAAATTTATCAATTAAGCATATTTTTAATGATTGGGATAGGATAGTCTATCCACCCGACACTCTATACCCGATAATTATATTCCATCTTCCGGGTATCTTTAAGAGAATCCCGCGATAGCGGCCCCAGGTGTTGAAACAGGCTTCCTTCTGCCATGTGAGCGGCTGTCTCAGTTGACTCCTTCAAATCTGGACCCAGGACTTTCTTATTTTATAAGGCTGTTAGTAGTAGACTATGTGAGGCACCCGTGTAACGGAACTAACGGTATGGCTGTGTTAGGGCGCCACGTAAATCGTCGTTTTTTAAATTATTTATTAGTATTGATTTTAAAATACACGGTGTCCCAATTGAACTGACACCATTTTGGTTTAGGAGATAATTATAGTTGTCAACTATACATAAAACTCTATCATTAGCGTAGCAAGGTCTTGCAAATTTCGTAAGAGAACCAGACGTTTTGCATACATGTAGCTTTGTTGTTTGAAATCGTATGGGGTTTTAAGCATTTACATGTAAGGGACCCACCACCTAAGCTCTGCACAGCCCCCCCCCCCCCCCAAGACCTTGCTACGCTACTGGTGAAGGACAGTTATTTTTCATAAAACTCCGCAACTAAGATCATCCAGATTCCAAAACAAGGTTTGGCATTGACAGAGTTTTGTCTGAAAATAACAGAAAACTGATAGAAATGATACTGATTCAATGGCTCAACAACCATTAGTTTCGAATGGCTATAAAAAAAAATTCAAGATCTGAGGGGATCTAAAAAAACAACAACAATGAGCAATGAACATAATTGTGGATTCAAGAGTTTCTTAACACTTCGGTAAAATATTTTCATGGTTTGAGGCCGATAGTTGAGATATCACAAAAGTAAGCTTATACCATAATTATGAAAAACTTCACAATGCTTATGTTTGGTCAGCTACAACACACAACAAATCATAAATACAACTTGAATGCAAGTGTTTTTTAAATCAAAACTTAATCACTAAGAAATTAGTTGTCATTCTGTGAGCCCATTACAGAAGAACATGGAAAAAGAATTCAAACAAAATACAACCAACTGGTTATCAACCTGTCGAGCCTGGGAGACATAATAGCAATGATGTATCAAGAAGAGAAACTAACGTTGAAGGAGCTAGAACACATTCAGTCTTTGCACTCAACTCCAATCCGAGCCAATGAAGAGCTGCTAAGCATCATAGCCAGGAAACCGAGAGATGTCTATGAATGCTTTCTATCACTGATTAAATCAACGAATCAACTGCATCTATATCAAATGCTGGTGTCTTGTGATGAGAGTAAGTATTAAATACAAGATAATTAGACTATTTAGCCCAATAATTTTGAGAACTCCTGAAGCGTGCGTGCACGCACTTGCAGACCCACACATCGTCGAATATAGGCTACATGTAATTTCATTATTCTAGCTTGTTTTGTTTATAGTATAGTCAATTAAGCAATATCAAATCAATTTAATTAGTAATCAGCTGCCTTTCTGAAACTTTTGTTCAAGCATGTGTCAAAGAAACCATACTTTTCATAGACCGAATCAAGTTGACTGTCTTTTCCCAAATATATGTAGGCCTACGTTGTGGGACATAGGCCTAGTTCAAAATTTGCAGTAAATCTATTTCAGCATGTCACAGTGCAAAGAGTGAAAACGGCTCAAATCACAAAGACTTGATTTGCCGGAATTTCACGTGGCTATCAGAGAACCTGGACACAAACAGTGGACTAATTTCTCTGCTCTATCAGCTAGATGTCCTAACACTTCGTGAAAAAGAACGTATGTTCTCTGTGAACGACAGTTTCCAAAAGAATGAGTTACTACTTGGACTGCTCAGCAAGAAATCTTCAATGGACTTCGACAAGTTTCTAAAAGCACTAGAAGAATCGGGTCAATGCCATCTGACACAGAAACTTATAAAACCAGCAGGTATCAGTATGCATCTTTTTACTAAGCAGCTAATGAGCATTAAACTAATTCACCGCATTAGACTAACTTCAGATTCAACGCTTTTTGGACGAATATAAAAAGCCTTGCTTGACGGTTCACATTAGCCTACAATAATATTATAATGCAGCACCTGACTTAACCAGAGACTCGATCAGATTAGACAGTATTGAGATTTGCTCTATTTGGCTCTTTTAATTTCGATTCTCGTATAGACTGCACTTGTTGTCGTGTTTTGTGGCCCTTCGGCTCTCAGCTCCACGGTGTTGTAGCATACGAGCCACCACGATGTACAAGAAGCTCAATGCCTCGATCCCCTCCTTGTCGGGTTTTGCCTCTCCGCCTGGTCGGGCCTTGCCAGGCAGCAAGGTGTGAACTCGGCTCTAAGAATTGATGCGTAGACTGATTATTAATAACTACCTCGTATATCCCTACTTGTAGCAAATTCATTGGAAATCTGCTGCAGCAAATGTACGCTGAAGACCCATGCTGTGATGTGTAATATTTCCATTTAAATATATAATTACTCTTGAAACAGACGCAATTGTATGGCCTACTAGGCCTAGTTAGTCTACTAAGCTACTATAATAGGCTATGCATAAACAGTCCTATACAAAATAGGTTCCGAGAGAAAATCGTCTACAGACTTTTCGTCAACCGCTGTAACTTTCACCGGAAATATTGCACGATTTATGAAAATAATTGTTCGCTTATAGAAAGTTGAATTAATGCAAGTAATACTTGCTCAAATAGACGTAAATTTTTTCTGCAAATAAAATTGGATTGATGAAAATAGGTAGCAGTAATTCTTGCTTAGTAGAATAAATGCCCTAGTCTGTAGACAAAGGGTCGCAGTAAGTCAAACTTCGGTGTTTGATACCGGATAAATGACTGGAAATAGGCCCTACTTGCATCCGTGATCACAATTTGAAGTAAATTCCTTTTATACTACAAATTCAAACAACGATCAATGAATGAATTGCTTTCCATTGCGGTTACATGCACAATAGAAAAATAATTTGAGATTTATTGAATTGACAGATTCACCTGCTAACCCAAGACAGTCGTCTGCAGTTCAAGAAACAATAAGCAGCTGCAAGGAGCTGCTACCAAAAGGACTTCATGAATCAATGCGGAAAGATTATCTCTTGCCTTCTTCATCAAAGCCAGTTATCCCGCCGAAACCTCTTCCGAAACCGGGGCAGAAATTTATTCCATCGCGTTCTTTGCCGAAGCCAGTTCCACCACCAAAGTCGGACACTCGATTTACCGCAATTCAACATGATGCTAAGTCCATACGCATTGTTGAAAAGAATACAGAGAAAAAAGTTCAAAATCGGAGGGTATAAAATTATAAATCGACCTATTTGACATCACAGGTTCTTTGGAGATCAGTTTATTGCTATTTTATCTATTGACTTTGGCATAGCCTATAATGAGACACATATTATGGCTTGTTGTTTATAAATTAAGAACATGTATCTTCGGCAGCAATATTATCTTAATGTAATCTATTTCACTCACTGGATTCTCTCTCTCTCCTTTTATATTTTGACCTGTAGTCCTGCATTAGATAGCCCAAGTAGCCTATATCAGGATTTTAAACTGTTTTTGAATGTTTAAAATGGACGAATATTTCCTATTTATTTTTATATTCACAAAATAGTTCTTTTTCCCCAGACACAGAATGTACGTTTGAGCTATCAGCTGATATTTGTAATGTGTATACTCATATTCTTAGACTAAAGGAGACACACTTCAAACAAGGCTAAAAGGACTTGAACCTCATCTGAAGACAGAACTCGCGATCAAAGTCACATCTGTTTCCTTGCTTTGCATGGACAATCGAGACGATAGTTTGAGGATATCGTCTCAAATATTGCTTCAAGGTAACTTTGATTTAGTAAAACTTTCAACACACAACCGGAAATAGATCATAAGTTATTGTGTAGAGCATAGTCGTTATGGGACAGACTGCTCACTTGCAATTTACTCTAAGCTTATACATAGAACCCAAAAACCAGTTGGGTGTCGTCGTGAAAATATGAAGTTCATATGGAACCCATCTGATGCCAAGAGAAATTCTGGCAGGGATAGAATTACTGAGCACTTTTCTTGTAGCCAGCAGGTGCTTCAATTTATGTACCTTGTTAGTGGATATGCCCCTCTGACGTCCATAATTGCAAACTGTTCTATTGATAACAGGTAGAACCTATTGAGGACCTTCTCTTTTATGTGTGGAGCATTTCACCTTTTCGTGTGGGTTCAATTTACGATGGTAGTCTTGTAAATTATAATATCAACCTAGGAAACACTGCATGCACCGACATTCTTATAATGACTAGCAATAATTATCAATGATTGTCTGTTAAGATTACCATCGGATAAAGAAAGAGACTGTTGACAGAAACGTCGAGGCGAACGTGGAGCTGGAACAGTTGCGGGAAAACGTCAATCAATTCTCGGTTGTTGCCTCGTTAAATGAGGTTTTCCGGAAACAACTGCATTCAATGGAACAAGAATTAATTAATGAAAGATTTCAAAGCAATGAAGTTCGAATTCAATTAGTAGATAACATAAACAAATTGAAGTCAGATATACACAATGAAAAAGCAAAATGCAGTCGATTAGAAAAAGAGAAACTTCTGAACAAAACTGTCATCAGGGAAATTGAAGAAAGATTGAAAAAATCAGAATGCGATAACCAATTTTTCCAACAACAAATGCAAGAACTGAATACCCTTATAACAAGTAGGGAACGTGAACTTCAGATGTGTAAAGATTCTTTCGAGGAATGCAATAGCGAGGTTATTTTGTTGAAAACTGACAAGGACAAGTTAGAGGGAGTATCCGAGATGCTAACTAAAGAGAAAGAGATTAGAAATGAGCTTGAAATACAGCTAAAGCTCACAGAAGAAAATAACAGGGATCTTCTACAGCGACTGAAAAAGAATGAAGAAAGTTTGAATATGGCTGAAAAAGGAAAGCTTACTCTTAGTGAAACTGAGGAAAGCCCTATTGAAGAACGAGCCTTAGACAGTGATTTAATAATGAAGTTGCAAGAAGAACTGGAGATTACAAAACATCAGAGAAAAGAGTTGGAGCATAAACTAACCTATGCAAAAACACAGCTAAAACAAATTAAGTGCAAGGCCGACGGCATAAATACAACATCCATTGCGCGTGGTAGGTTTCCACCATAGACTTTGACATTGTGTATAATGTGTAAGCTTAGACTTTAAGCATTAGACTTCAGACATGTTAACATTTTTTTGGTTGGAGGAATATTGGTGAGCATCGTTTATTGTAATAGTCCTAATGTTATTTAGATAATGGTATGCACAACATATCGCGCAAGAGTGAATTATGGATATCTTTACCAAACAACTTCGTGGTCATTAGTTTGTTTATCCCTTCCTACTCATGGAAAGATCTATTCCAAATATTGTTTTCTCTCATTCTTTGTTTTTCTATTTATTTTGCACAGAAAATCATGTGATTATAAACAATCATCAGTTTTTGGTGGAAAACCTTAAGCCAAGTCGTTTAATTGATCTTCTGCACGAGAAAGATTGCATAACTGATGAAGAACGAGATTATCTGAACAATCAGCGAGACAACTTCAGCAGAAATGACGCAATTCTACATTGGATAAGAAACATTAAGCTAACACAGGACAAAGGCTTGAAGATTTTGGAATGTCTTCGTCAATCGGAGCAGAATTTCGTTGTTGATATTTTGTCAAAAGGAGGAGGTAATAAATATTGTTAAACCAGATTTGCTGTATCAAATTAATTAAAATTTCTCAGTGAATCGATGATGCATTTTTCTTTTATAGTCTATTATTCTCCAAAAAATCAAGCAATCGGACGAAGAAAATTATCGATGGTAGGCTACCGATGGTAAGCACTTTAAATTTAGCAATGCGCCACATGCTTTTGAACTTGATGTCCTGTTTCACTTTCTGTTGTCCTTCTAACTTAGGCCTACATTATGTTTTTAGAAGTTATGTCACATGCCGTCGCATGTGCATTTTGTCCATTACGCCCATCAGTGCGGGTCGTGATTTAAAAAAGATGGGCCCATGGGGGCATTTATAGTTATGGTCTTGTTAAACTAATTGGACCTATGATCAAGACAAGACCCATTAATTCTTTTCTTTATATTTATTTACAGTTCTTGTTAAGTCTAAAATATCGACAAAGCTGGCGAAGGAACGACAGTCATTTAGTTTAGGTCCATTCGCTAAATCTATCAATGCGAAAGTGAAGGCGTTGAATGAAAAGGAAGCCATGTTAATCGAAGAACTAAACCAGCGACATGGAATACCACTACCAAGCAATCAAAACTCAAAGTCAGATACGGCTGATGATGAAATAATTATCGCCCCTTATTGTCATCAGGAAGATAATGGAGTTGTTTTATGGTTTTGGTGCAAGTCAAAAAATGCTCAAAAAAAGTTGCGTAACATGTACTCAACAGACGTTTTACTTGGAAAAATAGAGACGCTTTTCAAACAGTTTTCCAATGTTGGTGTGGCGTCTGAGTCAGCACTACTTGTCCCGACTGGTATTACAATGTTCATGGATGACTTCTCGAAGATCAAAAGTGAGTTTCGTGCATTCTTAAATTAAATATTTAATTTGAAACATGACAATATGAGATTCGATTTTAGCATAGGCCTACTCTAACCAAACTACCACTAAAGCCGTCTATTAGATTTCGCAATTAAGGAACAAGACATAGGCCTGCAACCTTAAAGTCGATCGAATACTCGTATGCATAATGCATATTGTAGACTTTTTTACAGATTTTTGAACTGGCTACTTTTGGCCACTTGAAAGAGCTCATAAAGCTCATTGCTATCTTGATTAAGTCAGTCACTTCCCAACACAGATGGAGGTCTATAATAGTATGCAGCCCGTTCTGAATAATTTGATTTGTGATTCCTTCTTATTTGGAATGCAAATGACATAGCCTAGGCCCTACTGTACTGATCACGACCAAATCGTTTATCTTAGGGCCAACATATAGATGTTGCAACAAGTTAATAACAATTTTGCATACTGTTCATGGATGGCCTACATTCGTATGAATACATGAATTAGGTCTAACTGGGTAGCACATATAGGCATAGGCCTATAGGCCTAAATTTTTCCGACAATATTATTTTCAGGAAACTTTACCATCTATCTAAATGTGTAAGAAAGGATGTACGTTTGTTTGTATATTTTGTCCAGAATGCACGCTCACAGTTTTGCAGCTACTGACCTGGGTGTACGTGTATTTTAGTAGGCCTACATGGTAAATTCTTCGCCATTGCATGGGTTTCAGCATTAGTCGAGTACCAGTCGGATTAACAAAAAGATTTTTGGTTAAACCGTAGTTTACGTTGATTAATTATTTTCACTTTACCCCACGTTGATAAATTATTTGGCTATTGCTATTGATATACAAGTAATTTCTGGATCGCCAGGTTCAATCCAGCTTCCATTTCAACTATAAATATGCCTTTATCCAGCTTCCATTTCAGGTATAAAATGCCTTTATCCAGGTCCTACTTCTCAAGCGTTTTTCATCAATCCAGCTTCATTTTCAGCAGAATGACTACACTAACCCTAAAACTAACCCTAACCGACCCTCACGACGCCTAACCTGAGCCCTAACCGACCCTCATGCGTAAAATCCCGCTTCTATTTCGTCACTAAATATTTGTCATCGAATGTAAGAAATTGGTTGTCGGATAAAAAAAGTACGGTTTTTTCGTCAATCCAGCTTCCATCTTTTCGCGTTTTCGGTTTATATTGCTACTTCCGGTTGCGAATGTTCAGAAATTGTAATAGCACGTTTTATGGCGCGTAATATTCGTGATTTTAGGCGTTTATTAATTAATCAACGGGTAAACGTGTATTTTAGTATGGTAAATTATTCGCCATTGCATGGGTTTCAGCATTAGTCCAGTGCCAGTCGGATTGACGAAAAGAGTTCTTTCTAAATAGAAGTCGGATTGATGAAATTAATTTTTACTAAAATCGAAGTGGGATTTATGAAAACGATCTCGCTGGAGTGACGAGCAATAATTTTAAAATAAATAAAAGTTATATTGATGAAAAATATTTGCTGACGAATTAGAAGCGGGATTTATCTAACTAATTCTTGCCTAAACGGAAGCTGGATCGATGGAAAGGACTCTCGCGAAACTAGAAGTTGGGTTGATTAAAAATAACAATGCTGCAGCGAGCGAAAATGAGCGAATAATTTACCATACTAAAATACACGTTTACCAATCAACGTAAACTACGGGATATCGATAATGAAAATAATTAATCAACGTAAACTACGGTTTAACCAGATTTTTTTATAAATAGAAGTTGGATTGATGAAATTAATTTTTACTCAAATCGAAGTGGGATTTATGAAAACGATCTCGCTGAAATCGACACTGGAGCAACGAACAATAATTTTAAATTAAATAAAAGTTATATTGATCAAAAATATTTGCTGACGAAACAGAAGCGGGATTTATCAAACTAATTCTAGCCTAAACGGAAGCTGGATCGATGAAAAGGATTTTCGCCAAACTAGAAGTTGGATTGATTAAAAATATCAATGCTGCAGCGAGCGAATAATTTACCATACTAAAATACACGTTTACATTGACCTGAAACATTGCATATAGATAAACGTTTACTAGGAAAATCCAAGTACGCTATTTTAAGATCGTTATTCACTTTATATCCAGAGATATAGACATTTTAAAATTTCGCCATGTTACGCCGATAATGTTTTAAATGAAACGGACGTTGCTTTTGACGTGACGTCATTAAAGACGAAAGCTTAGTCTCGCTCTCAGCTAGGCCAAGGAGTATATATCGTAACTAAGAGGAGCGGTGAGTTTAAGCAGCAAAATTGCGGAATACCTTCAAAGCATAAACCAAAAAAATGGGCGGCGAAGCCGACCCGCAGAGGCGGGTGGAAATGGGTTTGGGGACGAAAATTCTAAACTTCCCGAGCAACGCCGGATACCCCAGCTAGAACCCCAAATAGGCAGCGAAGCCGCCCAGCAGGGGTGGGTGGACCTGGGTTTGGGGACGAAAAATCAAAATTTCCCGAGCAACGCCGGATATCCCAACTAGAACCCCAAATAGGCGCGAAGCCGCCCCGCAGGGGCGGGTGGACTTGGGTTTGGGGACGAAAAATCTAAATTTCCCGAGCAACGCCGGGTAACCCAGCTAGTTAACGCTATATACCCGAGCTAGTTAACGCTATATAATATAGAGTTAACTAGCTGGGGTACCCGGCGTTGCTCGGGAAATAAAAAAATTTCTACAGCATCGTTGCCATAATAAGCCTATCAAATCAAATTCAAATCAAATTTTTTTTTATTGAGCCAGAGAAAAGCACACAAGGTACATATCATCACATAAAAATAAAACATGAATGTTATTGGCAACAAAAGGAAACCCAGAAGGGACTGCAGAGTCCCGCTGGTTAGGGCCACCTAAGCACATTTTCTGGTTCTAGGCGTTAACAAATTCAGCACAATAAAATTATATTCTATTTTCCATCATATATGCAATAAATCAAAAATAAATCAAAACTTAACTACGAAAATTAAACGTTCCAAATTTTAACATCACGATATTACATAATGCAAACACGTCTTAATTTTTAAAAATAAATCAATACCAAACTGAAAAAAGTAAGAAAACCTTAAGTAAAAAACATAAAGCCTTAACTAAGTAGGGAGAAGGAAGTTTAAAGTATGAACCCGACTAACAGTTCTGGTTAATCAACCATAAACCCAAGCAATGCTTAAATGACTTAAGAATTGGGATACTGCGAAGGTTTAGAGGTATTCTATTCCATTCAATAGGACCTGCATACTTAATGGAGAATTTTCTTGAGTTTGTTCGGGCGCGCACAGTTCTATATGAGGCTAAGTTTCTCGTGTTGTATGAGTGTATATCTGAGGCTAGAGTAAAGAGATTGGCATGGGAGATAGGCAATGTGTTATATGTATATCGATGCATGAACTCACACATCTGCAGTTGCTTAATTTGTAAAACTTTTAGAATCCCGAGCTGCGTGAATAGTTTTTCTGAGTGTGAGTTGTAAGGAGAACCGGCTATTAATCTGACAATTCTCTTCTGCAAGACAATAATTCTGTGAAATCGAGAGTTGTAGTTAGATGCCCAAATCATGTTACAATAGGATATGTACGGGTATATCATAGAGTAGTACAAAGTGAGCAAAATGTTTCTAGGCAGTAAGTAAGATATTCGCTTAAGTATACCTATGTTTTTAGACAGTTTTAATGCAATGTGTTCAATGTGTACACTCCAAGTGAGATGTTGGTCCACATAGACTCCAAGGAATTTTACAGATTCTACTTGTGGAATATCAATATTGTCTATGTGGACTTTTCCCTTCAGTTGTGGTGTTGCTTTCCTATGAGAGCAGAAAAGAATGAAGTTGGTTTTTGTCAAGTTAAGAGATAGCTTGCTTGCTTTAAACCAGTCAGACACTAGTACAAGTTCTTCATTAAGGATTCGGAATAATTCCTCATAGGATTTGTGAGAGAGGAAAATATTAGAATCGTCAGCGAAAAGTACAAAGTGTAGGATGGGGGATACATTCGGAAGGTCGTTAATGTAAATCAGGAATAATAGAGGACCCAATATTGACCCTTGGGGTACTCCAAATTTAATCGATTTCCAACTTGATGTTATGCCATTACATTTAACTTGTTGCTGTCTACCACTAAGGTAATCTTTAAACCAAGAAAGAGGGATTCCTCTTATGCCGTAGCTTTCAAGTTTCTTAATTAATATATTATGATTTACAGTATCGAAAGCTTTGGTTAAATCTAAAAATAGTCCTATAGAAAATTCATTTTTATCAATGGCTTCTGTAATCTTATCTTGAATATTTATCAGTGACATTGCCGTCGAGTGGCCCGACCTAAAACCATGTTGAAAGGGATGCAAAATATTTAGTTTAGAGATATAATCGTATAGTCGCTGATACATCACTTTTTCTAATAGTTTCGAAAAAAAAGGCAGTATAGAGATCGGTCTATAATTTGCTACATCATCTCTATTGCCTTGTTTAAATATAGGTGTAATTGAGGATTTTTTCAGTTTATCAGGTATTATTCCTGTTGATAATGAGCAATTAATTATGTCAGTCAGAGGGATAGCAATAAGGTCTAAGTAGGCCTATTATGGCAACGGTGCTGTAGAAGCAATTGGATTAGATTAACTCTGTTAGACAAGGCATGAAACTGACATGTCCCAGCTAGAAATAGAACAACGGATTCTGTTAATTCCACAAGAGGTGCAACCATAAAGTAAACAAGATTCCATGGTCAATACTCAATAGCATCGAACGCAGTGTTAAAGTCCAGTAACGTCAGCAGCTTGACATCGTCTTATATCGATTGCATCACACACATAAATTGTGTACCGAAATGAAGGACATACATAATACAACAGGGGTGCTTTTCTATGGCTCACCCTGTCCATAAAAGTGTCTTTAAACACGTTGCTTCAAAAGGCTATAGATACGTATATTTTGCTTTAAAAGTTCGTCCTAAACTTTCATCATGACTTTGTGCCCTCATTTTATTTTTTAGAAGTCGTCGACTTTCAAACAGATCCGAAATTACTTGTGACAATTAGAACAAAGACAGCAGAAAGACCTTACTCAGAAATCTATGCAATAGCTGTTTTAGTTTATGAAGTATTTGCTATAACTAGACACAACCCGGAAGTAGCGGTTTACAACAATACTAGTCTTCAGTTTCGACGGAGTTTTACAGTTGATAATTTAGAAGAGCCGCGAGATATCGTATCCTGCTCTAGAAACAATTGCCTGTATATAATCGACGGAAAACCTCGAGGGAAGCCAATGGAAATCTTGAGGGTCGATATCAATGGAAATATCCTAAAGAAAGTCTGGAGAGGCGAAGACTGGGGTCGTTTATCTGTAACCGATGAATCGAATCTCATCTTAGCCGTTTTGGATGAAAGTAAATTATTGGAAATCACTCCAGATGGCCAACTGATTCGTGAGATAACACTTAAGGTCGCATATCCTTGGCATGCGGTTAAACTGGCCAGCGGTCTGTTTATGGTGACATATGATCGATGTCCGGGTGGTGGAATCTGCTTGGTAGATAACATTGAAACTGTATTGACATCGCAAGTCCCTGAAGCCATGGAAACTGGAGCTTTCCTTCCGATCAACGTGGCAGTTAACAAAGATGGTTCATTTTTGGTGGTTGACGAAGGTGGCGGTCGAATCATGTTAGTAACATCAACGTTGGAGTATCAGAGAGAATTTATCTCTAGGGATCATGGATTGTTCAGGCCCAGAAGGATTTTCGTTGATGAGCCGAATGGGCGTCTGCTTGTATGTGACAACAATTTGAACGGAGGACGTATAATGGCGTTTGACATTACTGATTAAAACAAACATGGTCAATTTCAGCAGTAGGCCTGCATAATAAAATCATATCCTTATTTAATGATTCAAACTGATAAGCACGTTTGCTTGCACAATCTTAGCACGGATGAATGATTGTTTTGATAGAAGTCGAATTTAACTGTGTGGCAGCCATGCGAGACATTCAACTCTCAAAACTACCGGTACTCATTTTACCACCGCCACCCTTAGTAATTGGCAGGTTAAAACTTTGGAAGAGTGACAGACATTGAACACGCTTCATGATCTTCATCAATGAACTTTGTTCTTGTTGGTCACGTCGTGTGTTGTAACCATTCATCTAGACTCTAGAGTGCGCCTCCAGAGAAACCACATAGGAAAAACTGAGAGTTTTCTTGAATTTTTGTCAAATTACTCTAGGCCAACTTGCCTCCGATATTAGGCCTAGTATTTCAATGTAATAGAATCCCATTTGTGAATACATAGCCTAGGCTACCTGCCCGTGTTGAGACAATCATTTTAGGAGGCGTCTTTACATTCCATCATATTCTAGAGTAGATCCACTTTATGTTGGTATTCAACGCTATATTGTCTTTTCATGGTGTGCATGATGGGCTGCTATCATTCTAGGAACTGCATTTACCAAAGAACACGGTTGTTCTCGTCGTCTATTCCTCTTTTCGTACAAACCTCTGCTTCCTGAAACTTGGCTTTATCTTGGATACAGCCTAGAATATCTCTATCTCCAAATTTCTTCAATGAGAAAAAATAAACCTTCTGTCTCGATGCTACAAGATGCGATATATCATTAATATAAAAATTGCTAGGGTCATTAGAATGTTTGCCGTTCGCTCGGCATAAAGTGTCCCCTCTAAGCCCTGCATGAATATTAAGCAAGCGTATAGGCATGCATATAATTGAACTATCACGTGAGGAACTGAGGATACCTCCAAACTGATTGTTCTTTGTTTCTGGTTCCTACATTCGACTAAATGCAGGCTTCACAATTAATTAGGCTATACGACGACGCTGCAAAGCACTACCTCCCAAAGTTTCAACCCGGAATCTTGACTGTCATAATCATACGCACACTACAGTTATGTGATGGTTCGATATAGGCCGTGTCTACACTCTACAATCATGTGAGTGTTTGTTTGTCAGCTCAGTAAGTTTCATTCGTCAACTTCTTTTCCAAACTACAAAAAATGCCCACGTTTCTCTTTATCGACCGCAGATTCTCGGTCATTTTCAGTGAATTAAGATAATTCACCACCTCGCCCTTTGTATGGGTGTCTTCGCTGCCATGCTGTTTAGGGTCTGCGTGTAGATCTACGTAAGCTACTGTGTTTGCCCTGGATTCAAATCTTTTGTATTTGCAATCATCGGTAAGTGAACCAGCATTTGAACGACGTGAACGTAGGCCAGCGTTGTTTTAGAAACCGAAACTATAAAACAAATAGCAAAACAATAACGGGCAGTTAATTGCAACTAAATCTGAAACTAGAAATGTTGAATATCTGTCACTGTGATATAAATAGAAAAAGAATGACTATATAACTAAATAACCACAAAGAGTTGACTTTAAAGTGAAACATGAATTTCCTTTTAGGCTACTGTCTTTTTGAACTGTAGGCTGATCCCACTTAAGTTTGCAGTCATTATTCTTTATGCTCATAATCTTCTAGTTTCTTTCTTTTTTCTTGTGTTGCCGCTTGTTAATGTTGCTGCTAACCGTTAAAGAATCGACGAGTGCAAGAAAAAATCTACAAACTAAGTGGCGGTCGAAGAGTAGAAAGTGGTGTGGGAATATTTTCAGGACCGTAGCAACAATGAACGTGGCCCCCTCCGAGCATAATGTCCAGGCCGGCGGGTCCCTTACAATGCAGACACCGGGATGCGGCATTTATTTTATGCAACATACAGGGCTCATATTATAAATATACACAGGGCTACTGTAACATGTATTCCGTATTTACTTCACAGTTTGTGAGTAAAACCCACACGGATTGTGCAATGGCTTCAATAGAATGATGTCAATCACCTAAGCTTAGTCACACCTTTCATTTTTCGGCACTTTTAGTGGCCCCTTCTTTGCGGGGGTACCCTTCGGTCGGAGGGTAGGCCTACGGAGGGCGGTCGCTACGCCTCTGAATATTTTGTTGATGAAGCGGCAATATTGTTATAGTCAAGAGTCGATTTTGTGTTCGCACTGTTGCTGGAGATTGCGCTAAACAACATGCGTGTGGCACATTAATGCGAAAAAATGCAACAAATATTTTTAATCATTTGCATGACCAATCACATAATCATTGGCCCGAATCACGTCAACACCGAGCTTGTGAGCCAATGAACCTGCATGCCTTCGTGCAGAAAACTCTTCCTCGTCAGTTAGGATTATACATGTACATGTAGGTATGGCATAACCAGGCATAGGTCTATGATCTGAAGACGCATAGGCCTATTATAGGCTAAACCTTAATATGATTTAAAACCAAATGTAACAAGCTGCGTTCTACCAACCTGATGCTTTGAGTACTAGAAAATGGATTTACTTAGGCCTAAAATATTGCATTAAATTTTTTTAACTAAGCCTACAAACCGTGCAAAAGGAAGCAGCTTCACCCACAGGCAGAGAAATGTATAATTACTTCAATTATTAGCCCGAAACTAAGCACATGCTCATTGTAGGCCTACGTAGGGCTGGCTGTAGTGGCAAAATTAGATGTGAGTAGGCCTACACGCCACAGATGCCTAGGCCTGTGTGCAGGTCATTTTCCCGTATACTAAACACTAATGTGTGAAGTGAGTACGCTTTATAATGCTCGCGTATAATTGGTCTAGTCTCGACAACTACAACAGCCGTTTGTAAGTGTGTGGAGGATGTTGAGGCCGACAAGAGCTGGCAATATTCAACGGACAGCAGAAGATGCGTGCGTAGAGATGTTTGCTAAGAGAAAGTTCAGTTGACGAGCTAATCAGCATACAGAGTAGGCCTAGCCTATAATAATAGTAATATAGACCTATGAATGTGTACCGGTAAGTGGCCTATTATAGGCCCTACTGTTTAATGACGCCAGCCGCTTAATTAACGGACAAATGCAAGGCTGCATACTGTATAAGCGTACATAGACTAAGTTTACATTAGGCTTAGCCTAGCCCTTAGTAGGTCAATTGTAGCCTACACCGGCCGAATAATATTGTAATTAGCCTACATACGATGAAGGTATTTTGGTGGAACTAACTCGCATATGGCAGAACATTTTCAGTGCGCCATTCTACAAAAAACCCGGCAGCTAGCCTATAAGCTAAATAAATTTGTGCAGATGTAAAAATATAATTGTGCAGTTAATTTAAGGAGTTCATTGTCATACGATTTTGACAAGTTTACCCTGGATGATGTGAAGGTTGAGACGGAACTGTGCAGGCTCAGTCTCACAATGCAAACTAGGCTGCTATGTGCCAGTGAGATCCTGGATGTGTCAAATAGCTCTATGATTATAATGGGCCAATACCGTTGGTTGTAGGCATAAGTTACAGTTAGAACACAGTCTCCGAAACAAGGCACTTAATGAGTAAGTTACATGTCTCGCGTCTGCCCTAGGCCTATTTTAATATTAAGTAACAGGCAATTATAATTATTTAGGAGTCGGATGTAGTTCTAAACGATCACCGTGTTCCTATTATGCCTCTGCGTTAAAGTCTTGCAGCCTGTTAGAACTCAATTCTGACTTGTTCCTGAGATGCTTCAGTGAGATAGGTCTTTTCATCCAATTTACTTTGTTTCTGATTGTGTAGGGCCTACTTGTGTGTAGGCCTATGCCTGTGAATGTATGTGCGAATAAGCGTTTGTGTGTGCATGTGCACGCATAGCCTATATTTATATGCTGTATAGTGTATAATGTATATAATAATATTGTTATTTATGTTGCACAGTGTAATACATTATTGTTTTTACTGCAGCTTTCGATAAAATCGGATATATTATATCATGGCACACCAAAGAATGCACAAAAAACATTGCACATACATTGCATAATGTAGGCTACATGCAGGGTGTGATTTGCCGGGGGGTTGGGGGGGTCGGACCCCCTCTTTGCTAAGGCCCGACCCCCACACTTCGACCTCCCAAAAAAGGTGTGGGGTCCAATTTCGACCCCCTCTTTTGGCAGTGCGGCCAGTGCCACAAGAGGGGGTCGAAATTGGACCACTGCAAGCAGTTAGTAGGACTTATTCGTTTCATTTCCTCATTCGTTCAACAGTTGACAGTTGACACAAAGTTTCAAGTTGTACTGTTGTGACGTTGTCCGGTCCCGTCGACTCCCGTGACAGTTACACAATTTCCCAAAACTGGTGTCCAGTGAGTCCTTCACAGATTTCTTTCCGCGGAGGTCCGATAAGTTGGTTTCCAGAGCGACCGGTGTCTTAGTCACAATTCGTCGTTGCGATTTCGAACTAGTGTTGAAGAATTTTAGTTTCCTATACAGCAGTTGGTGTTGAAGAGTTTTTCTTAATATACAGTAGTTGGTGTTGAGGTTGAAGAATTTTTCCTTTATATTATACAGCAGTTAGTGTTGATGTTGAAGAATTTTCCTTTATATTGTACAGCAGTTGGTGTTGATGTTGAAGAATTTTCCTTTATGTTATACAGCAGTTGGTGTTGATGTTGAAGAATTTTTCTTTATATTATACAGCAGTTGGTGCTGAAGAGTTTTCCTTGATGTACAGTAGTTGGTGTTGAAGACTTTCCTTTTACAGTAGTTGGTGTTGAAGAGTTTTCCTAGGACCTTACTATTGTTTTATTATTTTGAGTGCTGACTGCTGAGTATTATTCTCACTTTGCGTTGTACTAAGTAACAAGTATTTTGGTGCCAACTTCCAAGTATGCTCGGCTTTCCAAGTGTACATATACTAAGTATGATCATTGATTTTGGTGCTAACTGCGAAGTATTGATCGTGTGCTGGACTGCCGGTAGAAGTTTCAAGTTTTTTGGTTACTACATTTTCTGATTTCATTCGCTTTAAATTGTGACCTCAATATATCCTGCACCTGTGCATTTTACTGCATTTGTACAGCCAACTTTTATGTTGAAGTTAGACTTTTATGTTCTTATGTTGCACTATGCCACTATTATAAACTTCAACCCCTTTAACATAAATAACATGTTAACTGATCTTTAAAAAGGTGATATTATTCAATTCATTCAATTCACTTTCAATAGAAGATTTTGCTTTGGATTGCACCAAATCAATAGCGGCCGGGGCTCGCCCCGGACCCCGCTGGGGGAGCTTACGACGCTCCCCCAGACCCCCTGGTCGGATATGCCGCGGCGTATTTTGGCCCCCTCCCCCAAACAAGGAAATTAAGCCGACCCCCACACTTCTTTTTTGACAAATCACACACTGGCTACATGTATGTATGCGTGCATGTGTGCATGCATGTATGTATGTTTGTATGTATGAATGTATGTATGTATGCATGCATGTATGATTGTATGTATGTTTGTATGTATGTATGTATGTATGTATGTATGTATGTATGTATGAATGTATGTATGTATGTATGTATGTATGTATGTATGTATGTATGTATGTATGTATGTATGTACTATGTATGTATGTATGTATGTATGTATGTATGTATGTATGTATTGTATGTATGTATGTATGTATGTATGTATGTATGTATGTATGTATGTATGTATGTATGTATGTACATGTATGTACATGTATGTACATGTATGTACATGTATGTACATGTATGTACATGTATGTATGCAATGCATGTATGTATGTATGTACTATGTATGACATGTTTACAGAGGCAAACATACCTCCTTTTATGAATATTTGAAAGGCCGTGATAATTATATTTATGATATATGGCAAAACAGGAAATCGTAAATGTCTATTGTTACCTTCTGCTATTTATGATAATGCAAACTCAACTGAATCTGATGAGAATTGTGCAATAAAAAAGAACTGTGTATTAACTGTTATATTATAGAAACTGAGAAGTCATAATGGCCAAATATTCATCGCGAAAGGATCAGTTGTGGTATCTTGCTCTGCAACTTGCGGAAGAAGAAACAAAATCCATTCAGTTTGCGCTAGAAAACGGTAAATAATTATGTCAATACGTACTCAATTATTAAATTTAGCTGTGATATAAACTAAACGATTACGATTTTTATCAGTTTTACTAGACTGTTAAGCCGTGACTCTCAACATCGGATGGCATGTGATTGCAATCAAATAATAGGCCTACCCCCCAAACAAGTCATGGTAATGCGACGCATGGCAGCTGATTTTCCAAAGGCATTCGCGATGACAAATTAATGCAAATGATAGTTATTTTGCTTAAACCTTCGGCAACCAAGAGCATCCAGAACAAGGTTTGGCATTTATAGCTTTTTGTCTGAAAATCACAGAAAACTGAGATATATACGGATTCAATGGATCAACAGACATTAGTTTCGAAAAGCTATCTGGAATTCAACCTCTGAGGGGATTTAAGAAACAAGGAGTAACGAGCATTTGCTAAATCTTTAGATAATAGGCCCAAAAGCACAGAAGTAGCCTATCACTTTGGTAAAATAATCTCATAATTTGAGAATGATGGTTGAGAGATCACAAAAGTGTAACCATATAAGCCAGATGAAACTCCACAAGGCTTAGGTTTGATCAACTACAACGCACATGAAATTAAAAATACAATTATTTTTTGAATTATGTGTTTTTGCCAAAAGACAATCAATATAAAATCAGTAGCCTAACTGTTGTCATTCTGTAAACCCATTATAGAAGAACATGGAAAGAGAATTCAAACAAAATACAACCAACTGGTTAGCAACTTGTCGTGCCTGGGAGACATAATAGCCATGATGTATCAGGAAGAGAAACTAACGATGAAGGAGTTAGAGCACATCCAATCTTTGCAATCAACTCCAATCCGAGCCAATGAAGAGCTGCTAAGCATCATAACCAGAAAACCGAATGATGTCTATGAATGCTTTCTGTTACTGATTAAATCAACGAAACAACTGCATTTATATCAAATGCTGGTGTCTGGTGACGACAGTAAGTATACGATATAATAATTTAAATCAAATCAAATCAGTTTATTCTGAGAACAAGAGACAAACAAACAAAACCAAGGTAGATCGCAAAGAAAAATTAGTAGGCTACACATGAATAAAATTGCTACACATGAATAAAAAAAAAAAATTAGTGATCGTAGGACACCTTGATTGTATGAACGCATTGAACGATGAACACTCAGAAAGGGTCATCCAGAAAGGGACAGGTCCCGCTAACCTGGATAACCCCTCAACGTAAAATATAAGTCAAGATGGTGAGGTTAGAGATATAAACAGAAAATGGAAACTTTTAAAGAAAACACCAGAGAAGAATTCAATGTGGCATAAGATCATACAATGTCACACACGCACAAAAACCTTAGGCAACAAGCCAAAAAAAAAACCATAAAAAGTACACAAAAAAACAAACAAAATAACAAGGCAAAACCAAAAAATAAGCAACAAACAATAGTCAGTAATGGCAACCTGAATCATTAAGCACATGTAAGATAATAGTAATCATATCGAGGCAAAGGGACCAGAGGAAAAACACAATAAACATCTTGGTAACTACAGGGTGCGGCCAAAAAAAATACCCCATTACGAAAATCGCGATTTCTCAAAAACCGCTGAATATTTTGCTATAAAACTTTGCCAGTCTATTTGACACATATTTATCTACAACTTGGCTAAATTTAATGAAATTTGAATCATGAACACCAAAATGGTGCGACCTTGAATTGAAACAGTGTTATTTTCGTTTGAACAGACATTTCATGACAGCAATAAGTAACAAAGATGACTTGTGCGTATTTTTCAGTTCAGAAATTTTCTCTGGCTTTGTGGTAAGTCTGTTGGAAGTCTCAAGCATTGCACCCCAGACAGCATAGTCGAGTGGGTTCATATCTGGAAATTTTGGCGGCCATGAATCCTTGTCGATGAAGTCCGGACAGTGACTTGTTAGCCAATTTTGGGCCGTCTTGGCGCCGTGAGCGGGCGCTTCATCTTGCTGAAAAGTGAACTGATTTCCCAAGACAGTGTGACAGTTATCGACAAGCTTAAGAAAAAGATTCTCCACGTAGTGCTTAGCATTGACTTTGGTCTTCTCGTCAATGAAATGTAAGCGTCCTTTACCCTCATAGCTGACACCTGCAGAAACCATGATGTGGAGACACTGGAGAGAGAATTTGGCTCTCTCGACCATCAGACGGCTTGGATGGATATCGGCTTTTTCTTCTTCGCCCAGACGTGGTTTTTTGATTATTAATGGGTGGATTGATGTAAAAGATCTTTTCATTGGTGAAGGAAACCTAATTATGGCACACTGCAGGTCAGTGCAGGCTACTTTTTGTAAAAATACGATTTTCTACTTCGTGAATGTCGTGTTCAGTTGAAAAAATGCTGTTCTGTCTTCTGCCTGATGTCATGATCACAAATATAAAGATAATGATATAAAATTTTCAAATAATATGCAAAAATATGTTTGGAGTAAGAGTGAAAATATTTGTAAGAACATATTCAGCGGTTTTAAAGAAATCGCAATTTTCGTAATGGGGTATTTTTTTCGGCCGCACCCTGGTATATATTTGAATATTACTGAGCAGACCTACATGTATTACTAGTCGGGAAAAAACCTATACTACAATATAGCCATGGATAATTATCACAAAAGGTGATAGTAATAGCTCTAAATTAGACAAACAAGGCAAATAAACAAATGCTTCAATTGTGCAGGAGAAATCGTTTAAGTGAGTTTTTAAATAGACCAAAAGATAGTAAACTAGTAAGGTCACCAGGCAACCCATTCCATAGCGAAGGACCCAAATATTTAATTGAGAACTGCTTGATTCGTAAGTGAGCAAATTCACTTCTATATGAGTGCGAGTGCCTGGTGAAATGACCATGAATATCAGAGCCCATATAGTAAAATAATGTTTAAAAGACATAGGCAATAAGTGTAAATGAAAACGAAACATGAATAATGAGAACTCCCAACGCGTGCGCGGGCGCATTTGCCTAGGTCTACACAAACGAATATAGATAATTCTAGCTTTGTTTATTTTATTCTTATTGCACAGTGCAATAGTCAAGTAGGCTAATCAGTACGAAATCAATTTGATAGGGAACCAGCTGACTTACTGAAACTTTCTTTCAAGCGTCGTATCGTAATCGTAACCTCCAAAGTTCTAGAGCACCACTCAAAAGCCAATTGCATGTACCAGTTTGTTTACGAGCGCTGTGCCAAGTCAGAAGGGTTGTCCAAAAGAATAGCCCGAAGGAAGTTGTAGTCCGCTTTCCAGAGTATCAAAGGTGGCATAGTAGGGCCTAGCTGTTAAGGTGGGTGATGTTTAGTTCTAGAGTTGGAAGACAGGAGATAACATGAGTCGGGGTAAGAGTAAACCATAGCCTACTTTTCGTAGGCTGAATCTATGTGATGGTCTTTTTCTATAGGCCTGTGATAATATCAATGTGAGACACAGTTCAAAATTTGCATTAAATCTATTCCAGCATGCAATAGTGCAAATAAAGAAATCTTCGCGGATCACAAGGACTTGATTTGCCGGAATTTCATGTGGTTATCAGAGAATCTGGACACAGAAAATGGTCTAATTCCTCTGCTCTACCAGCTAGATGTCCTGACACTTCGTGAAAGAGAACGTATATTCTCTCTGAACGACTCTTTCCTAAAGAATGAGTTACTACTTGGACTTATCAGCAAGAAATCGCCAAAAGAATTTGAGAAATTTCTAAATGCGCTGGAAGAATTGGGCCAGGGCCATCTGACACAGAAACTTAGAAAACCAGCAGGTATGACTATGATTTTTTTTTACTTAGCAACTAATGAGCATTAACTTCAGGTTCAATTGTTTTTGAATGAATAGGCTATAGTTTACATGTAGGCTTTGAAAGCCTTGAGTGACGGTTCGCATTGCGATTATAAACTGCAGCACCTGAATTAGCCAGAGACTCATATTTGACAATATTATTGATGGTTGCTCTCCCTGGCTCTTTTAATTTTGATTAGGCCTATCGACCGCACGTGTTGTCAGACATGTGTTCATTTCATGCCCTACGTGTTTCCTTGTGACACATAATTATGGCTTTTCGGTTCTCAGCTCCACCATGTTACAGCCTATAATGTGCTACCACCATCGACAAGAAGTTGCGTTTCTCCACGCCTGATTGGACGTTGCCAGGCAGCAAGTGAGAAATCGACTTCAATAGTTGATACGCTGGAAATAAGTCTTTGTTTCAACAGAAGCTGTACCGATCAATTTGGTTTCCAAAATAAAGGTGGGATTTATGGGGAATATAAAAACCGTATCAATGGAATTTTTTTAAAGAAGTTGGATTTATAACTGTGATTCTTGCTTAGGAGACGAAGATAGGCTACCTGATAATTGATTTGAAACACTTGCATCCGGAATAACGGTTTGAAGTAAATTCTTCTTATATTCAAATGTAAACGATGATCAATGAATGAATTAGCCTAATATTGCTTACCGTGGCGTTCAAAATCCAATACAAAACTAATTTGAAAGTCATTGATTTCACAGATTCAACTGCTAACCCAACTGAGTCACGTACCGTTCAAACACCAACGAATACATACAAGGAGCCAATACCAAAATTATTTCGTGAATCGATGCAGAAATCTGATGTCTTGCCATCTTCGTCAAAGCCAGTTATCCCACCGAAACCTCTTTCTAAACCTGGGCATAAACTTATCTCGTCACGTCCTTTGTCGAAACAAGTTCTACTACCGAAGCCAGACACACAGTCAATCGCAATTCAACCTGATGTTAAGTTAATACACATTGTTGATAAAAATACAGACAACAAATATCAAAATCGGAGGGTATGAATGTTATTTTTGCATGATATTGACATCACAGGTTTAAAAATATCTACTGACTATGATATATAATAAGATTTATTCCATGGCTTGTCGTTTCTAAATTGGCATATTATAGGCTATATTATATAATATGTATAATATATTCTATATATATATGTGTGTGTGTGTCTTTGTCTCTGTATTTGTCTGTGTGTCTGTCTGTCTCACTTTCTCTGTCTGTCTGTCTGTCTGTCTGTCTGGCTGTCTGTCTGTCTGTCTGTCTGTCTGTCTGTCTGTCTGTCTGTCTGTCTGTCTGTCTGTCTGTCTGTCTGTCTGTCTGTCTGTCTGTCTGTCTGTCTGTCTGTCTGTCTGTCTCTTTCCGGAACTTTTCTATTTTCACCAGTAGCCTGTTAGATAAGTATATCAGGATTACAAATTAAAACTGTTTTTGAATTTTAGAATGGACAACTATTTGCTATTTATTTTTATATTTACAAAATAGTTCTTTTTTCATACATAGAATGTATGCTTGAGCTGTCAGCTTATATTTACAGACTTGTAATTTATTTGATATTCTTAGACTGAAAGAGACACACTTCAAACAAGGCTAAAAGGACTTGAACCTCATCTAAAGACAGAACTCGCAATGAAAGTCACATCTGTTTCCCTGCTTTGCATGGACAAACGAGACGATAGTTTGAAGATGTCGTCTCAAATCTTGCTTCAAGGTAACTTTGATTTAGTAAAACTCTCAACACACCGCCGTAAATAGATAATTTATTGTGAAGAGTAAGCTACAGACGTACTTATGGGGCAGATAAACTGACCTGTCAGACTGTCCACTTACAATCTACTCTATATATAGGACCCAAAACCGGTTGGGTGTCGTCGTAACTAAAATATGAAGTTCATAATTTTGGACCCATCTGATGCCAATAGAAATGCTGGCAGGGAATAGAATGACTCAAGACAAATAAAGTAATTTTATTGTGGGCATTAGGCCTAGGCGTTTCCATTATTGTCTTTTGTAAGTTTGTAAGTGGATATGCAACTGTGACATCCATAATTGCAAACTTTATTATTATTACAAATAACAGGTAGACCCTCTTGAAGCTCTTTTATGTGTAGGGTATTTTACCTTCTTGTGTGGGTTCAAGTTACAATGGCACTCAGTCTAGTGAATCACGTATCTATCAACCGAGGAAATACTGCATGCCTCTGAATAGACTTCTTGATGGGGGCTGTATGAATTTTAAAATGAATGAATGAATGAATGAATGCACTGACATTCTTATAAAGACTAACAATTCTAAATGAATGTCTGTTTTAAGATTTCCATCAGATGAAGAAAGAAACTGTCCCCAGAAACGTCGAGGCAAACGTGGAGCTGGAGCAGTTGCGAGAAGACGCCAGTAAATACTCGGCTGTTGCATCGCTAAATGAGATCTACAGATCAAACCTGCATTCAATGGAACAAGACTTGATTAGCGAAAGATGTCTCGGCAATGAAGACCGGATTCAATCAGAAAAGAAGATAAACGAACTGAAGGCAGATATTCGAATTGAAAAATCAAGATGCAGCCGATTCGAAGAAGATAAACGTTTGAGCAAATCTGCCATTATGGAATTAGAAGAAAGATTGAGAAAATCAGAATGCGATAATCAATTCTTCCAACAACAAATACAAGAATTGAATACCCATATAACAATTAGGGAACATGAACTTCGGATATTGAAAGAGACTTTCGAGGAATGCAATAGAGAGATGATTTTGTTGAGAACTGAAAAAGACAAGTTGAGGGAAGTATGCGAAACGCTAACTAAAGAGAAAGAGATTAGGAATGAGCTCGAAATACAGTTAAAACTCGCAGAAGAAAATAACAGGGATCTTCTAGGGCGACTGAAAAAGAACGAAGAAAGTTTATCTGAAAGAGAAATGATTCAGCTGATTGAAACTCAGAAAAGCACAATGGAAGAACGAGACTTCGAAAGTGATTTAATAATGAGGTTACAAGAAGAACTGAAGATTTCAAAACATCAGAGAAAAGAGTTGGAGGATAAACTTACCTTTGCAGCAACACAGTTAGAACAACTCGAGTGCAAGGCTGATGGAATATATATGGCATCCATTACCCGTGGTAGGTTAACTAGGTTTCCCTTATCTGCTAAGACATTTTGTAGACTTTAATTAAACGTTAAAATTTTAGACTTGCTAGCATTGTTTTCTTCTTCTACTTCTTCTTTATGTTCTCTGCCAAGCGGCCGGTCCAAACGTCCAATGTCTCCACTTTTCCCGCTGTTGTGCCATGTCCTTCAGTTCTCTGTAACCCTCTTCCATCATCCCGTCCAGCAGTTTTTGTCTAGGCCTTCCTCTGCACCTCTTTCCCTCCAATCTCCCTTCAATTATTTCCTTCTGCAGTGAGTCACCTCTTAGCAAATGTCCCACCCAGTTCTTTTGTCTTATCTTTACTGTGTCCAGCAGAGATCTTTTCTCTTCTACCAACGTTAGTACTTCTTCATTTGAAACGTGCTTTATCCAACTGATTTTCTCCATCTTCCTCCATACCCACATTTCAAAAGCTTCAAGCCTCTAGACGTCTTCTTTTCTCATTGTCCATGTCTCTGCGCCATATAACGTCACACTCCATATCAATGTTTTGACCATTCTTTTCTTAAGATTTCTAGTTAGCCCTCCTCTTAGCAATTCTTTTCTTTTTAAGAATGCCTCTTTGCCCATTGCTATTCTCCTTCTTATCTCTTTATGACATTTGGCGTCGCTTGATATTAAACTTCCCAAATAGCAGAATTCCTTCACCTGCTCTATTTCTTCTCCATTTATTTTTATACATATAGTTGTTTCCTTGTCCTTAGTAATCTTCATAACTTTTGTCTTTTTGATGTTTATTTTCATGTCATATTCTTCAGAGGTCGCATTTAGTCGATCCATCATTCGTTGCAGATCCTTTTCGCTTCTTGCCAGCATTGCTTGATCGTCAGCAAACCTTAAAGCTTTTACCCGTTTTCCTCCTACTTTTATTCCTTCTTCTGTACCATCAACTGCCTCTCTTATTAGCTCTTCTATGTAGATATTAAAAAGTAATGGTGATAACGGGCACCCCTGCCTCACTCCTCTACCAATTTGTCGCGGTTCTGAATATTCCCCATCTACTCTGACTCTGACCTTTTTTGTCCCATGTACATTGTTTTATAGGAGGAATATTGGTGAATGATGAGCATCGTTTATTGTAACAGGTCGAATGTTGCTTAGAGAATGCATGGTATGCTCAGCGTATCGCGCAAGAGTGAATCATGTTCCATGTCTTTACCAAACACCTTCGTGGTCATGTTTTAGAGTCTATATCGCATGATATGTGATATCCCTTCCTATTCATAGGAGATCAAACAGCGGTGCCTTATCAAAAATTTTCGTTCTCTCACTCTTTATTTTCTTATGTATTTTGCACAGAAAATCATGTGATTATAAACAATCATCAGTTTTTGGTGGAAAACCTTAAGTCAAGTCGTTTAATTGATCTTCTGCATGAGAAAAATTGTATAACAGATGAAGAACAAGATTATCTGAGCATTCGGCCAAACAAATTCTGCAGAAACAATTCAATTCTACACTGGATGAGAAACATCAAGTTCACAGAGGACAAAGGACTAAGGGTTTTGGAATGCCTTCGTCAATCTGAACAGAATTTCGTTGTGGATCTTTTGACAAAAGGAGGAGGTAGGCTAACAAAAGTTATTATGGTTAAAACAATGCTTGAAATCAATTTAAAATTCTTATGTAAGTTGATGGTTAACTCTCTCATAATCTCAAAAATATCAAGCAACCGGATGACGAAAATGAGCGAAGGTAGCCACAGGTAGCACTTTCTACTTAATTACAGTGTTGAACTTGGTGCTTGACTTTCTGTCTAAGTGTTAACATTGATTTTGAGAACTTATTATTGTCGCATGCAGCCGCATGTCTTATTTTTTGTCATCTGCAAGAGTCATGACTTTGAAAATATTGGACATTATAGCAGTGATCTTGCAAATGAAATAGACACAATCATGATAAAGGCTCAATTCTTTGATTTATCTTTATTACAGTTATTATTAAATCTAAGATATCGACAAAGCTGGTGAAAGAACGAAAATTATTTAGTCCATTCGCTAAATCAATCAATGTGAATGTGGAGGCGTTGAAAGAAAAGGAAGCCATGGTAATCGAAGAATTAAACCAGCGACACGGAATACCACTACCAAGCAATCAAAATGCGAAACCAGATATCGCAGACGATGAAATTATAATCATCCCTTATATTCATCAAGAAAACAACGGAATTGTTTTATGGTTTTGGTGCCAATCAAAAAATGCACGAATAAATTTGTATATTATGTATTCAACGGACTTATTACTCGAAAAAGTAGAGACGATCTTCAAACAATTTTCCATTGTCAATGCGACGTCTGAGTCGGATCTTCTTGTACCGACTGGTATTACAATATACATGGATGATTTCAAGAAGAACGAAAGTGAGCTTCGTGTATTCTTTTATTGTCTATTTTCGCTTGAAACTTGAGCTGCAATGATGTGTAAACCTGGATTGTTTAAGTTAGTAACAAAATAAAATACTTTCATCCATCGATTGATTGAATAAAAAATTATGAGAATTGATAGGGCCTATATATAATTACTCACTACCACTAAAATCGTCTCCCTGATTTTGCAATAACCTACATTCCAAGCATACAACCTTAAAGTCGATCAAAGTAGTCAATCGTATGTTGTTGTCCTACTAAATGTATAAACGAACTACTTTCGGCTAAATGATATGGCACAATAGGTAGAAAACTTGCTTATACACTTACATTTCCCGATGCAGATGTGAGTCTATGCGCATTGAACAACTTGTTGTGTACTATGTGTAGGCCTAGTTTGATTATCGATTTATTTTTATTTGGAATTTGAATGTCTCGGAGCATGATGATCAATATTATAATTAGAGCCTAAATTTACATGCGGTAGAATTTTAATAACAATCTTGCACACTGATGAATGTTGCTGTGTTCTCTCATTTTATTTCGTAGAAGTCGTCGACTTGAAAACGGAGCCGAAATTACTTGTGACAATTAGAACAAAAGCAGCAGAAAGAACGTATGCCCAAATCTATGCAATTGCAGTTTTAGCAGGTGAAATATTTTCTATAAGTATGGAGACCTCTGAAGTGGAAGTTTTCAGCAGGGCTAACCTTCAGTTTCAACGGAGGTTCACAGTTGATAATTTAGAAGAACCGCGAGATATCGTATCATGCTTTAGAAACAATTGCTTGTATATAATCGATGGAAAACCTCTTGGCCATCCAATGGAAATCTTGAGGGTCGATATAATTGGAAGAATCCTAAAGAAAGTCTGGAGAGGCAACGATTGGGGTCGTTTATCTGTAACCGATGAATCGAATCTCATCTTAACCGTTTTGGATAAAAGTAAGTTACTGGAAATCACTCCAGACGGACAACTGGTTCGCGAGATAATGCTTACTGTATCAAGTCCTTGGCATGCGGTTAAAATGACCAGCGGTCTTTTTGTGGTGACCTATGATCGTTTTCCGAGTGGTGGAATCTGCTTGGTAGATAACATTGAAACTGTATTAACGTCGCAAGTCTCTGAAGCCATGGAAACTGGAGCTTTCCTTCCGATCAACGTGGCAGTTAACAAAGATGGTTCATTGCTGTTAGTTGACGAAAGTGGCGGTCGAATCCTGTTACTGACATCGACTTTGGAGTATCAGAGAGAATTTATCTCTAGGAAGCACGGATTGGATAAGCCTCGAAGGATTTTCGTTGATGAGCGGAATGGGCGTCTGCTTGTCTGTGACAACAATCTGAACGGAGGACGTATAATTGGTTTTGACATTACTGATTAACCCTCAGGCTACCAAGCTTTTCTGTAACACGGACTAACAAGGGGGTGGGGTTACCAGCCCCTGGATTTTGGGTTTGGTTTGAGTTATCATAACTTGTAATACACAAATGAATTCAACATTCATTTCTGCACAAAATTGTATATTTAGGTTTAAAATATATGAAAGCACCTCGAACTTATGAATTCTTTTCAATAGGTACCCGTCGATTTCACAAAATGTATACTTTCGCATAAGCAAAATATTAGATTCTGTGTGTTTTTAACATAATGTATTTATAACAAGAATAGTTTACATATAATAGAGTCCAATGGTCAACTTTAAAAGCTAGTAATAAGTCTGTGTTTGTTACAATAGAAAGAAAAAACACAATAACGTTTACGCAGACATATCGGTTTGCGATGTAAAAAATTCACACATTCAAATTTATTTCCGGTCATCAAAATGTCAAATTAATATAGAATGACATGATTTATTGTTGTTAAAAAAATTACGGTTGTCAGAAGAGAACTCAGTGAGATGAAAATGTAGCCACACATTCCCTCTACAGAATGGTATAATTTGTGCCTCTTCATATTAAATGACGAATAAGATAGAGCCGATAATCTAAGGTGTGGTATCCACCCCTAGTACCTATGGTATATCAGGTATAACCTTTGAACGGCATGGGGTATCATCACATATTTTAGCTCAAAATGTGTGCCAATGAGCCCTCGACCACAGCTACTTAAAACGTCAAAATTTTATTCCAAACGAATCACGTTTGATTTTGGAAAAACCTAGTGGGTGGATACCACCCCTTGGTAGCCCGAGGGTTAAAACAAACAGGGTTTATTTCAGCAGCACATAGGCCTATTAATGATAATATTCGTCATTTTAATTCAACCTGATAAGTAGCCTACTCAGCATGACTGCAAGTCCTAGCAAAGACGACTGATTAGGCTACAACTTGCCTACAAGCTTTTACAGTCTGTTACTGTAGTTGAATTTAACTGTGTGGCAGCCATGCCGAGTAGCCTATCCGTCTCTCAGACTATTCATTTTACCACTGCAGCACTGCTACTTAATATGGTGATTGACAGGTTAGAACTTTGGAAGAGTATCGGGTAGGTATCGGATACTCATCCCATTATTATGCTCTTAGCTCTTGTTTTTCACGCCTTGTGTTGTTTATAAATTTATTCAGTAGGAAAAATAAACGATGTTGAAAAACGCTTCGTCTTGGCTACAAGATGCGATAGTCCAATATAAAGTAGCCTACCAGTACCATGCCAGCATTATCCATGGTCATTTGTAGGCCTATTCTTTCCCTAGGCTCGGCAAAAGCGTTCCTTACGCTAGTTTGCAGTGGTTGCTTGCCTGACTGCCCTGGCCAGTGACTATGCATTATGCAAAACAATCCGTTCTTTGCTTCCTTCCTTTCTGGTCTCCGATGTATTTTAAGAAACGTCACTGATACGACGCAGCCTCGCGAACAAACTTTTATGTAGCGCCTTAAGTTTCTAGAGTGCGACAGGATTTTCTATGGGACCGGAGTAAATGTACTTGGATTTTATATAGGCCAAGGTCTCATAATAATGACCGAGAACCTGCTCATTTTTCAATTAATTGTTCGGGTGAGATCCTTTACAACCGCTCTCCCGTTTGAATGGACGCCACACCTTTTAGATCTCCGTGCACGGACCGTGCTAGCCCAAGAAGTTGAATCTCTGAAATAAGCCACCTTCGGGAAGCGAACCCCAGGACCTCTCACGCTCTCTTTCACACAGTCGCATACAGACGCGCGGCCAGCGCTCCTACCGATGCAGCTAACAGGCCAGAGGTATTCTTATATTTATTTTAGTCTCTTTCGTCAGGACATCTCTTAACGCTTCTCGACTCCATTTTGTGTAGGTCATCAACCTTCCTGAAGTACCAAGTTCAATCCATTTTAATCGATCTGGATCTAGCTTTCTAAAAGTAACTGTCATAATATTCATTCATTATTCATTACGGGGATAATTCCATCCATTTTGGACAAAGAATTTCGAAAACGAATGCAGCGCCGCATGTGTTCAATGGATCTCGTTCCATGTCGCCAATCTCGGCATGACTGCAACTAACATGTCTGCATAATTGTTTGTCGCGGCGCTTGACTCGCTCTGGGGCGGCTGACCTCTGGCCTATTTGATTCCCGCTAACGATAGCTGTGACGAAAAGCAGTCGCTAACGAGGTTCAAGTGATTTCGTTAACGGTAACCATACCTGTGGTAACTGATTATGACCGGGAGAATAAATCGGGGAATTATATCCGGCGGATTGTGTTCTATATCCGCTTGCAAATCTGTCAAAAAGAAACTTTCTCACCTATTTATATAGCATAAAAAATTATAGTGGAATCACTGATACATGAGTCTTGAGTAGAAGTGTATACCTATTGGAGTAAGAGGTAAGGCTGACAGAGGGGTGCGAACTTGATGAAGCTGTGGAGCATTAAAATATAATTGCAGATGACTAGTCCAACTACAGCAGCCTACAGTAGCCTAACTGTAGGCCTATAGGAAAATTACTGCGCGTGTTTCAAGTAAGTTTACATTTGTGACATACTGTAGATTTAGTCTACTTAATGAAGATTTTCTTGTGGTTGTGTCGAGTCACAAGCCATATAGGCCTACAAGTCATATTAACGGACCAACATTCAGATCACACGTATTCTATTATTAGCTAGTGGTCCTTATCAGTTCATACTGAACCAGGTCACTGTAGCCTACTACAGCCTCTGAGTAGATATCTTGAAGAGGCGCTATATAAATTATCAGAATGAATGAATGAATGAATGAATTCTGCAGTCTAACGACACCGTCATAACTACATGTAAGACAACATAGCGCCCCTTCATGGTTGCTCTCTCCTTTATCAAAATGGACCTTTACTAGTCTTACATGCATACATGAAGCTGACATTAGCCTTAGCCAAACATTATTATAGATCGCATGTTGTCTGAATATATAAATACATGAATGAATATAATGAAAAAGTGTCAAAGGGGACTGACTGGTGTTACAGTAAGTCTATTATTGGACCCACAGTACACAATGATTGTTAAACGTCATATCCTGTGGCCTATGTAGTCCTACGGTACAGCATTTCTATGTCTTGCGAACCACGGCTCTTTAGCATAGACAGTTGACGTATCAAGTTCATCAAGTGTTCACTGGTTTGCTTCAATCAATGTTCTGTCATTTCGGAAATCACATCTGATAGGCTAACCGGACATGATCGTCGACTGTAAAAACATTCAAGTCACGTGTGCTGCATACAGATCGCATTTAATTCGGGTAAGAGATGTGCCTTGTTGTTGTTCAAGTTTATACGTAGTATGCATATGACGAATTTGACGTATAATAATGTGCGTGTGTGCGTGTGTAACCCACTATATATATATATATATATATATATATATATAGCCTATACTTTATACATGCTTGCGTTAAAATGTGGCTGCTTGTATACTTACATCAAAATAAAAATGTACGGCATGTCTATAAACTATAATTGTCTTAGAATCAGGTGGACTGTGTCGTATCAAGGATGATTACTGATTAGGGTCGCACTCACATTATTCCTGTGTGCAGGTTTGAAACTGGTGCTGCCAAAGTACGAACAATGGCGGATTTCAAAATTACACTGGGACCAATGCGAGTATAATTATAATAATATTATGTATGCAATCTGATATAATAATTATATATATATATTTATATATTATGTGTATATAGAGAGAGATAGACAGAAAGACAGACAGACACAAACGTTAAACAGACAGAAAGACAGACATACAAAGACAGAAACAGACAGAGAGAAAAACAGACAGACAGACAAGCAGACATACATATCGAGACAGAGACAGACAGACAGATTCAGACAGTCAGAAAGACAGACAGAAACAGAGACAAAGACAGAGACAGACAGATATTCAGACAGACATATACAAAAAGACACACAGAGAGGGGGGAGAGAATTCCACAACCTGTGAATTTTGAATTCTGTTGAAATGATAGGGGATCCATAGTTCGGATTACTGCGGCAAAATTCAACGAACTCTGAATATGAAACAAAGGGATTTCTTGCGACATGAAGTCTTTTGTTTCGTTGTATTAAAATATCTTAGAATGTTCTCAGTTCAGGAGTCAGTTGTCTCATCAACGGGATCTACCCCAATCTCACCCCACTGCATTATTGGTGCACGGCTGCCGGTTCGGTCATGCAGGATAACCCAACCGGTTGGCCCCTATAATAAACCGGTAAGCTGTTCGACCCGGCAGTCAGCCCCATTCTGCGTGCATGTTTGTAGTATAGGCCACTATTTGTGTGTGTGCATGCGTGTCTTTATTGGTGCAATTTAATCTGGGTTAATAGGACAATCTATTTAAGGAGAACGCTGGTTTCGGGATCTCCAACTCCGCCACTGTTTGCCCTCTGCCAGTGCCAGTCCCATGTCTGTGTAAAGGAGGAGGGCGACACTAATGATCATTTGTGAAATGTCAGTGTCGTTAAATAGCAAACAGTGATTTCGGGATCTGCATGGTCTGTCTGTTAAATCCCAGTTAGCCGTAGGTCTACACGTTAAATTTCCTGAGATCAGAGGATGTAGGCCTAGATTACTTGTTCAGTGATTCGGATAGACCGTCCCATTGACGATGTGCAGCCATACAGCTACTGTAACAGACCGCCATCTTCAGAAGTTCAGGGATGCTTCACTGGCACGTTCAATCGGCCATACATGTACAGTAGGCTACACACTTTGGCATCAGTGGCATGAATAAGTCTACGCCACGAAACCTCTTCTCCCATAAGTGTACAAAAACACTGTACAATCATGTAGGTCTCGTTGCAGAGCAGGCTGCAGGTAGTGCTTCGCGCTGAACACAGTGAACAGCGCCTTCTCCCACTTCCCACGGCAGCTTTTCCAGCTGATAACAATACACGGCTCCGTTGCACCTCTGTACGGCCTGCGGTCGCCATCAGCGGCTGAGCGGCTCACTACGACCTACTTGTCTTACAGCCATTCATTGTCTTCAGACCAAATTCAGGACGCCGGTGTCACGGAATAGAGTAAATAAAGTAATAATCGTATCATTGTGAAGATAAGTTGAAAAATCACTCACGCGTGTGTTGATTTTTGCAAAATTAACTTCCATTTGCTTTATTTTAAACCGTGCAACACCAGACAGGTGTGTTTATTCCTACCAGCTTTTCTTTTTGAACATTAAGAACATTTAGAACACTTAAGAACATTTAGAACACTTAAGAACATATAGAGTCACTAAATAAATTCACGTTGCCTTGCTTTGAACATTGCTTAGTAGGCTACACTGAAAACAATAAAATTATTACAGACATTTTACGTTATGATTACAGCATAAATTTTCCAATTATGCATTTTTCAATAGGCCTAAATGGAATAGAATGGCTTATCCTCCGGATAGGCCTACTCTATAGGCCACTTATAGGCCTATGGGTCTATATAATTTTATTCGTATAATAGAAATCTGGTTCACAAGCCGTGACCCGATTACATGATGAAGTGAAATCTAAATTATATACATCGTTGTACACTGTACAGTTCCAGCAATTCACGCAGCATTCAGTAGACGAGTGCCAGCGTTTGACCACTGCAAATGCATGCATCGATGTAGGCCGTGCGATCTCTGCCTGACGTCGACGATTTGATCTAAATTTCTTTCGTCAGTGGTTCATCACGTGTCTTGTCACGTGATTGAGAAAACAACTAAATTATGTTAATGTGTCTAGCAAAGACGTATTATAATGATGTTTTCATTTACTTGTTCAGCTCGCTACCTTTAGGCTACTTGTTGGCATGATTTGGCGATCAAGCATTTCGGACGTCTAACAACCCAGGTCAGGACACAGCGTATGAAACGAAACATTTAACGAATTGAACCTACAGCGCCTTGTCTCGCGTCTGTTCCAAGTAGCCCCAGGCCGAATTATGAATTGCAGGAATAAATCCTGAGGCGCTTACAGTTACAGGGTTAAGGGCTAATAGGCTTGTGTTCATTTCGCGGCACTGCATAATACAGCCTGCTCGAACTTAGGCCTATTTCTAGCTTTTCTAGGAACATGTTTCCATGTAGGCCTACAATACCTTACTATAGTAGCCTCTCAGCATTATTGTGATTCAATTTTGACATATAACCTATATTTATAAAAGCTTATTGTGTGCCTTTGCATGCATGCGAGTGTATTATTTTATCATTTACAAAGCGCCACTATAGTAGGGCAAAACGATAAGAGGCGCTCCCAGTGCGCAAGGCTCCGCGAGAAGAAGCAGGTTTGAGAAGAGACAAGGCAGACAAAAGTGTAGAGCGAACAGGAGGAGAATGCACATTCCAAATAGAAGGACCAATTGAGGCTAACGAACGGAATAAATTATCTACACGGCTGCAAATTTATGGCTGCATATCACTGTTTTTTATGCAAGTAGGCTAATGGCCTGAAAGTTTATTATTTTATGGTGAAGTGAAAATATACAATCGTAAAATTATGTTTTGCCTTCTACCTTTTGCGTTATTGCAATTTGAACCGAACGCTATTGTGCTATTAGGCCTATACAAACCTTTGCAATAAAAGAAAAGTTTTATACTGTGATTACAGAAAGTGAGAAGTCAATAGCCTAATTATGGCTAAACGTTCATCTCGGAAGGATCAGCTTTGGTATTTTGCTCAGAACCTCGTTGAAGAAGAAACGAAATTTATTCATATTGCACAGCAAGATGGTTAGTTTGTGTTACTACTGATTTTACTTGTAAATTTAACCGAAAAAAAGAGCTTTATAAAATCTATTTATTTGCAGAAGTCTTGTTGGCAAGTCATGCAAACTGTGACTCTCAACATAGGGCTAGTAGGTTTATGGGGACTCTTTTGGGGAGTTTAACGCTTTTGCATGAATTTCAGGCTTCAGCGTTGGTAAAATAGGCTTTAGGCTTATAAATTGGATTGACGAAAGGTAGACTTGCGAAATAGTAGTCGAATCAATTAAAAATGATGATGACTGAAACAGAAGCGGGATTTGTTAAAGAGTCTTGCTAAGTAGAAGCTGGATTGACAAAAGTATTGTTTTAAAATAAAATGGAAGTTGCATTTATGTGGAATAATTGTTGCCTAAATGGAAGCTGGATTGACAAACGAAGTTTTGCTTAAACAGAAGCTGAAGTGATTAAAAGTATTCTTCCAAAATGGAAGGTAGATTGATGACAAATAACAATTCTACAATGGAGAATCATAGACGATTTAGGGATGGTCTTAAATATATAGCCTTTAATTTTGTGTGCTTTTGTCCAAAACAATTGATTTGTTCCATTTTATATGTTTATTAAAGACGAACATGGAACGAGAATTCAACAAAAATACAACCAACTGGTTAGCAACCTGTCGTGCTTGGGCGACATAATAGCAATGATGTACCAGGAAGAGAAATTATCGATGAAGGAGTTAGAGCACATCCAGTCCTTGCAATCAACTCCAATACGAGCCAATGAAGAGCTGCTAAGCATCATAGCCAGAAAACCGAGTGATGTCTATGAATGCTTTCTGTTACTGGTTAAATCAACGAATCAACTGCATCTTTATCAAATGCTGGTGTCTGGTGATGACAGTAAGCATGAAATGTTACGAAATGTTCATAATTATAGCCTAATTAGTAATTAGGCCTATTGGTCAATAAATATAAAACAGTTGCTAACTTGCTGTATTTAATAAATTTGAAAAATCAGCTGTATTTATAAACAATACAAATTATTGAAAGTAGGCCATATGTTAAGAGAAGCGCGTTTTCTCTGGATAGCCTAGGCATATAGATATGAAGCATTGTTGAGATTACAATAATTATTATACTAATTTTACTTTAGCATGTGATGACGTAAACAGAGAAAGCGCACCGGAGCACAAAGACTTGATTTCCCGGAATTTCATGTGGCTATCAGAGAACCTGGACACAGAGAGTGGTCTAATCACTCAGCTGTATCAGCAAAATGTGTTGACAGTTCGTGAAAAAGAACGTATATTTTGTGTGAGCGATATTTTCGTAAAAAATGAGTTACTACTTGGGCTGCTCAGCAAGAAATCTCCAACAGAATTTGAGACATTCCTAGACGCGCTAGATGATTTGGGTCAATGCCATCTGACAGAGAAACTCAGAAAACCATCAGGTAAACTATGACTAGGAATACTCAGGCCTACTATTCAGTAATTTCAGTTAATTATTATGATGCAGCATATCAACTTCAAAGTCAACTGTGTCCTACCTTTGTTTAGACGTAGGTACCTGTCACAAAGCCTGGGAGTAACGGTCCTTGTTTCATTTTGATAAACTATCGTGCCTGGTCAACAATAAATTGCTTTCCCTTGCTCTCCCTTCAGTGTTCGGGCTGAATGCACCATTGCACCTATTTAATTACAATTATCCGTTATATTATACTGGCCCCTATCTTCCCAGATAGACCAAATGCTAAGAAATGCCCGCATCTTTGACCATAGTTTAACTAAGGTGATTCGATTTTTTTATACTTCAAGAAGAATTGTATATAATTATACAAACACAGCCGATGTTGTGCAAAAGTGGGAACCTACCGCTGTGTTCAAATTCCTGCACGTAACTAGTTTGGAATTTTATTTTTATTCACAGATTCAACTGCTGACCGCTCAAAATTGTCACATGCAGTTCAAGCACCAACGAATAGGCCTACATTCAAAGATCTGCTGCCAAAAGCATTTCGTAAATCAGAACAGAAACCTGATATCTTGCATTCGTCCTCAAAGCTAGTCATCCCGCCGAAAAAGCTTCCTAAACCGAGACAGAAACTTATTCCAACACGTTCTTCTTCGAAACCAGTTCCACCACCAAAGCCGGACACTCGGTCAACTGTAGTTCAACATGGTTTTAAGGCGATAGGTGTTGTTTCCCAAAACACACAGAAAAAAGTTCAGTATCGGAGGGTATGATTCAACACCTTTAAATGACTGTTCTTATTGTAGATTGGAGTTGAACCTCATTTTTAAATTTTGAGTCTATTTTAGGTGTTGGTGAAAAGTGTCCTTACAGGCTTCTCCTTTCTTACTTAACTCTCTGTAGTGGCCACGCTATCACGATTTAATCTCTCTAACACACTCGCTGTCATGGTATCCCTCTCGAAACATGTATTGCATCTAATAATTTTGTGTAATACTTATGCATATAGCCTAGGTATATGATTATAAGTTTGCAGCAAGATTGTAGGCCTAAATTATGCCACAACGACAGCCTTTAGTTGTTGTGTGATATCTGCATACCAATGACATGTAGGCCTTTTTTCATATTCTTAGAGTAAAGGAGTCACCCTTCAATCACGGCTAAAAGATCTTGATCCTTATTTGAAGACAGAGCTCGCAATCAAAGTCACATCTGTTTCTCTGATGTATATGGACAAGCCAGCAGGTGGTTTGAAGATGTCTTCTCAGATTTTGCTTCAAGGTAACAATTTTTATCGTTCCTCAAACCAAAAACATAGACAAGACTAAAGATTTCGTTTTTTGAACAATGGAAAACAAACCTGCCAGACTGCCAGTTTCGAGCCCATATACATGTAGGACACTTTCATACTTCAGTGTGGAGCGCGAATGTCGTATATAGGCCTACATATAGGCCTACATGTATATATCGATTCTTCTAACACCAAAGAAATGTAGGCATCGTATGGAGCGTCTGTGGACAAACTGAAAGTCATGCTTTTGGACAGCATTAGCTTCAAGTTAATTATTTTATTATATTTCTAATCGTGGACAGCTGGAAAATTGCCCTAATCTAGAATATAATGGCTGACAAATTTTTTTGGTGAAAGTCATCTTGACTTAATGTAGGCCTAGGCTATCGGTTCAAGATATTACGCCAGTGAATCAATGTGAACCAGCGGCATTAACAATAACCATTCATTAATTATAGCCTAATTAATGACTAATAATTGCAAATGATTATCTGTCAATTTTATAAGAATTTTATCGGATGAAGAAAGAAACTGACGCAAGAAACGTCGAGACAAACGTGGAACTGGAACAGTTGCGGGAAAACGTCAGTCAATTCTCGGCTGTTACATCCGTAAATGAGGTTTTCCGGAAACAACTTCATTCAATGGAACAAACTTTGATTAACGAAAGATTTCAAAGCAGTAAAGATCGAATGCAATTAGAGGACAAGATGGAGAAACTGAAGGCAGATATCTACAATGAAAAAGCGAAATGCAGACGATTAGAAGAGGAGCAACATTCGAACAAATCTGTCATCTTGAAAATGGAAGAAAGATTGAGAAAATCAGAATGCGATAACCAATTCTACCAACACCAAATTCAAGAACTTGATGCCCGTTTGGCTACTAGAGAATGTGAACTTGAGATGTTCAGAGATAATTTCCAGGAAAGCAATAGCGAGATGATGTTGTTGAGAACTGAAAGAGACAAGTTAAACGGAGTATGTGAGATGCTAACTAAAGAGAAAGCGATTCGAAATGAGCTCGAAATTCAGTTAAATCAAGCACAAGAACATTGCAGTGATCTTTTAGAGCGACTGAAAGAGAATGAAAAAAGTCTACAGTTGGCTGAAAAAGAAAAGCTTGATCTTTTTTCAACTCACAATAAAAAAATGGAAGAACGATCATTGGAAAGTGATTTCATAGCGAAGCTAGAAGAGGATTTGAAAATTGTAAAATGCCAGAGAAAAGAGTTGGAGGATAAGCTTTCGGACGCAACTGCGCAGCTAGAACAACTCGAGTGTAAAGCTGAATGCATAAATATCACATCAGCTACACGAGGTAGGTTTGAGGTTTCCCTCCTCTGGTATGTGTAGACTTAAACACTATGATTTGGTATTGACGAAGTTGTTTCATTATTGGTAAATCCCACGTGTATTTAGAACTAACAGCGGAGTAGGACGTTTTGGCACCGTCCCTACGGCGACAGAATTTTTGGCGCCGGACTTAGACGCAGCCGTTTTTGCGCCGGATTTGTGGTGCCTGCAAAATATAGACGCATTTCTCATTCAGAGTAACACGTGTACCACAAAGAGGAAACAAAAAAATGCCACTACTTTTAACGGAAAATTGCGTTGTTCAATGCCATAAACGTGCTACCTTTGCAACTTTGCTTTTATAACGCATTCAGAAATAAACTTAAATTCCTTGATACATCATGGATGATGTTGAATGCGCAACCTTTTCGTACATTCCACAATCCATTAGTTCACGAGTACGCCTGCATCAAAAACTGCGTGCATGCGATTGTCCTCTAAGGCATACTCAATGATGTTTCGTTCTTTGTAACTCTCAACAATTGCCTTAAATCTGACATCGGCTGCGACGTACATTGTATTTCCAGCACTATAAAATCGGATGGTTCCCCCACGAACGATTGCTCGTATCAATCAATCGATCAGAATAATATTGCGTTTATTCAAGATTCCTATTCAGAGGCATCCTGGGCCATGATCAAGCGAAAAAGTATGATTGGTCACGCCTTTTTGAACTGCTAGGGTGAGTACTATCCATTTAACCCTCAGGCTACCAGGGGGGTGGTATCCACCCCCCCCCCCATTAGGTTTTTCCCAAATCAAACTTTTTCCGTTTGGAATAAAATTTTGACGTTTTAAGTAGCTGTAGAGGATTCATTTGCACACATTTTGAGCTAAAATGTGTGATGATATACCATACCATTCAAAAGTTATACCCGAGGCACCAGGGGAGAGGGGTGGATAACCCCCCCTTAGATTATCTGCTGTATATTATCCGTCTTTTGACATGAAGAGACGCAAATTACACCATTCTGTAGAGGGAATGTGGGGCTACATTTCCATGCTCACTGAGTTGTCTTTTGACAACCTGAAGTGCTCAAAATAAATTAAAATATAAATAAAGGTGTTTTATTTTCATAACATTTTCATGTTTTTCCTATTATAACTGATTTATAATTTATTTTCAAGAGAAATAAATTATGTCATTCTATAGAGGGCATGTAGGGCTATTTTTTGATACCAAATAATTTGACATATGATGACCGGAAGTGCTCAAAATAAATTTAAATGTGTGAAAATTTTGGGGTTTTTTACAACCCAAACCGATAAGTCTGCGTAAACGTTTTTCAGCAGCTATTACGTGTTTTTTACTTTTTATTATAATTAAAACTAACTTATTACTAGTTTTTATAGTTGAACATTGTACTTTATTGTATGTAAACTATTATTGACTAATCAAATTATGTTAAATACACACAGAATCTACTATTTTGCTTATGCGAAAGTATGCATTTTGTGGAATCGATGGGTGCGTACGGAAAAAATTCATAATTCCGGGGTGCTTTCATATGTGCTAAACCTAAATATACCATTTTGTGCAGAAATGAATGCTGAATCCATTGATGTATTACAAGTTATGATATCTCAAACCAAACCCAAAATCCAGGGGGGTGGTAACCACCCCACCTCCTTGGTAGTCAGTGTTACGAAAAAAGCTTGGTAGCCTGAGGGTTAAAATTAACAAATAGTTGAGTTATCCATTCCAAATTGAGCTTGCAATACTTGATGGTCTGCATCAACGTAGGACTAGTTGTTCTCTCTATTCAAGGGCCTTTCGTACAAACAATCTAGACCTATCATACATCTGAGGAGCAAACAATGCGCATCTGGTACTACGTAAAGTCTGTCAACGATTTTGAAATCCTTAAAGCGGTTTATGATATGCGTGAGTTCCTCTGTAGTTTCATGCCAGTTCCGTCAAGATTAAACCGTCGGCGTCAAAACGATCAGCGGCAAAACGGGGACGCCAAAACGGCGGCACCAAGGGGATGCCAAAACTGCGGCACCACGGGGACGCCAAAACGGCGGCGCCAAGGGGACGCCAAAACGGCGACGCCAGAACGTACCAAACTCTAAACGTCTCAGAATAGTGTACTTTACATGTCACACGATTTTCCATAATCAAATAGTTCTGATCAATTTCGTGTTCATTATTATTATTTTTTACTTCGTATGAAATCCCTTCCTAATTATTAAAGATACGTGACGATTAAAATGGGAGTAGTAACATTCTTACTCTGTTTTCTTACGTGTTTTCCACAGAAAGTCATGTGATTAGGACCAATCATCAGTTTCTGGTATTTTTTACTTCGTATGAAATCCCTTCCTAATTATTAAAGATAGGTGACGATTAAAATGGGAGTAGTAACATTCTTACTCTGTTTTCTTACGTGTTTTCCACAGAAAGTCATGTGATTAGGACCAATCATCAGTTTCTGGTGGAGAACCTTCGGTCAAGTCGTTTAATAGATCTCCTGCATACGAAAAATTGTATAACAGATGAAGAAAGAGATTTTCTGAGCAATCAGCCAAACAACTTCTGCATAAATGATGCACTTCTACACTGGATGAGAAACATTAAGTTCACAGAAGACAAAGGCCTGAAGGTTTTGGAATGCCTTCGTCAATCTGAACAGAATTTCGTTTTGGATATTTTATCAAAAGGAGGAGGTTGGCCTCATTATTATAATATTATAGTTAACACAAACTTATCGTTATAAAGGGATTAAAAACTAAGATAATCGTTGCGTAGGCCTAATTTTCTTACTTTACTATTAAGCTATATTCAGAAAAATATTTTTAAAAACAGTCTAAGAAACAAAGCGATGGTATGCGCAAGTCATAGACCCCTTAATCCACCGTGATTTTATATCTATAGGTAGTCAGCGTCTCACTTGAAACTTGAATTCATTCTCAATTTTTCCTTTTTGCCTATGTGAAATTATTTTTGAATGACCCCGAATCTAATGTCATTGTCATGAATGTCTTTTCCAAATGTAACTCTTATTGAGTTAAACAGAACAAAAGTGTATATAGGCCTAATTAAGTCGTTCGCACACTTTTTTAATGAAAGGTAGACCTACATGGGTTTATTGAGATTGGATCTAAGATTCGCTAATTTAGGGACATAGATGTATTTCACAAGCAGAGGCTTCCTATATAACTTTGCCTGATTTGTTATTGAATTACATGTAGGGTTGCTCCGCGTGAAAATTGCTTAATCATTTCTCGCCAAACGTGGTTGTAAGAATATCAAGGCATTATAGACCCACAGACGAAGACCCTAAATGTACGTAGGCCTACGCTGTTTTGGTTTTAAAGGAAATGTCGGTCTAATTTAAAAAAATTATATTTGATTTGCTTTCAGTTCTTATTAAGTCAAAGATATCGACAAAGCGGTTGAAGGAACGACCACCATTTAACTTATTCCCCAAGACGCCGAAAGAGAACGTGTCAGCATTGAAAGAAAAGGCAGACATGTTAATCGAAGAACTAAACCAGCGACATTGGGTGCCATTACATCTCAGTCAAAACGCAACATCAGACACCGCAGATGATGAAATTACAATCGCTCCTTATTGTCATCAAGAGGACAATGGAATTGTTTTCTGGTTTTGGTGCCAATCAAAAAATGCACAAAGAAATTTGCAAAGTATTTATTCATCGGACGAATTACTTGAAAAAGTAGAGTCGATTTTGAAACAATTTTCCAATGTCAATGCGACGTCGGAGTCGCAACTACTTGTCCCGACAGATATTACAATATATATGGATGATTTCAGAAAGAACGAAAGTGAGTTTCATGTATTCTTTCATTTCTTATTTGAATTTAAACTTTCTAGGAATGTTCCCGCCTCGTCTTATATTACTGCAGTAGTCTACTCCCATCCTATGAACCTCTGGACTCCAGAAACATGTCTTTCCCCAGGAATTGGTCATGTATGCTTCCAACAGGCTCATAACACTCCACCCCACGTTAAAAAAGCCCTGGCGTCTAGTTGAAATGAGCTTCCTCCCTCACTGAAATAATAGGACTATAATGACTGTTTTTCCTCAACTGTGTCTCATTTCTTAAAGGCATTTATTTTCTCCGGGGTTTCCTTGCTGAAAGTTTTCCCAATAGTAGTTTTCTGTTAGAAACGCTAGGCGCTACGATACGATAAATAGCCTACCGAGGACTAGGCCTACAGAAAAATATAGGCTATAGGCTATAGTGCCTACATAAATACACATTTAGCCTACATGCATTTATGAATAGGCTCTGCGTACATACATAAATAAATTATACGCAATATACAGACACAGCCTACTTAGACTACGGTTTACTACTAAAGTTGGTTGTTTTGTTTAATTTACACGAAAGTTTTAGAATTTGCGTGTGCTGTTCTTTTAATACAGAAGTAATCGACTTTAAAACGGAACCGAAACTATATCTGGCGATCAAAAGAATTTCGGCACAAAAGAATTATGCAGGATTCGATGCATTAGCGGTTCTAGCCGATGAGGTGTTCGCGATAATTAAGAAGAATTCGGAAGTAGAGGTTTACAACAGGACTAGCCTTCAGTTTCAACGGAGATTTACAGTTGATAACTTAGAAGAACCGCGAGATATCGTATCCTGCTCTATAAACAATTGCTTGTATATAATCGACGGAAAACCTCGAGGGCAGCCAATGGAAATCTTGAGGGTCGATATAAATGGAAATATCCTAAAGAAAATCTGGAGAGGCGAAGATTGGGGTCGTTTATCTGTAACCGATGAATCGAATCTCATCTTGGCCGTTTTGGATAAAAGTAAGGTACTGGAAATCACTCCAGATGGACAACTGGTTCGGGAGATAACACTTGCTATGGAAAATCCTCGACATGCGGTTAAATTGGGCCGAGATCGTTTTGTGGTGACTTTTGATCGATGTCCCGGTGGCGGAATCTGCATAGTAAACAGCAAAGGAAAAGTAGTAACGTCGTCTTCCCATAAAGTCTTGGACTCGGCAGTTTTCCTTCCTCTCAACGTGGCAGTTAACAAGGATGGTTCATTTCTGTTAGCTGACGCAGATGGCGGTCGTATCTTGTTGCTGACACCAACTTTGAAATATCTGAGAGAATTTATTTCAAAGAAGCAGACTGTTTCTATGAAGCCCGGATTGGTACGTCCACGGACTTTATTCGTTGATGAGCTGAATGGCCGTCTGCTTGTCTGTGACAACAAATTGAGTGGTGGACGTATATTAGTGTATGACATTGCAGGTTGAAACAATGAAGGCTTACTTTATCAATGTGGACCGAAGCTCAGATTTTTCATTTAAGTTATGAGTTACTGTAGGCTCGTCGTACTTGCCTGTTAAACTTCACTTCGAGAAAATGCTCTCTGCAGATATTCACTTGGCCATGTGAATCGTGTATAAGCCCTGCAACCAATTATGACGCATCTGCAATCTCGAGCTAATAATACCAATAGGACGAGGCCGCCTACTTTATGTGCTGTCAGCCTGTCATGGAAGTTGATATCGTGGAAAGCTTCCATTACAACACAGAGTAAACTTTAGGTTTTCCTGATGGACAGTTAACTTATCACTCTAAGACAAAGGCAGTCCTTTGTCGAAGAGCATTGTCGTACTTCGTGCTACTATGATGCCTCGAAAATATCTACAGTGGGAAAGTTAGTAAACCTGTGTCTGCAATATTGAAAACACTTTGCCGTGGCTACAAATTGTGTTATCTCTACATAAAATGTCATGCTTGCATTTCCATGGATTTAATGTGATACCCTTGTGGACTCTATACATGGTCCCCATAATAATATATGATAATGTGGGTAATATAATAGGTTTTATGTGAGCATGCTAACCGGGTCGTCGTCAGATTATTGTGTCTAACTGGGACTAATTTATTATGACTGTCTGCAGCTGCTTGGCACTGCGCATGACCGTTTTTGGAACGGACGAACTCGATCCGACATGATTAAGTTAACGAATACTGTGGCGAAAAGCGTTCGTTGACCAAATTCAACAGCATTCCATAAGTTGGAGTTAACATTAAGGGACTGGCGTAATACTGGACCCACTGCAGGCCCACATAGGCCTAAGTGTTAAGCGTCATATCCGGTTGTCTATGTAGGCGGCCAGTATGCCTATAGGCTACACAGGCCCTAACTACAGCATGTAAAAGTCATTTGAACCACAATTGTGACCGCTGTTAAAATTTACGATGCTATTTTCGAATGTTTCTTTTCTTAAATTTGGAGGACATGACCATGGACGCCCCCCCACAAACATTGGGGGACCGTCCCCTTATCTTAGAACTAAGTTTCCGCCCATGTTTGGACAATTATTCCCTACATTCACCGCCCTGCTCGGGGCCTTTCTTATGGTCTTAATCAGAATCGCATTGGTGTTATTTTACAGGTTTTTTTACTTGTGCTATTCCTTCTTTCATCACCTTGACAATAATTATATTGCTCAATTGTTGCCTCTCTATTCTGGTCTCCCATTCAATTCAATAGCTTGCCTGGACCAAGTTTGGACAAAATGTCCGGATTCAGCAACGTCTCCATGCAGTTATACTGTGAGCAGTAACTGCAGTATGTTGATTTGGCATCAATAGGGCCTAATTATTAGCCTATGTTTTCATTGCTTATCCAACTTCCTGCCAACGTGTAACATACATTTTTTAACTGCCGCGTGTATAATTGGGATCATAGGCCTAGTAGGCCTATGAGCGACCGCAAGGCCGTAGCCAGGATTTGATTTCGAAGGGTGTTTCTTCAGGGACGAATTTCCGACGACCTTTAATTAGTTGTCAAAATTTCTGACTACTTTTTTAGTCGTCGGAAACGGGCTCTCTTACTATTTTTCGCCTAATTTCATTGGTTTTTTCCCATTAGGCCTATGTGCTAGTGAATACACCTAGGCTATATATTTTACATTTCTCATTTCGGGTGGTGTTTTCATGGTTTTATTTAATGGCTTTTACACCATGTGCTACTAAATGCATTATATTATTTTTTCCATTTTCCATTGGGGGGGTGTTCAAACACCCAAAACACCACCCCTAGCTATACGGCCTTGAGCGACCGGATAGTTCACAGAAGATTAAGGCCTAGGCCTATACTGTTTGAATTGTCTCGCGATATCTCTCTTACATCATAAATTATCCGGGCACTAGTCTTAGGGCACGGCCTGTAATAATAATAATGTTGCTTAATAATAAACACAATGTCATGTTCTACGGATTACGATCTCGTCTACGATAATTATAGGCACAGTGCAGTTAGCCAATAAATTCTTTACATCAATGGTTTCGTCACGTGCCTTGTCACATGACTCGAAAAGTTATGCATATGTATTAATATATCCAGCAAAGTCTATGATGTTTTCATTTGGTTGTTCATCTCGCTAGTCTTAGGCTACTTATTGGCGTGATTTGGCGACCAAGCACTTCTGACGTCTAGTAACCCAGGTTAGGACACAGCCTATGAAAAATGAAACATTTAACGGATAGGCTCTAGCCGCTCTACAGATTCTTGTCTCGAGTCTGTATACATTCCACTTAGGCCTAATGAGGAATCATATCAATAGGGCCTATTATACGGTAGCCTACCCTCAAAACGCTCAAATTTCGAGCCTCGAGGCACTGCATAGACCTATGTAACCTTTTCCAACTTAATTCTAGCTTGTTGCAGAAATGGTTCACTGCTAGGCCTATATATTTGTATATTGTGTGTCGTGCATGCATGTAAGTGTGTATGGGGGAGTGTAAATGCATGTAAGTGTGTATAGGGAGTGTTTAATCTAGTCCTTGTTTTTGTGGGGAGGGGTCGGGATTCTGATGGGAGGGGGAAAAGTTCGTTTTGACTGGACATTTATAAATTTGGTCGGACGGCTGAGGCGACCAACTTCATTGGTAAAATTTCTGACGATAGGCTATTTTTAGTCATCTGGTCAAATTTCCGGAATATACCATTTTAGTTGCTGAAAACCCGATGACCTTTCCCTTAGTCTTTTGGTGAAAATCGCTGAAAAAGATACAAGTCTAGGCTACTTGCGCTGCTAAAATAACTGATGACCTTTTCAGTCTTTCTTTCTCTTTTACCACAATTTACTACCTTGTGTAGCCTATAATTATGTCCACAAAGACTTCTTGGTTTTTCGGGGGCGGGGGTATTGGTATACGTATTTACATTTGTAGGCCTACAACCAGTGTTGCCACTGAGGTTTCAGAAAAAAACCAGATTTCGTTTTGAAAAAACCCAGAAAAACCCAGACCGTCGTCCGGCCGAAAGTCAAGAAAATTTTCTACCTATTTTTTTTTCGCCGGCCAAAAAGTTGATGACCATTTTTTTAGTCCTCCAGCCGAAAAAGTCAAGAAAAATGTACAAATTTTCAACTCACCCAAATAAACCTAGATTTTTTCACAAAAAACCCAGAAAATTTTCAACTCACCCAAATAAACCTAGATTTTCCCCCAAAAAACCCAGAAACCCAGACGAAGACGAAAAAACCCAGATCTAGTGGAAAAAACACAGCTGTGGCATCACTGCCTACAACACCTCGCGGGTTTTCCTAAGGGGGAATTCATTCCTGGAGGGGGAACTTCCCTCCAGAGACGTCTAGATTGGACACTGATTAGCCTACATATGCGTGCAAACGAGTGGGGATTCGATGCATGCATTATTTTATATGAGATATTGTAAAAGTAGGCCAATAATAATTATTGTAATCTCCAAATTTCTAAAGCGCTAATTGAAAGCCAGGCGCAGGACACCAGTTTATTCACGAGCGTTGTGCCTAGCAGGTGAGTGTGAAATGTTGTCCAGAAGAGTAGTAACAAAAGAGGTCGTTGTCTGCATGGTTACAAAAGGACGAGAGATGGCAGAGAACAGCCGTTAGGGTGAGTGGCATTTAGAATTGGAAAGTGGAAGAGAAGTAGCCTACGTCGGGGTAAGAGAGTCCCCAAGGTAGGGGAAAACAGGCACCCTTGATCCCGATGCACCCTTGATCCTTTGTCATTTTCCCTGTAATTACTTACTTACCTAACTGTTGCAGGGCACCGGACTATGTGAAATAGTGGTCATTTGCATTTAGCCTCGTTCTGGGTTTTAATTATTCATTTGTTTACATGTTATAGCCATGTGCCAAAAAGTAAAAATTTTCCTCATCTAACGAACCTCATAAAATGGAACTTACTTCATGTCTGGTCATCTGCGTTACATATATTAGGACAGAAAATAATCGTCTTACCACACAGATTTTTTCAGCGATATATTTAAAGCGATGATGAAGTTTTAAATTTTTTGTGAAAAGACTGGTGAGGCACCCTTGATCCTAGCACGCATGTGCACCCACGTTCAGGAACCTAGCCCTGAATTCGCATTCGTTTCTGTTTCAGTTTCTGTTTCCGTTTCTGTTCAGTTCTTTTATTAAAGGCCATGTGGGCTAGCGATTGCTAAATTATTTGTTTGCTTTGAGAAGTCGTAACACGCCCATCTAATATTTGTTGGAAAGTCTGTCATTCCATAGACCTATATAATTATGTCGTATTTATTTCAAGAATTTATATAGCGTCCCTGCCAGAAGTCCACTCGGAGGCGCTCACAGTCCAACCACGGCTCTAATATTTGTTGGAAAGTCTGTCATTCCATAGACCTACATAATTATGTCGTATTTATTTCTAGAAATTATATAGCGTCCCTTCCAAAAGTCCACTCGGAGGCGCTCACAGTCCAACCACGGCGAAACAAAAACCTTTTATAATGAATCTGTCATTATATTTATACACCGTGAGGCATAAAAAAGGAAGCCCCTAGAAAAATCGTTATTATTTTAACAATTTTCAAACAATGTCAATGAAATTCAGGAAAATTATAGCTAAGTAGCAAGCAATGTAAAAAAATTAAAGTTTTTACAATTTACTGTTCGCCTTTAGATTCTACGCATGCGCGAAGTCAAGCACAGACAAGCAGAAATGGCCAGCAGCAGATTCAGTACAATCTGAACATAATTATAATATGAATACGAATATGCCGCAGACAAGCAGAAATGGCCAGCAGCAGATTCGGTACGATCAGCAGAACATAAATGAATACGAATATGAATACGAATACGAATATGCCGCAGACAAGCAGAAATGGCCAGCAGCAGATTCAGTACAATCTGAACATAATTATAATATGAATACGAATATGCCGCAGACAAGCAGAAATGGCCAGCAGCAGATTCGGTACGATCAGCAGAACATAAATGAATACGAATATGAATACGAATACGAATATGCCGCAGGTTTTCTGCGCGTTGTGCACCCATGATCCCCATATCAACGGTTCGCACATGAAGAATAATATGCATGCAAAGATGTGCGCCATTAACTTCATGTCTCAAAATAAATCATTATATCGCAAATGAATTTATTATAAACATTTTGCAATCTACTGAAGGCAGTGTTCAGATATATTGGCCATAACATCTACCCTAAGCTGGGTAACCGTAGACTCACAGTTGACTGCAGTCAGTTAATTTGATCTGTCCGCTCGTGAGTTTGTTGACCTAATGAAGCAATACATTTGTTTTTTAATTATGAGAAATAAAACTACTCTCCTGGTGATTCCTAATTCCTGATGGTTCTAAAGTCGGCCTATAGCTAAAGGCTCACGATGCAAGGTTTACGATTACGAAGGCTCAAGTCATGTTTTACATTATGAGGCCCCTTCATCTGTTTAAGCTATTCTGTTCTTTGCAAAACTGAATGAAGTTTAACATAAAATTTGCCATTTTAACCCATTAGCATACAGCAGGGTTTTAGTCAGATTGCTAGGTTCAAACCAATTTTAAGTTTTCTTAGTTCAACCAATTTTTGTTAAAAATTTCACCCAAAAACTTGAGTTAATGCGAGATTTGTGTTCTGTTTGTTAATTCTACCCTCGCTTTACTTATTTTGATTAAAATAGCTTGCATAAAAGCACGTTTCAGTACAGAGGATCAAGTGTGCCTGCATGGGATCAAGGGTGCCAATATAGGGGACAAAGGCTGAAAGGTTAGCCTATGATTTGTGGTTAAGTGAAAGTATGCAACCGCCAAAATGTATTTGCCTTCTACCATTTTGCGATAATGCAAACTGAACCGAACGCTATTACACCGTAATTAAGTTTGGACCTTTGCAATAAGAAAAATTGCTTGAAAATGTGATTATAGGAATTGAGAAGTTGAAATGGCTAGGCATTCATCTCGAAAGGATCAGCTCTGGTATTTTGCTCGAAACCTCGTTGAAGAAGAAACAAAATTAATTCATATTGCGCAACAGGAAGGTAATTTTTTTGTTACTACTGATTGTATTAGCAAAATTAACTGAATGAACAGTTGAAAAGCTTAGCTGTTTCCATCAGTTTTTGGTGACCTCTCATGCAAACCGTGACTCTCAACAATGGACGAGCAAAACGTGTAGGTTAACGTCGTAAATAATTATCCACCTCTGCATGTGCTTAAGCGTAAATAATTATCCACCTCTGCATGTGCTTAAGCGTTGCTGCAAATAGACCCACAAGATAGTTGGATTGATGAAAAGATATCTTCCGAAATAGAAATCGAATTGACGAATAGGCCTATATTGATGTTTAAATAGAAGAGGGAGTTGTGATATGAGTTCTGTTTAAATTGAAGCTGGATTGATGTAAAGTGATTCTGCTCTAAACGAGGAGTTGTAGGCCTATTAGGCAATATAAAATTATTGTTGCCTAAATAGAGGCTGGATTGGTTAAACAAATTCTTGATTGAGTAGGAGTTGAATTGATGAATAGGATTCTTCCAATTAAGATAGAAGTCGGATTGCAGAAAAAGAACAATGCTGCCATGCATGGGCGACTCATTTACGAACACTCGCTACACATTTAGACCTACTTAGGATGACATTATGATTGCAATAGGCCTAGTATTGTTACCCAGATAATATAATTTTTAAAAGGACCTAGCCTACATGACATTAAAATACAGCCAATAGAGCAATGTTCATTTCAAAGTTGCTGAACTATTAAAAAAGCAGAATATAATTTAGGCTACTATGCTGTTCTATACTGAATTAGACAAAATTCAACTCTACAAAACAAGTCAACGCAAATAATGTTTGCTCTGAAAGACGAGAAGAAACAATTAAATTGTGAAGGAAGTATAATTGTTGTGTGCACACTAAGCATTCAGAGCACGGTCTGGCATTGAAAGATCTTTTTAAATGGATCAACAATAAGCTCAATAAGTTGCAAATGACCTCGGTAGTGTCGATCCGAATGTTGATGTGGTGAACGAGACCAAAAAAATGAATAGGCTAAACTAAAGTATCATCAATCATTATGCCCTATAATTAGAATGCTTAGTTTATTCTGTTTGCATTAACATCTTAAAGATAGAAGTCCAAAATAGGAATATAATCAATCGGTAATTTAGCTTCCCAGTTTGAGAATTAGCCTAAGACAAAGATATTAAAATTAACCGCATAACTCGGCATAATGCTTAACTTCTGGCAACAAAATCACCCATTAAATCCACAATATAGTCTTGAATTTGTGTAGGCTACTTTTTATCCAAACATAAAATTGTGAAATTTGTTTGTCATTTTTTAATGTTTTTTGAAGAAGAACATGCAAAGAGAATACAAGCAAAATACAACCAACTGGTTAGCAACCTGTCTTGCCTAGGAGATATAACAGCTACGATGTATCAGGAGCAGAAATTATCGTTGAAGGAGTTAGAGCACATACAGTCTTTGCAATCAACTCCAATCCGAGCCAATGAAGAGCTGCTAAGCATCATAGCCAGGAAACCAAGATATGTCTATGAATGCTTTCTGTCACTGATTAGATCAACGAATCAAGTGCATCTCTATCAAATTCTGGTGTCTGGTGACGACAGTAAGTTTGAAATGTTCGCCAATTTCAACTACTGTGCTTTAATGATTTAAAATCAGCTGAATATAAATTATATAGGCCTATACAAAACGATTTATTACAAGTGTGTCAAATAAACTACACGTTTTCAGTTGATATGATAGCATTTTTCTTAGATACCATTGAAGTATTGTTGAGACTCGTGTACAAATTTTACTACAGCATGTGATAAAGCAAATAGAGAAAACGCATCGGATCACAAGGACTTGATTTGCCGGAATTTCATGTGGCTATCAGAGAACCTTGACACAGAAAATGGTCTAATCACTCAGCTGTATCAAAAAAATGTGTTGACAGTTCGTGAAAAAGAACGTATATTCTGTGTGAGCGATATTTTCGTAAAAAATGAGTTACTACTTGGGCTGCTCAGCAAGAAATCTCCAAAAGAATTCAAGACATTCCTAAACGCACTAGATGATTTGGGTCAAGGTCATCTGATTGAGAAACTCAGAAAACCATCAGGTAAATTATGACTAAGAATTGCTTACTTTTCAGTTAATTTGCATTAAAACTATCAAAGCTGCAACATATCAACTTCAAAATCAACAGCGCTGTGTCCGTATACCCATACTTAAACGTATCACATAACCCAAACTCTAGAGTATAGGTCCTCATTAAATTTTATTAACTGTCGTACCTGGCCAACAGTAAGTTTCTTTTTCGCAGGAGTTTTCGTGCTGAGAGTGCCTCCGAATAATCATTTTTTGAAAGGCGCTATATAATATATATATCCATTAATTCAATAGAATGCAAACTGTCGTATTAACTGTCTTTGCTGTCAGTTACTTCAATCCTTCCATGCCTATTTGTTTCCTTCTGGCACATGAATTCCGGTCCCCAGCTCCGTGATGTCGTGTCTTTTTTTCACCTTGGCCAGGTTGCCCTATAGATGCCTCACTCTCCGCTTGGATCTTCCCTCTGGCAACAAACTAGGATTGATTCCCCGCCATAATATTATATATACATGTAATTCACAGTTAGGCCTATTCACGATAGCCTATTTCGTAGATTGATACGTCTGCATTGCCTCCCTGAGGATTTCCCAACATTGTATTTTTTGCATACAAGTAATCATAATTTGCAGCTGGTAAATAATGTTTTCGGGCGCTTTCTACTTTGTAATAAGCTTAGGCAGTGTTGTTGAAAGTATCGGGAAAATGTACTTAAGTAAAAGTAAAAGTAAACTGGGTTTTAATTACTTAAGTAAAAGTAAAAGTACTCATCACAAATTTTACTTAAGTAAAAGTAAAAAGTAGCCCCTTCAAATAATACTTTTTAAGTAAAAAGTAAAAGTACCGAGTCTTTCTATAAGCTTAACTCAGTCGATTATTAACCTTCAAAAATACTAAATTCTCGAAATATGGCACTTATCGTTGAGTCTAGTACGCACGAATCCGATTCATTGTTAGCACAATGCACAGCTGAAGAGTCGTTCTGCTGCAGAAATGGCAGTGCATCCAGCGTGCATCAAAGGCCTACATTTCATTTCATTGTCTCTAAATCTATTTTAGGCATGCAAATTTGAATAAGCTGTCTTAGCTTAGCGTTTGGAAGTAACGAACATTGTAACGAGTGTCGCATAAATTGTAACGAAGTAAAAGTACTGAAATATGGGTAAAATTTTACTTCGTTGAAAGTAAAAGTATTTTATTTTTTCGATACTTCGTTACATGTGAAAGTACTCAAACTTTTACTTAAGTACAGTAACGCGTTACTATTACTTCGTTACTGTACAACACTGAGCTTAGGCCTACTTAGGGAGAGGTGCACCACAGCTGACAATCCAAGACCATAGGGTGCCATATGTTATGCGTATGCATAATAATATTGGGTGGACACTGGACAGACGAAATACTTGGAAATGCGTAAATCTTTGGTCTCAGTTTAATCACGGTAACTTGTTCTTTTTATACCTCAAGAGTCAATTATAAAAAAGCAGTCGAAGTTGTTTAAATGCCAGAACACACCGGTTTTATGATTCCTTCACATGACTAGTTTGGAATTGATTGAATTCACAGATTCAACTGCTGACCTCGCACCAGAGTTACATGGAGTTCAAACACCGGTGAATACATACAAGGAGCTGCTGCCAAAAGTAGTTCCTGAATCAGAGCAAGAACCCAATATCTTGCATTCTTCCTCAAAGACTGTTATCCCACCGAAAAAGCTTCCTAAACCCGGACAGAAACTTATTCCAACACGATCTTCCTCGAAACCGGTTCCTCCGCCAAAGCCGGACACTCGGTCAGCCGCAGTTCATCTTGATTCTAAGACGATGGACGTTGTTTCCGAAAATGCACAGAAAACATTTCAGTATCGGAGGGTATGATTCAACCCCTATGATAGGACTGTCCTTATCGTAGAATAGAATTCAACTTCACTCTCTTCATTATGAGTGCAGTTTAGGTGTTAGTTAGAAGTGTCCTTAGGTTTCTCTTTTCTTACTTTACTGTCTGCTGTCTCGATTTTATCTATCTAACACACTCGCTGTCATGTTCTGTCTCTCTCGAAGCATTATGTATTATATAATTGTATAATTGTATAGTTATGTGTATATATTATAGGCTTAAGATTTAGGCTTGCAGCAAAATTGCAAGCCTAAATTAAGAGTGCAATTAATGCTGTGCCATAACGTGAGCCTCTATTTTGCTGTGTGGTATATGCATTATGCATTATGCATACCTATGACATGAGGTCTATCTGATGTTCTAGACTAAGGTTGTTGCACTCCAATCAAGGCTAAAAGGACTTGAGCCTCACTTGAAAGTGCAATAATTAAATACTGAATTTAGTTGCTGTGCGATATCTGCATACTTAGATGTATGACATGATGTCTATCTGATATTCTTAGAGTAAAGAAGCCACGTTTCAATCAAGGCTAAAAGGACTTGAGCTTCACTTGAAGACAGAACTCGCAATCAAAGTCACATCTGTTTCTCTGATGTGTTTGGAAAAGCCAGCAGATAGTTTGAAGATGTCTTATCAAAGTTTGCTTCAAGGTAGGCCTAATACCGGTTCCTTAAACTTTGAAAACATTAGGCTAAACTAAACAATTCACTTGGTTGAACAGAAAAGTGTTCTGTTTGCCTACGGTGGACAAACCGGCTAGAATGCCAAATTCGAGCTCATATAATGTGCCAGATAGAGGCTTGCATGGATCCAGTATATGGTGCATCTTATATAGGACCCATGGATGCATGCTCATGTCTGGGACCCATGTAGCGGATATATAAATTCTTCTCATACTCATAGAAATGCAGGTGTGGTATGAACAAACTGATTGTCATGCTTTGCTTGAATTTAATACTTTTATCTGGTTAGTTATGTCTATCATTGTTGACAGCTTGGAAAATAGTCATAGGCTAATTTAGAATATATAAAATTAGCTCATTTTTATGTGAAAGGCATATTGACTAAATTTTGGCTATCGGTTCAAGTTACTGAGGCAGTCAATCTAGTCAATAGCATGCAGGCTTTATCTGGCATGAGCTAATAGCATTAACAATTTAGTTACGAGTAATAATAATAATATTGCAAATAGGCTCTAAATATCTGTTAATTTTGGTAGAATGTTATAGAATGAAGAAAGAAACTGTCGCCAGAAACGTTGAATCAAACGTGGAGCTGGAACAGTTGCGAGAAGACGTTAGTCAATACTCGGCTGTTGCATCATTAAATGAAGTCTACCAAACAAAATTGCATTCAATGGAACAAGAATTAATTAGCGAAAGACATCAAAGCAACGAAGATCGAATCCAATTAGAAGAGAAGATTAACAAACTGAAAACAGATATCTACAATAAAAAAGCGAAATGCAGCCGATTTGAAGAGGAGAAACTTTTGAGCAAGTCTGTCATCATGAAAATAGAAGAAAAATTGAGAAAATCAGAACGCGATAAACAGTTCTTCCAACAACAAATTCAAGAACTCAAAACCCGTTTGACAACTAGCGAATATGAACATCAAGCGACTAAAGATGCCTTCGAGGTATGCAATAGCGGGATGGTCTTGTTGAGATCGGAAAAAGACAAGATGAATGGAGTAACCGAGATGTTAACCAAGGAGAGAGAGATAAGGAATGAGCTCGAAATACAGTTAAATCAAGCACAAGAACATAGCCGTGATCTTCTAGAGCGATTGAAAGAGAATGAGAAAAGTCTTCAGATGGCTGAAAAAGAAATGCTTGCTGTGATTGAAACTCAGAAAAGCACAATGGAAGAACGATCATTAGAAAGAGACTTAATAATCAAGTTAAAAGAAGAATTGGAGATTATGCAGCATGAAAGAAAAGAGCTGGAGGATAAACTCACCTATGCAACAGCTGAAGGCATGAATTTTACATCCATTACACGAGGTAGGCCTATACACTATAGGTTACAGGCCTAAGTCCCTTCTTCCATTGTGTGTAGACTTTAAACATTATGACTCAGTATTAAATAAATTGTTTCTCTATGGATAAATTCGTCTCATTACTAGAACTGAAACGGGAGAGGCCGTTCTTGGCGACACCGTTTGGCGCCTGTCAAAAACGGTCGCGCCAAACCCTCACGTAGCCTACTGAACTAAAGCGTCCCAGAATAGTGTAGGCTATTCTGTTACGCCTATGTCACACGATTTTTAATTCTATTCAAAAATTTCGTGGTCGTTATTTTGGCATCGAATGAAATCCTTTCCAAATATTAGCCTAGGCTATGTGAAGATTATACTCGTCACATTCATACTTCATTTTGTTATTTATTTTGTGCAGAGAGTCATGTGATTATGACCAATTATCAATTTTTGGTGGAGAACCTTAGGTCAAGTCGTTTGATAGATCTTCTGCATACGAAAAATTGTATAACAGATGAAGAACGAGATTACCTTAGCAATCAGCCAAACAACTTCTGCAAAAATGATGCAATACTACACTGGATGAGAAAGATGAAGTTCACCGAGGACAAAGGCCTGAATGTTTTGGAATGCCTTCGGCAATCTGAACAAAATTTCATCGTGGATCTATTGTCAAAAGAAGGAGGTAATAATTTAAATAACGGTTAAAACTGATTTGTCCAATTAAAATACGGTAATTAAAGAGACTATAAGTTAATGCTTAATTTTCTATTAAATTCTCACAAATATAAAACAATCAGTTTAAGGAAATTATCGGTGGTAGGCGCAAGTCACAGACCAAGGCCTACCAGTAGCAGGTTGTTTAGGTCTTCAGCATTGTATTAACTGCATGCTCATAAAGAGATGCGATCACAGAAAACATTTATTTAGGTCAAAACTGTGACCAGAGTAGAATATAAAAAAGGCTCCACACGAGCTTAGCACCAGTAGGGAACTAGGGATGTATCTGATCCGTTATTCGATTTGAATGTTTTGGAGAAAAAAATTTAGTATAGCATTTGAAAGTAAATAGGCCTATTATTAGGTTTCGAAATCTATTTGTAATGTACATCTGGTAGGCGCTACAAGAAACCCACAGTGCAGAATATTAAAACACTGTGGACAGGTCCCTCAATGCTGTCAAAGTTTTAGCACACTTACTACATTGTAAACGGTGCAATATAACTGGCAGGCCTCCAATCAACGAGCACTGAACCTTCCATTTTAGCTGTTTGCAATATTATTGAATTGCCAGCATGAAAAGCAGCTGCAATTAGTGTTTAATTGACAGTCTAGCGTCTAATAAAAAAAAACTATCTAAGAATGCTGTCAGCATGTCACAATGTCGGTTCAGAAAGTCGAATTTGACCATGAAGATTACGATAAAGCTTCGCCACCTAGACTCCAAGAGTAATGCTTAGTGTCTTCGCTCTTCGTTAGCGAGTCATTCAAGGTGCTGATTGTTGCAACTAATCTCATAAATTTTATTCAGCAGCAAATTCTGAGAAGGAAACCGTTTAGAAAGCTTGTGTTACAATTTTTCACAGGTCAAACTGGAAATTGCCTGGACTATTAATATATAGCCCCAGACCCCCAACTTTGATGCTCGTGAGTGACCCCTAAATATTACATTTCTCACACAAAATTTCACACAGATACTTTTTAGATCAAAATGAACAAATGTATCAACATGCCTCAAAAATCCAAACGAAAATTTTTTTACATGCGAATTTGGACCAGTCTACCAGGCATGGCCGGTAATGTAATGGGAAAATGGCCACAGGCCCACTAATTGTAAGCTTAGTAGTTTTGTCGAAGATTATCAAAAGTCAGCAATATTTGATGGGACGTTTTTTGAATTTTATGGTATTAATTTCCAGCGTGCAGTGACCACAAAGTCGACTTTCAGAAACAAAAATGAATTAGATATCTTGCAGTATAGGCCTATGTCGAAGATGGTTGAAAGGAACTAGCGATGCTTCATAGTTATCCAACTTTTAAGAACTCATTTTTACAATTTAATGCTATTCTACCTTCGTCTGCACCAGCATGCGTAATTTGTTATTTCCAGCAAATTTATCTAGTAATTGGTAATTCAATTAGGCCTAGGCCTATAGGTCTACATTTTATCTATTAGGCTAATTGGCAATTTCCAATTTAATTACATTTTAGGCCTACTGTGTAGGCCTAATTAAATTTTTGCCCATCCTTGCTAGTGATTAAAGGAATTATAAAAATTTATAATGGATTCATGGTATTAAACATTATAGCCCACATAGGCATATAAATGCCATATATATATATATGCATATATATATAATTATATTGTTTTGGCCAAGGAAATGTAGGTGCATTTCTTTGATTAATATCTTGATTTGCTTTCAGTTCTTATTAAGTCTAAGATATCGTCACAGCGGTCGAAGGAACGACAACCATTTAACATATTCGCTAAGTCATCCAAAGAGAACCTGTCAGCGTTGAAAGAACTGGAAGTCATGCTAGTCGATGAACTAAACCAGCGACACGGAGTAGGCCTACCACTATTTGGCAGTCAAAACGCGACATCAGATACGACAGATGATGAAATTATAATCGCCCCTTATTGTCATCAAGAGGACAATGGAATTGTTTTCTGGTTTTGGTGCCAGTCAAAAAATGCACAAAGAAATTTGCAAAGTATTTATTCATCGGACTTATTAGGCCTACTTGGGAAAGTTGCAACGATTTTCAAGCAATTTTCCAATGGCAGTGTGACGTCTAAGTCAGAACAACTTGTCCCGACAGGTATTACAATATACATGGATGAGTTCACAAAGAACGAAAGTGAGTTTCCTTTATTTCTTATTTTGACTTTAAAATGCCTATAGGCCTAGGACTAATATAGGCTAACGGCCCGCTAACCGGTGCATTCTACTCTATTCCCCTGCGCCTCCCAAACAACCCATCGGTCGTAGGTCTAAATGCGTCAGCTAGGCTCAGCACGACTCCCTGGCTTTGCTCTTTTCTCCACACAATATTATATGCTTGAAGTTCCGCAATGACTGTCTATAATTTATATCAATAGGTTAGGGCATAGGCTCTAAATCACTGAATTACTTATAGGCTTTTTATAATACATGCAATAATTATATGCTTGAAGTCCTGCGTCCAAGCCTAGGTCTATATATGCTAACTAGCAGCTGCGCGCTTCCACCACAAGATCCTGTTTTTTCGTCTCCACGAAGCAGCTGGAGTGTCCCATAAACTTCTGAAACTCTATGGCAAAGTTTATGCGAATGCCGTTTTGTGCGTCTTACTCTCACTTGTTGCACAGTGATGGTCGTCTCTAGCCTATATTTTGTTATCAGATACAGGATCCCTCATGTCTAACATCGAGCGTTTGCTGTGGTTGTTGGCCTGATGCCCTTAGTTGGAATGACCTTCCTTCACTAAGCAATGACTATTTTTCTCATCAGTGACTCAACTTAGGACATTTCTTTTCTATTGGGTTCCTTTGCAGTAAATTCCTCCGATTCATAGTCTTCTGTGAGACACGCTATTTATAAATCTAACTTAGCCTACATAGCCTACAGATTATTATATTCATAAAAACATAAACACAGGTCTGCATAAATTTACGCACATGGTCTACGTGTGTATAGCGCACATAGGCTACATGCATGGACCGTCGAACATGCATATTATCGTATATACTTCGCTATTAACCCTCGGGCTACCAAGGGGTGGTGGTATCCCCCCATAGGTTTTATCGATTTCAAGATTGTTCCGTATGGAATAAAAAATTTGACCTTTTATGTAGCTGTAGGGGGTTCATTGGCACACATTTTGAGGTAAAATGTGAGATGATACCTCACACAGTTCAAAAGTTATACCCATTACCCGAGGTACCGGGGAGGCTGTGGATCCCCCCTAGATTTTTGCCTATATCTTTTTAGTCACTTAATATTAAGAGAAACAAATTACACCATTCTATAGAGGGAATGTGGGGCTACATTTTGATGGTCACTGAGTTGTCTTTTGACAACCGAAAGTGCTCAAAATAAATTAAAATATATATATAAAGGTGTTTAATTTTCGTAACATTTACATGTTTTTTCTATTATAACATATTCATGATTTATTTTTTAAGAGAAATAAATTATGCCCTTCTATAGAGGGCATTTAGGGCTATTTTTTATACCAATTGATTTGTCTTTTGATGACCGGAAGTGCTCAAAATAAATTTAAATACATGTGTGAAAATGTTGATTTTTTTACGATGCACACCACAATGGCATAATTTCGTTGTTTCATGTTGATTGTCGATAGATATTCATGTCTTTTCCTATTGTTTGTACCTGAAAAAAACTTATAACTAGTTTATATAGTTGAAAATGTTACTTTATTATATATAAACTATTCTTGTACACATAAACCATGTTCTACACACACATTTTACTTATGCGAAAGTACACGTTTTGTGGAATCTACTGGTGCTGATGGAAAAAATTCATAATTTCAAGATGCATTCATATATTTTAAACCAAAATATCTCATTTTGTGCAGAAATGAATGCTGAATCCAATGGTGTATTACAAGTTATGATATCTCAAACCAAACCCAAAATCCAGGGGAGTGGTAACCACCACCACCCTTGGTAGTCAGTGTTACAAAAAAAACTTGGTAGCCTGAAGGTTAAAGTTTGTTGTTTTGTTTCACTGACATGAAAGTTTGCATGTGCTATTCTTTGTAATACAGAAGCAGTCGACTTAGAAACGGAACCGCGATTATTTCTGGCAATCGAAAGTACATCAGCAAGATTCGATGCATTGGCGGTTCTAGCGGATGAAATTTTTGCTATAATTCATTTGAGTTCGGAAGTGCAAGTTTACAACAGAACTAGCCTTCAATTTCAACGGAGGTTTACAGTTGATAACTTAGAAGAACCGCGAGACATCGTGTCCTGCTCTAGAAACAATTGCCTGTATATAATCGACGGAAAACCTCGAGGGCAGCCAATGGAAATCTTAAGGGTCGATATAAATGGAATTGTCTTAAAGAAAATCTGGAGAGGCGACGATTGGGGTCGTTTATCTGTGACCGATGAATCGAATCTCATCTTGGCCGTTTTGGATAAAAGTAAGTTACTGGAAATCACTCCAGATGGACAACTGGTTCGTGAAATAACATTTTGGCCTACTGTATGCCTAGAACATCCTTGGCATGCTGTTAAACTGGCCAGCGATCGTTTTGTGGTGGGCTATGAACGAGGTCCGGGTGGTGGAGTCGCCATAATAAACAGCAAAGGAAAAGTATTAATGTCGTCTTCAGATATGGTCTTGGACTCTCCAGTTTTCCTACCGATCAACGTGGCAGTTAACAAGGATGGTTCATTTTTGGTGGCTGACGAAGACAGTGGTCGAATATTGTTGCTGTCATCGACTTTAAAATATCAGAGAGAATTTATATCTAAGAAGCAGTCTGTGTATATGAAACCCGGATTAAGCCTACTACGTCCCCGTAGGCTATTCATTGATGAGCCGAATGGTCGTCTGCTTGTCTGCGACAACATAATATATGGAGGACGCATATTAGTGTATGATATTGCAGGCTGAAACAAATGTGACAAAGGATTTTCTTTAGCGAAGTGCCGATTTTATCACAGGCTTGCAGTTTGGCGCCCAGGTACTTGTCGGTTAATTCACCGCCACACACAGAAGCCCTATATACGAAATTTTACATGCAGAAATTAATTCACCGCCACACGCAGATTCCATGGTGTCTATTGCCGTTTCTTTCGCAATTTCCAGTTCACACTCGCAAAAAAGAATGCTCGTCATTCCTTTGGACCAGCAATATACGAACAAGATGATTAATTTTGTCGGCAAGTTAGGCGTGAACGCGTGATCCTTGTAGCCAAGTGCCTTGTCGCATGCAGTGGGATGATTTGCCTACAGCTACGCTTAAGACTTCTCCATCTGTCTTGCCGATCCTTTAAACATAGCACCATTGGGGCTTTGTTATAGTGAGCGTGTTCCTATAATGTTGGTTAGGTTCAGGTTAGGCATCGTGAGGGTCGGTTACGGTTAGGGATAGGGTTAGTGCAGTCATTCATTAACATAGAGACCCGTTTATTATAACTAGGCCCCTACATGTTTTTTTGTTTCTTTATTTAGAGTATTTATATAGCGCCTCTTCAAGAAATCTACTCAGAAGCGCTCTCTGTAAGGCCACCATTGGGTGATTGCTAGCACACTGTCTCGCAGCATTGCTGCTGCAAGAAATTAACGCTGCTTTGTTTATCGTGAACTTAAGCCGAAATTCTTAAGAAATTCAGGGCATTCATGACGGCGTCCAAGAAATAAACACGTGCTATAAGTTAATCGGATGTCACCATTACATTACGTGACTAAAAACCAGTGCGTAAAATTCTATATACGGTACGCAGTGCGTAAATATACGGCAAACTGTGGCGGTGAACTAACCGACAAGGTAGACAGACGAAACCTGTGGCGGTGAATTAACCGACAAGTACCGGCGCCCATTTTGTGCAGCTGCTCAACTATTGATCACTTCATCGGAGAACTAGGCTGAGAACCGACGCTGAGAACTGTTGCAGACATTAGCTTAGTGATCTTTGTGTAGCCGAACACAGTGGTGTAACAATTACCCATGTAACGAAGGTGTCGTGCGTGTAGGCCTACGCCGCTGCAAACCGGTGTTTACATCTCGCCGGAGGACGGTTCACGCGGGTCAGCGCATGGAGTGACTTCGACTGCAGCTGTCAACGGCGGCGCTTCCAACTACCGACAAGCGACGAATGCCTTCTCCTACACGCATCCTTGCGGAGCTTCAACGATTAACCGGACGGGAGACATCTACCACCTACCAGAGACTCTGATCAACCATGCCATCTACCAGCTCTACGGGAATCCTATGGTTAACTCTACGTGTTTGCGAGGGCTCACCACTGGTGACTCTTTTAGCTAACTGTGTTTTGTTTTGCAACTTGTTGTTATTTTTTGCTCACTATGGCTGTTAACTTAACATCATTTCGGTTAGTTAGTGCAGAGAGCACCTCTGAGTAGATATATTGAAGAGGCGCTATATGAATTCTCAGAATGAATGAATGAATGGTGGACTTTGTCCACGGGCCCCCGATGTCCCAAGGCCCCAAGCTGCTCAAGGAAAATTATTTTTGCGTACTTTACCTGGACCATAATTACATGTGTAGTTGGCTTGAAGGGCAAATATAATTAAAAGGATGCAAACAGGTCGGCCCGTTTTCAATTATCTTTGAAATGTCATATTGTTCGATTTGTAGGCCACTAGCTGTAGATTTAGGACTTTTTAGGAGACGTGACTCAAAGCAGGGCAAAGATAGACCAGCAACTAAGATGGACCACTCTATGATTGGCCAAAATTAAGGATTAAAACTGGATTGGCACGTGATAGGCCTATTGTTTTAGATATTGTGACAAGATGGCTCGAAATAAATAATGAGATGTCCGCTAAACAGATTTTCCCCCCGAGAAAACAGGCAAACAGTTAATTGACACTGCTTCATCTAATGATAGCTTTGGGTAATAATGAATAAAAAATTGAGAAGTGAGTCAAAGGACCTACTGGAAATTTTGAAATTCGCTTAACTACGTTTTCATGTTTTTTACAGAACAGCATGACAGAAAATGCAACATCACAACTGTTTTAAACGTAGCATGAGTTGGAAATGGGTGTATGCAAATTGCCTAAGCTGAACCATGTGGTGTTCATGTTTGGAGACTATGGTGGACCATCTTGGACAATACCAGCAACCCTTTGTGCCTAGCAATCATATGCCATCATGGCATCAACCGACTATCGGATATAGGCCTACAGAGTTACAAATAGGCTAATGTGGAAATCATAATTAGACATTTATTTTGTGTGTAGCCTACATACCTACCCCTCCGTACACAAATGGTCTAAAAGGTCACCCACATATTACGCATGAAAAAATCGAATAGGCCCTACTCCATCGTTTGGAGGTGACCTGAGTAAAGATCTTGAAGAGACGCTATATAAATTATGTGATTGATTGACCTGCATGAACTGTCGCAGAGGTGCATGGACGTACGCTCCAACCCAGGTAGCTAACTGATTTGCCATGGCCCTTCAGCCTACTGTTTCACACAGTTTCGGAATGACACCCTGGCAAAGGAACATAAACACACAGATAGATAACCCGACTGATGGCTACAGCCTCCTGCCATGTAGGGCAACTAGTTGCTAAGAAGAAACACTGACTCTCATAGTCAATAAACAAAATAATTGAATTTTGTACGACAATAAACTAACACAATTGCAGAAAACACAAACGACAGGAAACAAGCAGAAATCCAATTAAACCACTGTTCGTTAAACCACTGCGACCAGCAGTCATCTAGAAACCTCCGAATATAACACTGTGTTCTAGGCGACTATTGTTTTGAACAAAATATCAAGTCCTAACAACTATACCAGAACTGTGAGAAGACTGTGTATAATACATCAATGTATATAATTTTATATACACTGTTTAGCTTTGAAACTGAATTGAATTTTGTTGTCCATAATGCAAGCCCGTGACAATGCAAGCTAGCATGTAAACTATGGGTTAGAATAAGACACAAAATGCAATTATTATAGTGATCAACACTTATTCATTAATATATCAACCAATATGGAACTTATGCTACTACCAGTCAGAAATCAGCTACTTTTAAGTGAAAAGTTCATAATAAATCTGAGTTAAAACCTCTGGAGCAACATCAATTACCAGCTTTCGAGGCGAGAATTCTGATTTTTTTCCTTACGAAATACAAGATAACAGATTAATCCAAGTATTTCTACAATCTACATGAATCAACTAATAAAGATTTTGAAATTAATAACTTTTCAATACGTTCAAAGTCTAAATCTTAATGTCTGGCATTTCAGGTTCATTATGCTGGAAATAAATGGATCAAATGTTAATATAATTAGAAGATGCATTATGTTAAATAAAATAAAAACATATTAGTCAGATTGTATTATGTATTACATAACAGCCCAAACCCAACCTACCAACTGAGCAAAGAATTCAGTATGCTTGAATAACAGCCAATACAGAAAATGTCTATGCACAAATTTCCTAGGAGAATACGGGCAAGAAAAGAAGGAGTCTAGACAAAAATCAGTCAAACGCACACCATAACGGAAAGGCAAGCAGAGAGGTAGGCCTATTTCAAACGCAGTAACACATTTAGTCCGCTGTTGCTTAATGCAGCAGACGACAGAACTACATATTGTAAACAGAGTCAAAACTAAAACTATTTCTTTTGACCATGGCCGCTCATAACACAACCCCCCACAGTTGTAAAGCCAATTTCATGCTTTATAATAATTATACAGTGCAAGAACTGTTGCAGCAAAGTTGTCAAGTAAATTAATTCTTAGTATTCTGTCACAAGTTCTGTGCATCATCATCAGTTTCTTTTTATCTTTCTACCTCAACCACTGATGATAACAATCAGTAACATAATTGTAAAATAACATTGAAATTAAATAGTGAAGCCAAACTAAAAATGTCAGCAGATGACCCGCCACAACTCTTACAATGGCTGAAGTGAGGACACAAAAACAGCCAAATCCATTATACACATCTAATTAAAGCAAAGCTCCCAAAGTCATGCATAATGTAGGGGATGGATGAATGGAACCGATTTGACCAGGGTCTATGACAGCAGAGGCCGTTACCCTGGACAGAAATTTGTTGTTTTGGCATAATACAGGGGAGACAATCCTTTTTCCTTTTGTAGGTGCTTGAGCCGCAGTGTGTGAACTCCATGGCCCTGGAACCATCAAATCACAGGAAAGTCATTTACTCCCAGCTTACTCCAGAACAAATTGATACTGCTTGGTGCAAGAGGCACATATGCGTGAACAACTTGCACAGGTTGCTACATGGAGTTGAACCAATAACCGCATGATCTGTGAGCAAGACCAACATTATACGCACAGAATAAACTGGTTGCGGTTAGATCACACTGGCCCCAAGTGGACTACATCTCATTTAAAGTGTACTTCATTGTTGAAAGAAAACAAATTATGACGCAGCCCAGTATCAACAAAATAGCCGCAATTTACTCAATGGTGAATAATTTCATAACGTCAGAAGAAGTATCATGTATAACGCTGCTGCGGAAAATAAATCAATTACATATACTGAAATTGGAGCTTTGGAGGTGGCACCTATATGTTTTTGACACAGAGTTTTAGCAAGATATCATAGCAATGAGTATTGAGTACTCATCACCATCATTATCATTATCACCATAATCAGAGATCGTGACCCCAAACACTCCAACGTAATGTAAACAATATTTATTTAGATCCTTTTCAAGAGCCTGTTGAAAATCCTTAATCTATTCCCCAGAAAACAGCAGTGAACATTACAATTTACTATTACAATACTATCCATGGTAACATCATTACATTAACTGAAGTAACAATTGGTAAAACTCTTATATTAGTAAAGCATGTTCAGCAACCAACTTCTCGCAACCAAACCAAAGTCTCCCGAGAAGTTGAAAAACATCCAATCAAAATAACGCAACTAAACGCTAAACTGAATTAAATTCTCAGTCACCAGACTGACCCACTAACACCAAATAAATACTCTACAAATTTATTTTGAAACATGATAATCACACAGAAATTTCCCTTACATCTCTTCAATCTTCATAAACCACACATATAATCAACGTGTTGAAATACCTTTTCGAAAGCGACCCAGAAAATAAATGTGAAAAACGGGTCATGCGTTAAAGGAGAGACAACATGTTAAAGGGGCACACATTAGTGATGTAGAGGAGGCAAGATTGTCTTCATTGCTGGAAAGATTCTCGGTTGAAATCGCAGACAGCAGGTCTTTCATCGCTTGCAAACAAATTAAACACACCTGCAGGGTTCCATTATACACTAACATAAATACACTTTATTGACTACACTAGTGGTTACCATTTCTGAATACACTAAGCGTCACAGTCTATTGACCAAGCATAAACTGATGACACTGACCAAGTGTGAGCAAAGGACTTGCTCAAGGTCCCTATGCAACACTTACAACAGCCATTCACGGGCGGCTTGAACCTGTTCTATAAGCTGAGCTCTCTAATTGGCCACCATGCCTCTAGTGGTTACTATTGACTCTAGTAGTGAGCAGTGGTTTTTATGCTGTAGCCATGGTTACACAGAAACCACAGCATTTGTTTACGTTGGACATCACTTATGGTCGAAACATGAACACTCAGTTTCAACTAGCCTAAAAAAACAAAATCAATCATCATATGACGAAATAATAATAATAATATTATTAGCAAAAGACCATATGAATAAGCAGCTACACAATTCCTGTTTTGAACAAGCCCTTATTTTAATATTACTCAAATGAGAAGCAAAGCTTTGACGCAGATTCCAATTCAGGTCAGCACAAAAGCGAAGAATTGTGAGAGCAAAAGCCGTGCTTTCTCAGTAGCATCAGCATTTGCCTGGCTGCTCAGCAGTGGCTGTTTGTTCGCGGACAAAGCCCAGTCACACAAATTTCGAATTTAACATAATGAAACGTAGTTTTTGTACACATTCTTGGCACAAAAATATACAAAGATATAACGAATTAGCAGACAGTCCTAGATCAGACTGTTGTAGAAACAGTTCATGCCACACTCGCTCACTCTCTCCGTCTCTCTTTCTACGCTAGCTTTCGTCTTCTCCTCTAAGGCATTTATCCATCTTCTTTCGGAGGAGTGAACCAGCCTAGAAACAAAAGGAAACTGATTTTAGGCATACATCAATACTATACTCACATGCACAGTACTTTACATACATTCTGCATACTATAAATGTTCAGTAAAGTGTGGAATACACTAGTGGTCACCATTTCTGAATACACTAAGCATCACAGTCTATTGGCCAAGCAGCAATCGATGACATAGCACAGTGTGGACTTGTCAGCACAAAGAGTTGGGACATAACCATCCATTCCTTAAAGAGAGATATTACTGAAGTTCTTGTATGGCACATGAACAAGAATGACATACTAACAGGTTTGTGGGCAAGAAAATAGCTACAGAGTAATGCACAGACCTGGAGCAGGTAAACGAGTCCACTTGTACTAATATAATTATGTAGCAAGCTTATACTTTAAAAAAATCTTTACAGAAGTAACCAGATCTAACAAAAACCTGAATGCAGAACTGAATGGTCTTGAGACTGACAAAGCCCAGGCTACAGAATGAAAGGTATTGCGGAATCTCACCAGAACTATCATCACTTCAAGAGAAGTCCTCAAATTACAACAACAATTTTAAAAATACCAATGAGGATACTAACAAAACCTCTCACCAGCCTGGTTGATTGTAGAGGTGATAAGGAATATGTTCGTACTTATGTATTTGGGCATTTATAAAGCTCTTATGATGATGATGATGATGATGATGATGATGAAGCCAATACAATCAACATGATATAAACGCAGCTTTAGAATCAATTGAAGAAATGTATGCAAACCATTCTTCTCGTGTATCATAATAAGCGATTTGAAGGATTGGTGAGCTCTAGCCAGACTGTATTGAGTCTACAAGAAGAAAAATCATCAATCAACTGCAGTCAGATTTTAAATACATGTAATTCATTCTATTCCCTAAGCGTATTTATATAGCACCCCTTCTACGTTACTACCCAGACAACCCAATTTGCCTAAAGAGGAGCTTTAAGAGTGCGACAGAATTTGTCATAAGGGGACCAGCAGACACAGCTGTGGAGATATCCAATTCCAGACTACAGGCCAGTAACAGAGAAAGTGCATTGCTGCATGGCAAAGTACGTGCATAGGAGACAAGTGGCTTGCTGTGTAAAGTAATGAGTAATTAGAAAGAAAGGATCAAAATTAATACAAGACAACTCAAGTGGCAAACTTGTTCACTGTTGTCAAAGCAGAGTTACACGCAGCAAAGCAAGACACTGGAATCAGTCAGGAACTTTTCAGACCATGTTAAGAACACACAAGTTTTATAAAGGCGCAACATGAACATGAATTCAGTTGCCAAACTTGCCATACAACAGCAAAGATAAAAAATTTATTGGTTATAAAAACACAATGAATATGCAAAAATGATGAGCACTCAAGCAATACACAAAACAAAACAATACAAATCCTAAACAATTACGACCAGATTTCTCCTTCAATACGATCCTCCTTATTAACTGGTGGGCCAAGTGCCGTTTTTCGTTGTCTCATGACAATTTTTTCCTCTCTTGGTCGCACACACTGAATGTATCTCATTGGTGTGCACTCTGAGATGCATTATAAAAATTTATAGATAAACAAAAATTAATAATTTGCAACTATCATACCACTTACAACTCGACTGAAATCGAGCAAATAATGCCGAGAATTGGTGGTCTATGCAAGGTCCTCAAAATGAGCAACATAAATGTTCATCTACATAAAAGTACTCAGAAATACATACATACACAAAATTACATACTAGATACCGAGAGCGCTCTTGAATAGCTCTGCTGTGCAAAGCGCTTTACAATTGTTCATATTAGATTAGATGCATACATGCATACACACAAACATACATACATACTTACAAACATAATACATACCTTGGCAGCACCAAACTGTATCCTTGCCTTGCCCTTGACGAGAGTGGCTGCGATCTGGAGAATAAGTGATTCGAGACTGTAGGCGCTGCTCCAGCCGTGTTTCGTCAACAGCTCCATACAGATGGCACCACCAGCCAAAACGTATCCACCGGATATAACCGGATGAATGACGCGAACAAACGGCGGCTCAAATGGAAACGTCTCCTGCAGAATAAAAAAACGCAATTAATCAGACACTGGATAAAAATAACATATAAAACATTTAGTCAGCAGATAATTTTCAAATCTTGCTCTGTGTAGAACTGTAGATGAATTATGGATTATGCTCATAAAAAACCAATTTAATCGTCTGGCTCATGCGAATAGATTTGCATTGAAGTAGTCAATAACAAGCATTAGTGAAGTTCTTCAAAGTGCTATATCAATTAGAGTGATACCGGGAAGGCAATCTCGTTTCCCCCATCCCTGCCACGCAAACAACTAGTGACTCTTCCCCATGGATTCCGTCCAATTCCTGCATGTTTTGTCCCCATCCCCATGTTTTCTCCCCATTCCATCCTGCAGGACTACACAACATTTGCCCGCATTAAGTTATCAGTTACTTAACTACGAAAACATTTCTAGCCATTGATGCAAATGCTCAAAGCCACCTAAACCATGGAATCAATAATCACCTCCAAAGACCAATTAATTATACAAACACTTATACCTAAAAATAAGTCTTCTTGTCAAAACTTATAGTTTCTCACACCACCACACCCTAGTCTCATGTGCATAAAGCTACACCAGCTTTAAAAGATAAAGAACCCGATTACCTTGAAAGTACAGTTGAGTAGGATGTGATCGAAACCTTCTTTCTTGTAGGTAGCTAAGTCATTGTAAAGGGCGCTGTCCGTATCAACTCTAGAAAAGCAATTGCTACCCAACGTTAGAAAGTCAAACGATGAACTTTCCAAAACCAAGGCACGATTTAGATCAAATATATATGTTGAATCATACAATCTGCTACAAGCATATCAATTGCATGCATGCATCTATGATGTAACCGGCAGCAAATAGCAAAAATGTCAAAAAAGTAGTTTAGCAAAGTTGATATAATAAGGCACATATTGCAAAAGTAGCAAGACACACACCAGCTAAGTCCTTATTTATAACACAGCCTCTGCAAGCATAAGTACTGTAAGGCATTGTTCTAGTCTTTTTGACTGCAAGATGTTTGGATTAAACAGATATGTAGTGTAAAGCAGTGTTGTACAGTAACGAAGTAAAAGTAACGCGTTACTGTACTTAAGTAAAAGTTTGAGTACTTTCACATGTAACGAAGTATCGAAAAAATGAAATACTTTTACTTTCAACGAAGTAACATTTTACCCATATTTCAGTACTTTTACTTCGTTACAATTTATGCGACACTCGTTACAATGTTCGTTACTTCACAGCGCTAATTAACATTTCGTTTCCCTAAGCGGAGACAGCTTATTCAAATTTGCATGCCTAAAAATAGATTTTCGATGGGTGGTGCACGCTGGATGCACTGCCATTTCTGCAGCAGAACTACTCCTTTAGCTGTGCATTGTGCTAACAATGCATAGGAAGCGTGCGTACTAGACTCAATGATAAGTGCCATTTCGAGAATGTAGTCTTTTTGAAGGTTTTTAATCGATTGAATTAAGCTTATAGAAAGACTCGGTACTTTTACTTTTTACTTTAAAAGTATTATTTGAAGGAGCTACTTTTTACTTTTACTTAAGTAAATTTTGTGATGAGTACTTTTACTTTTACTTAAGTAATTAAAATTCATTTTACTTTTACTTTTACTTAAGTACATTTGCCTGATACTTTCAACAACACTGGTGTAAAGCATTTTACACATAGAATGAATATTATTTAAATTTGAAATTGCAATTTAACATAGAAATGCCTCAACTGAACCTAATTAGAGCGCATCTTTTATATCCAAAACTCACTGGTGTCATTGGCCAGCTGACCATCTTTCAATTTTCTCTTGCAAAGAACAATACAAATAAATGCTTACAATTATTATGAGTTAACAGTATACATAGAAACGCACTTGAACATCTTGACGTTCCATTCGTAGAGACTGTCGTTAACCAGATCCACTGAATAGATACCTAGACAATCAAATCAATGAAATTCAACATTCATCCAGACACAGATCAACCACAGCTACTCACAAAGGATGTAAAATTTAAAAACAGCGAATTAGTACACAAGCGCTGTGGGCAATATGCATAATTATGCATAAGTATGCATATTGCCCACAGCGCTTGTGTACTAATCAGTACTGCAGCACTGCAACAACTCAGCCCAGAAGCTTCGTCTATTAACCCATTAGTGCCCAAAGTGGTAAAACCCAACAAATGAAGTTGTGGTTTCAGTAATCTCATCAACTTGGTGCAGTAACATGGCTGATAACTTATTTATTGATTCGTGCTACATTATCAGTACTTTCCATACTGTCCGTTTTAAAGGACGTCGGGCACTAGCCCAGTGCTTAGGTTGCCATTGAGAATTAAGCCTTCTTCTTATTTTATACAATGCTTGGTGAATGTTTTTGATGATTTGCAACATCTATTTACTTCATTAGCTAATTATCTTCATTTACCTAATGTCAAGTGCAGGGCACCAGCTTATTCACGAGCGTTTCATGTATTGTGATAGTACTTGTGGCTCTAAGGATAAAGGTTTCCATCACATTTCTCAAGCCTTGCAATGGCAGCTTGTGTTTCCTAGTACAATCCAATGATTGTTACCATCGCATTGTACATCAGGCTTACAGGACTGCAGCAGCACGTTGACCTTGGGTGGATGGTACGCCAAGCACTTGAGTACTGGATGGTACGCCATGACCCTTGTGTACACTTACATCTGTTGCCTTGAGTCAAACTTCTGCTGCCTTAGTAAACTTTGTAAGAGATACCAAGCTATGTCACACAGGTAGACTGATTGGACATCACAATTTCCGTTGCCTGATTCATATCATGTTAGCATCGCACCTATCTTACATATCAACACATCGCCCATGCCTTGATTGTAGAGAAGGGACATGGAAGTTTGAAAAACAGACATGGCTTTCTTCTGGCTGTGTGACTATCCCTGCACACGACCCTCGTCCACCATTCTAAAAGTTCGTGCACTGAAGACTAACTATAATAGGCCTACTAGGATTCTGTTCTATACAGGGTGGGTGCATCTTGAACCAAGTGCAAAACAGGAGAAATCAGAAATGAGCCAAAGCCTACGTCGGGAGGAGATGGTCGGCCGGGGAGAGGACGGACAGGGATTGAGTCCGGTCTCCTCTCGGGAGGTGGGGGGGGGGGGGTAAAAGTTTCTTACAACACAGCGATCACGCCAGCAAATAATCAGTATAGTGCGGCGTGATACTCGTTCTTTGCACCTGGCTGCTATGGGTTTCAAGGTAAATTGACCTGTGTACATGTTCCTCAAGTACAGGCTCCTTCATTACATGCCCCACCGTACCCAAACTCATGTCAGAAGTGCAAAAGTCTACAATATTCATGTCAAAATAGTGAGTCGCCAGTCTGAATAAACTGTACGCTGATGCTTTCTTCATATTACAAGTAATGCAACGACGGTGGTAATTGCTGGAACAATGGCGCATAGAGACTTACTGTAGGAAACGTCATCTCTGGGCTAGTGCCCGACGTCCGTTATAAAGGACGCTTACATTGCAATCGAAATTTCCTTTGGAAAACTTGCGGCAATTGGGATAATATTTTGTCAGGATATTGACCAATATGGCTACTACAAACAACATTTACACTTTCTCTAAATTCCTCCTCGTTCAATACCAAACATAAATATAATAGCTAAGGGTAGCGAGGATTTTAGACATGGTGCAATAGACACATTAGCACAAGCAATAAAATATTTCTAATCCACATAATCCGGCAATCAAAATAGTGGAATCTGTAGCCAATTGACCCACCAATTAAAAAAAATAGTGATGACTATATTATACAGTTAGCTCTAATTTTGGCAACGTGTTTTCTGAGCGTCCTTTATAACGGACGTCGGGCACTAATGGGTTAAAGGCCCACTAGCTATAATCATCTTTCTTAAGAGCTGTGGCTCAAGCTCCTCAGTTTGTTACATCCACGGTTTCACAAGCACTTGAAGTATTGGACATTAATTTAATTGGTTTTAGTAAGGTGCTTTAAAATATCAGACTACAATTAAGTGCTTTGATGCATAGATATTTTAGCCATGCCTCCGAAATTGTACATGTATTGGTGAAGCAACAAACATGTACCTACACCTCTTAAAATAGCCAAGCCGAGTTCATATCAGTATGAACCCTGCACTGGTTGAAACATGTGAACACTACGGTCAAATCATGAACAATGCTTTCCTTAACCCGTTTACCGTGTAATAAAACTTTTAGTAGTAAAAATTGGACGAGTTAACTCGAGGATCACAGTCAAGGGGTTAAAAAACCATTGGTCAAGTTAAGATACACTGAGATCACCTACACTGCTGGGATAACACTTTGAAAAGTAAACTAAAAAAGCAACATTTTTACAATATTATTATGCACAGAAACCACCTGCATAATTGAAGAGGGAAGACAATCTTCACACTTCACTGCAACAACATTAAAATATTCGTGGAATTCCACACAATCTTTTCTAGCACATCTTGCTGATAAACGCCTGCACTCACAAAATCAAACCAAAATGAGAAGCGTTCATTGAAAGTTTTACTCTACCATTTTTGAAACTACTTGATCGATAGATATCTCGCAGTTCCTTCATCAGACGGTCAGTTGCTTGAACCGACCCAGAGACGGAACCCTGTCAACACAAAGAACCGGTTTAAACCAGTCTCATAGAAACACACCACATACAATATCTCCATTAATAACTTTTGCTTTCCCTAACCATCAGATCATTTCAACCAGGATTCAATAGATCTATCATGATTCTTAACTGCCATTTCACTTGAAAGAAACTGGCCGTCACTAAGTGATTTCTGCATTCAGATACCAGTAACAGAAATAAACTGAATACATACACCAAAAGTTCAAGATCCGAATATCTTGATTCATGTAACAAAAATCTAATACAAAATTAACAGACTACTAGTTCTAAGCAAAATTTTTTGTGAACTTTAATCCAATTTTTCTCAGAAGAGAAATCTGCCAAAAACAACAAAATATCAACAGTGCTCAGTAAGATGCTCAACAAGTTTAACTGGTAATTGCTTCACTGCTAATTTACTGTTTCCATATCGTCAAAGTCAACCTCAGAGTAGGTATCTTATAAAGCTACTATATAAATGCTATAAAAATTCTGAGCCAGCTGAGTCTTTAGCGGGTCGAACTAACCATCATGACTGACTAATTGACATGCAACATTGTTACACTTAAGTTATAGTTCGGCTGTATCTGCAGCACTTTTGTTTCACCTCCTATATGTTGCTGATGATATGACATTCGTGTCAATAAATGAATCCATGATCAATGAATGCATGATTGAAATAGTGAAGTACTTAATGATTGAATGAATACTCATGAATGTAATCATCAAGTCTCTAAACCAGAATTTTTCTGTCACTTACTCTTTCAAATTCGAGCCTCTGTGATTGCTTCAGTTTCTCAAGAGTCATAAGATGCTCCGTTTCAATACCATCGGAATCTTCCTTTGCCTGCAGCTCACTACCAGTAAAAACAATGTTCAGCAACTTTGAAATATTCCTAATAAAGTGCATATGTACATTTATTTAAATAGGCCTAAAAATGTAATCTATGACTAAACATCAAAAACACATTTAATAAAAAAAATGACATATTGAATGTGAATAAAAATGTTAGCATGTCTACTTTATTAAGATCTGAATGTGCGCAAATCAATTAATCTGATTTGCTATTTCATGTTTAAACATCACAAGTATGTTTCATTAAAAAAGGTGAATTGAAATGTGAATAAAATTTTTAGCACATCTGCATTATTAATAAACTTCTAGGGATCACTGAATCACACTCAACAAAAAAAATGCTTGCTGGCTCCTTTTAATGCAAACATTTTGTAAATTGTTCACGACAACTATCCCAAACACTTCCCCATAACATGACCAGAGACCGAGCAAGGCAAAGAAACAGCAGAAATAACAAGTCAGTCAATCATGATCAGTGATATTGCAATTCTTTCTACATGTTATGTATGCCAATCTGCTGATATAACGTCTCTATCATTGAACTGTGATCTGTATAATCACTGACACAGAACAAGCCTAAAAACTCGTAATAATTTGCCGTCACTGTCAAAGTCTGCATAGTTTTACTCAAATGCTAGACAGTCCAAATCATTACAAAACTTCTCTAACACATGCACGAACGGCATAAAGCAGGCTTAAAAACTTTGAACGATTTTATTCATCACGTGTCGAGGTATCATTACTCTCTAGTATATGAAATCAATGCTTGCCATAAAAATTATATTAAAATTTTTAAAAAATTAGCCATACATTTTTCATCAGGTGTAAAAAGAAAATTGTTGTGTTTCCGGTAACCCGACCGACCCATTTTTACGGCCGCGACCCAAATATTTTTTAAAAAAATTTTAATTAATTTTTTTTTTAAATTTCAAACAAATTAATTTTTTTCAGAATTTTTTTTAAACATTTGTATTGACATAACATAAGAGACGTCAACAAAATGAAATAATGTTTCTAGAGCAGTTTTAGGTGCAGACAGTCAGGAAATAGGCAGTTTATACTTGCTTAGAACACATACTTTGTTGCAGCGTGTACCTTTGTGCAAAAAAGACTAGTTGGGTGTACTTTTTCGGATAGTCACTGCATAAAAATATTTTAGCAAAATAAAAATATTTTCCGACCTACCTACCCAATTTTTTTTAGCTCTGTTACCGGAAACACAACATTTTTTAGGCCTCATTACTATGTCAAAAGTCAACTTGAAGTTGAAAGTTGATTATTTTTCTGCCAAGTCGGATCAAGTCATTCTGACTCCAAGTCTTTGATTTCACGTTGCCTTTAGGATCAAGTGGGGTCAGACTAGACTGCTGACGAAAGTCACTTCCAGGTCTGAGAGGAAAACTGTCCAACTGAGTGACTGACTTAACTTTGAGTGATTACCATAATACCCAAAAACTGTTTGACTAATTGACTGAATGAATGCTTGCATTTTCACTGGATAAATAAATGACTGACAGAACTTTCAACTGAATAAATCTAAGCTGTCTGATTAAATGTATGAACATACCACCTCTGTTCAGTGAGTTCCATTTCGTAATGAAATTCATCTGGGTCTTCATCTGAACTGTCGACTTCCATCTGATCATTCTGTGAGAAAAAGAAGCATCACAGAAAGACTCAGCATATAGATCAGACTTTTCATTTTCCTTTAAGATACAGGACACTAAGATAACTTGGAAAAACAAAATCACACAGGTTACAAAATGGTAAAGTGCAAAAAATTGAGTATTTACACTTCTGAGAGCACAAGCGCTAAACTTAAATGAGCTGTAGAATGGTGAATGGTTTATCAGGCTTCCCAGAGAAATAAATTTAGGTGAGTATAAAATACAACACTGCACTGACATGGAAGCTTTAACCCTTTACCCGTTCATTTTCCCCATTAAGCCCATGTTTTCAGCGGATATTCTCGGGGCAAACAGTTAATGAATAAAACATTTGGCAGGAAGTAACGCAGGCAGTACGAGCTCAAGCCTCCACTCAAAAAGTAACTCTGTACAAACCAGGAGCCAGTTCAGCACCATTGATATATTCTGTCAAAAGGTGAGTGAACTTCCGAACTCTCGAAGTACGCAATATCAAATGGATCTCAAATAGTTGTCAAGACAATGAATATTACTAGAATCATAACCCCAATATATATATAGAAGATGGTCAATACAAACTGTGTAAATAATAAAGTTATTAATAAACACTAATAAGTCCAATGTGGAAACACCTACTAGAGTATTGCTTCACATCAACAAAATGGCATTGTAGTAGGTAAGTTAGCAAATGTACAATTTGTACATGTATAATTGTATATTGTATAATACTGCATTGCAAAGGTAATAAAGAAGCCCAATCAAAGTTCTAAGAAGTCTGCTGAACTTGCTGGTCTATTTAGTAGCATGCTTTTATTCTTAAATTCAATGACTGCAAGTCTGAGCCTCATACACATACTCTGTGTATCAACTCTGGACAAGTTGTCAGTGAATGACACAAGTTTGCATCAAATTCAGATTTACCTACTTGAGAACACAATGCAAAATAAAAATCAGATGTGATGCATTTTAATTGGATATAAAGAGACATTTTAATTGGATATAAAGAGACATGCATATGAAATTTCTTCTCTCTTAAATCTAAAAATCCATATGATCCTCATCATAAAACACTCGTTATGATGCAGTAAAACTGTTTTACAGCATGATAATGAGTGTTTTACATTCAGTTCAGCTTTATCCTTTGATCTCATTCTAAAGTGAAACATTTGTATGATAGCATTAACGATAAAAGTATCTAGCCGTATATTGAAGAACTTCATAATTATGCTAATGTATTTAGTGGAGCCTCCAATTCATTGACAGCAACAGATTATAAAACTAAGCTCAATTAATAAGAACACAAACGTTTTAAAGGACCACGACTGGATAATTCCAATTGATACGAGTTGGCTAACGCAATGCAATTCATCTTGCCCAGGGTTCCAATGGAGTTATCACCAAAATTTGCATAATTATAACTATTAAACTTAAAAGAAGCTGATAAAAGACTGGTAGCAATTAAAGAATAGCACCCTTGTCAGGAACATCTGATAACCTCTTTATAGCAAACAGAGGACAAACTGCATCTAAATTATATGATAATTACTGCAATATTTAGCAAATTTTAGTTATATATTACAAAAACTAAAGGTAAAACTTGACACATTGTTTTGAACTTATCTAAATGCAGGGCCTATCATACAGGAACTGCATATAAACGATGCCTTTTTCATTCATTCACTCATTCATTCGGACATTTAGGCGTAAAAAAAATTGTTGTGTTTCCGGTAATGCGACCGACCCTTTTTTACGGCCGCGACCCAAATATTTTTGTAAAAAAATTTTATTAAAAAAATATTTTTTTAAACTTTTTTTTTTTAAATTTGTTTAAAATTTTTTTCCAAAAAATATTTTTTTAAACATTTGTATTGACATAACATGAGAGACGTCAACAAAATGAAATTAATAGGACTGTTTCTAGAGCAGTTTTAGGTGCAGACAGTCGGGAAATAGGCAGTTTATACTTGCTTAGAACACGTACTTTGTTTCAGCGTGCAAAAAAGACTAGTGGGGTATACTTTTTCGGATAGTCACTGCATAAAAATATTTTACAAAATAAAAATATTTTCCGACCTACCTACCCAATTTTTTTTAGCTCTGTTACCGGAAACACAACATTTTTTTTAGGCCTTATAAAGCGCTCCTTCAAGTAAAAGAAACTACTCCGAGGCGCTCCCGACTCCAGCGCCAGATGAAAAAAATTCAGCCTCACATTCATAAATGGTCTCAAAAATAGTTTTAACAGCACAACCAGTCTGAAAGTTAAAGGTTAACAGGTTAATATTTCGTGCTATTATGACAACAAATGAGATGAACAAAACATCAAGCAAAGATTAAGTGAGCCTAGATTGCAATAAACCAGCCATGGATGATGCTAAAACAAAGGCTGGGCTCTTGGGTCATAATAAAGGGGATGTACTCTTATAATCAATAACTGCTAATCACTTGCAGCTGCTGACACTAAAAAATAAAACACGATATCCAAGGCCAGCAGGGTCTTACTAGTCACAGTATTACAGCAAAAACCTATTCTATGCTCTGTATAATCAGTAATCATGACACTGAGAGTTTGGCTGATTAACATATTAAAATAGTTAGACAGCTGTTACCACTGTGATGCAGTCAACATTCACAGTTAGTACTTAGTTTTAGTTTAATAACACTGTGTGATAACAAGTATAATTAATGTCATCCTCCTCCTTTATCCACGCTTGGGACTGGCGCAAAGCTTCAGAGAGTTATTATTATGGCTTAACATTGAAACAAATTTAATTTCATGTGAACTCAATCTGGCTAAACCTCAAACCAAACACAATTAGAACAGAATAAAACACACAGTCCAAAACTTTAGACAGCTAAAAATCTTCTCATTCGCCTGAAACAGAAACCAAAAAACAACACACTGACAAACGACGACCAACGCCTAAAGCGACAGACGTAAATAGAAAGTGAAAGAGCGTTTACTTTTCCGAGCAAATACTCGTCGAGTCGCTGCACTTCATCCGGAAGTTGCTGGCGATATTCGTGACAGAGTTCAGTGATTAAGAGTCGAGTCTGCTTACAGATCTGTCATGAATACAAAAAAGTTTTCTCCGTGAAAATTATTATCTTCTCATCATTACAGCACACATGGGAAACATACAATGGCAGATTCCAGCTTTTTGAGCCATTTTTTAAGAAACCAACTAGCTTCAACTTTACACTATATACAGCTCCTCGATGACTCGCCAGACGACCTGGAATGGGCACCTACTACTCTTCGTCAAAATGCTAAAATATTGGTGCTCCAGGACTGTTCCTGTCTCAATTCTCACTGTTCTATTCGACCGGCATTGGACTGAGAAAATTCTGGAGTAGGCAACATTGAAGAGGCGCTACATGTATATCAAATTGCATATTCGATAAAAATAATTTTAAAAATATATCAACAGCTGTGTGGTTCTGGAGTATTACATTTAAATGCAAATTGCAGTACTAGTGAGCCTCTCAAGAATTATTGAAGTCCTGCAGTTCTGGTAACAATATCCATTCACAAGTGCTGGCACTCAATCTGGAAGTCTCTAATTCCTCATGTTTGCAGCTCCTCTACCAAGACGGTTGGTTACTCCTACCTGAAAATTTACCTCCTCCAATCTGTTTATAGTTCTCAATTAATCGTTCCTGTAGACTGTTACCTGGCTTCAGTGTGAAACTTTCTGGACTTTGTAATAAAGGTATTATAAATTATATTATACAGTTATTGCAAGACCCTGGATCAAATTTACTGCCAGACCCTGGATATAATCCTTAAGACACAAAGTTCTACCTCGCACCTAATCCCACCTAGTGATTGATATTTGGCAATTTGCTACTAGGCATAGTTAGACAAATATAATAAGACAGGTACCCAGAATCTTTCAGCTGAAGTTAGGCAATTGTACTTATGGCTTACAGGATGCACAACACCAAAACTTAGCCGATTTTAAAGTAGAATAACATAGAGGCACAATTATTATTACCAGTATAACATGACCCTCCTGCCTAGACACAACACTTCTTGTTCAATCTTTTCATAAAGTGTGGGCCAACCAAGTCTCACATTCAGAAAGATTAATTCATGACTTAAATCTAATATTTGTATAGAATGACCTGTTCAAGAAAGACTCAAGCCTCAAAATGAAAAGGACTAGAAAGTTAAATAAACACATGTATCAAGAAAAGACATTAAACACCAAGCAGTCACTTTGTATTCTATGGGTGTATAGAAGTCTAAGAACATAACCACCTTTGACAGGGTACAATTTGCAAAAATAATAAATCTCTTAGAAGCTTTAATAAATTTTTACCAGTGTATTTGCTTCATTAAATCCCTGGGTACTCACTTCATTACATTACCATCATGAGCCTCCTAAAATCTGCTTATGTGCTATATAAGTGTTCAAAATTCATACAAGCATGTTTATCACCACAATTGATATGATAAAACTCAATATATGCTGACTAACAAACATATATTTATCGGCCATTAATCAAAGCAACTTTTCTTTATTCACTCCATTGCATTCAATGTATGTGTAAAAAAAAGCATGTACGTGTGTAACAAGACGCTTCTCTAGTGCATTTTTAAGTATTACACAAAAGCGCTGTCTCTAGACCATTACAATGGTTAGCAAAAATATTCACAGTAAACTAGGAGTTTTCAGCTTGCAAAATACCGCTGTAGGATAAAAGAACAATATATATTTGTACAAGAGTGAAGTCCAACTAGCTGCAGAGTCATTAAACAGCTTTTTTTTATCTAAAAGCATTCGATAGAACATAATTACTTGTGGAATTGTCTAAAAAGGACTTTGGAGAACAAAATGTTATTTCTAAGCAACAATGTCTGAGGAACAATTTCAAAATTTTTACGCATTTATAAGTCTCTTCTGAACTGTATTTATCTGACCCATCAATTCATCACCTTGACCATTATTCTCAATCAATTTAAATTAAGACATGTAAATGGTAAAGTGCCCCACAGTTATTTCCTTAGAAAATGTGCTAAATAAATTTATCACTACTCTTACTGTGACTTAGTGAAGGCACTTACATTGTAGTTACCCTTTGACGTCTCCGACAGTTTCTCTAGAATTGCAGCGATCGGACTGATTTCCGACTCTGTGAACCAAATCGGAGCGGTCTGTGGGTAAGACTCCTACAAAACAATTATCACATGTATCTGTTGTAATCTATCAATCAATCAATCAATCAATCAATTCGTGTATTTGAAGTAATTAAGCTGATACAAGTCTGCGCAATTTAAACCTGTAGACAATATCGTTCAGGGTGTTACGGAGAAAGTCAGGAAGCAAAGAGAAGTTGAAAAATATTATGTTAGTAGATACACTTATAAAGAATAACTGAAACGACTAAGAACAAAATACGGTAAACATGTATTTTAGTGTTGTAAATAATTTGCTTGTTGCAGCATTGTTACTTTTAATCTATCCAAGGTAGTTTGGCGAGAATCCTATTTATCGATCCAGCTTCTGTTTAGGCACGAATTTGTTTGCTCAATCCTGCTTCTATTTCGTCCGCAAATATATTTCATCAATATAACTTCTGTTTAATTTAAAATTATTTTTCAATCCGACTTGCACTCGACTAAATGCTGAAACACATGCAATGGCGAATAATTTATGACGCCAAAATACACGTTTACCCAGAGGACATCAAGATAACAATCTTAAATAATGCAAAGAAATTGAATCACCAAAAATTCACAGCCATTAGCCACGAGTGCCCGTCCCTGTGCAGAAATTTTTATGGGCGCTTAATTTGCAAAATTTTATCAACGAATGAACGAATGCTGAAATGTAATCATAACAAAGGATGTCGAAATGCCAAAATTTTCGTACACTGTTAGCTTGGAACCATTTAAAATCCATACAGACAACATCTTAACATTCAGTCAACAAAGGCAGCAGATTCCTTACGCTGAAATTCGCCGTAAAGACGACGGCTTCGACCCCAGCTTCAGACCCCGCTCGGTCGCTTCCACCTGCCCCTCCTCCGATTATGAACCGACAGGAAACCTCGTCCACAGTGGCCGACAGAATCTGAAATCGACGGTGGCTTCGAGGGAAAGTGGTCTCTAGGAACTTCGTATCATCCCTCAGTCGAGCTAAACAAGCCATTGCGACGTCACCTTGACTGACGATTGCCGTATTCCATAGCCCCGTGGGTGCGCAAGTATTTTGATTAGGCGTGGCAAGAAATACAAAAGATTTTAATCCTAATGAAAAGGAATTAAATGTCTTTTATCGTCAAACAGTGTTGCCACTGAAGTTTCAGAAAAAAACATAGATTTCCTTTAAAAAAAAACACAGAAAAACACAGACGTTGCCCGCTCGAAAAGTAAAGAAAATTTTATATTTTCGCCGGCAAAAAAGTTGATGACCTTTTTTTTTTTTTTTTTTTTTAGTCGTCCGGTCCGAAAAGTCAAAAAAAATTCTATTTTCGCCGACAAAAAAGTTGATGACCTTTTTTTTTTTTTTTTTTTTTTTTTTTTTTTTTATAGTCGTCCGGTCTAAAATGTCAAGAAAAATGTACAAATTGTCAACTCGCCCAAAAAAACACAGATTTTCCCAAAAAAACACAGATATCCAGACGAAAACGAAAAAAAACACAGATTTTCCCCAAAAAAACACAGAAATCCAGACGAAAACCGAAAAAAACACAGATTTTCCCCCAAAAAAACACAGAAACACAGACGAAAGCAAAAAAACATAGATCTATGTGGAAAAACACAGCTGTGGCATCACTGTCGTCAAAAAAGGAACAAACTGAGGGTTCCTGCGGCGCATGCGCAACTCTACTTCATCGTTTCAAGAAACCATGAACCAAAAAATCAACAAGATTTCAACCAACGTTCTGAAAACAGGAACTAGAACTGTTGTCTAAAATACCGCATTATCGTTATCGTATTAATCGTATCGAGATAATATCTATAACCTTCAAAAAGGCCATAAAAATTATCGCGGGATTCGTATAATAGGAGGCGCATAGTAAAAAAAACTATGGGAAGGAAGGTTGGGTAAAATCGATTCCATGTCAAGACTCAAAGGCTATGCAAGTAAATACACAGAAGGACGGGGATTAGGCCTACGGTGGATGGTTTTTAAAACAGTAGGTCTATAATAATATTGAAGAGGCGATGTAGCTCGGTAAGGCAAAGAGGAAGCTTATGATCTAGCCTTGGCTATTGAAATAAACTTAACATTGGTGTTGATTTTGCGAAGTTATAGGCTAGGGCCTACACATAGGCCTAAGCTTTATTTCGATAATAAAGGAACATCGTGAATTGGCAATTAATTATCTAGTTGGTCTATAATCTATATAATATGGCCTAGTCCAGTGTTGTACGGTAACGAAGTAAAAGTAACGCGTTACTTTACTTAAGTAAAAGTTTGAGTACTTTCACATGTAACGAAGTATCGAAAAAATGAAATACTTTTACTTTCAACGAAGTAACATTTTACCCATATTTCAGTACTTTTACCAAAGATATTAGAGTCATAGACTACGACTCTAATATCTTTGCTTTTACTTCGTTACAATTTATACGACGCTCGTTACAATGTTCGTTACTTCAAAGCGCTAATTAACAGTTCGTTTCGCTAAGCTAAGACAGCTTATTCAAATTTGCATGCCTAAAAATAGATTTTCGATGGGTGGTGCCATAGAGATGTATTATATAAATATAACGCTAGAGGGAATATCACGTCTATACATTGATTTCGCTGTCCAAAAATTCCTCCCGACCAATCACATACTCTAAAATTCCTCCCGACCAATCACAGGCGATTTCTCACACCAACCGTCGTTTAAATCGTAGTGACGTAAATTTGATTGCAGGGCAGAAACGTCATACTCTCTGAAGCGTATATATTATATATATAAATCGTAAATCTCAAATGGTATAGGTAGCTTGGCTTGTGACGTCACTGGCGTGATTTCCGTTAATATTATAAGGTCGTTGATAACTTCACATTTCCATGCAGAGGAGATAGGCCATACTCTCTCTAGCCTATTATTCTATATATATATAGCGTACATCTCTATGGCTGGTGCCACGGCCGACTAAATTCGCTGGATGCACTGCCATTTCTGCAGCAGAACGACTCTTCAGCTGTGCATTGTGCTAACAATGAATCGGAAGCGTGCGTAGGCTACTAGACTCAACGATTAGTGCCATTTCGAGAATTTAGTATTTTTGAAGGTTAATAATCGATTGAGTTAAGCTTATAGAAAGACTCGGTACTTTTACTTTTTACTTAAAAAGTATTATTTGAAGGGGCTACTTTTTACTTTTACTTAAGTAAAATTTGTGATGAGTACTTTTACTTTTACTTAAGTAATTAAAATCCATTTTACTTTTACTTTTACTTAAGTACATTTGCCCGATACTTTCAACAACACTGGCCTAGTCATGAGATGCAATCGATTAGGCATAGGCCTAGCCAGCGGCGCCGCCAGGATTTTTTTTCTGTACGCACAACTTCCACAAAATAATATGAAGCGAACAGCGGTCGATATATACGAGCTTATATATATATATATATATTATATATATATAACTATATACCGTAATATATCAGTGCTTAAAGTGTAAAAAAAACTAGTGCCAGGACGCTGTATTGTAATTGGTCGTCAGTGTCGGCGCCGAAGGCGCGAAGTTGCGAGTGCCGAAGGCACGAAGCCCGTCCCGACTTGGGGATCTGGGGGAGCGTCGTAAGCTCCCCCAGCGGGGTTTGGGGCGGAGCCCCAGCGACCAGCGCATTTTTGGCCGTGTCGACCTCAAATTGAGCCATTTTAAGGCTGTTTTGCTAGCTATTTGTGAACGATAAAGTCGCGAAAACTTCAAAAATAAGTGGTTTTTCAGTGTCGCAAGCTATAGGCCTACTACCAGGATAATGGAGTGTAAATCTTTGAGAATTTCTCAGCGCCCACAAAAGACACGTCAGGGAGACCAGCTTATTCACCGGCGCTATATCAAATCAAGTCTGGTGCCAGGTCAAAATCCGGGGAGGTCAAGCCGAGGAGACAGCATGGTGTACGGTGGTTGTCGGTGATGGTGGTAGTTGGGGGATAAAAACTGATTGGATTCTGGATAGGATAGCTTGAAGAGTTCGGGTTTCAGTCGTGAATGGAAAGCAGCAGAGGTGAGTGCAAGCGGAGGAGAGGTTGATTTTGGAGGGGAGATTAGAAACAATAGAAATCAAATGTTAGTGTAAAATAGAAATGTTTTTGTCTTGATCGTAAGCTCCCGCAGCGGGGTCTGGGGCGGAGCCCCAGCGACCAGCGCATTTTTTGCTGTGTCGACCTCAAATGGAGCCATTTTTAGGCAGTCATGGCCGGTCGTCCGTAACTGCATGGACGCCGTCCATGCAGTCATGGACGACCGTCCAAGCAGTGCTGGCCAAATAAGTGGCAGGACGGCGTCCAGCCTCGAAAATAAGTGCCTGGACGCCGTCCATGACCGTCCTGGCACACTTTAAGCCCTGCCGTATATGCCTACTGGCGATTATGAGGTATCACCAGAAAATAGATTAAATAGAATTTCATCGCATATAATATTTTCAAGCTTTAATTATTAATTACTCGAGGAGCTAAGAGAGGCGACTAGGGAGAGGATCAACTGGAGAAGATGCACCAAGGCTTTCGCCAGAGCTCCAGAAGCTGACGGCACCAGGTGACCAGATGAATTATTAATTTACAATTTTAAAAAAAATTGCCTTTCCCCGCTGTACGCACTTGCGTACGTGCGTACGCCTAACGGCGCCCCTGGGCCTAGCTATAGGTTACTGTGACGTTGCGCTTAGGCATAACCTAATTGGAGTAATGTAAGCAATAATGTTTAAAAGAACACGCATATTGTTTCTAAAACGATTGAATCGAGGAAAATATGTGTTAGGCCTACTCAGGTTTTAAAAAGAAAGAATATTTGAAGATGTGAAATGGCATTAGGCCTAAAGTGAATCTATTACCGCAGTATAAATAACAATATTTATACTGTGCTATAACCACAGTATAGATACTGTGCTATAACCAAGCAAATTGGCATCACGACGAGTCGGAGGACAACGATGTGCGGCATAAGTTAGGCTATTATCAGTATCAAAATCTAAGTAGCGGCATATAATGGTTATTTATTTATGTTTGAACTCGCTTAGACTGTTATTTTTTGGTTCCCGCGGTGCGTTTTGCAAAAGGTTCATTAAACTGATTAAAGTACATACTTGTGACATCTAGCGCTAAAGTTTTATGAAAACAAATTAGGTAACCAGCTTAGAAGCCGCAGCACAGTAGTCATGGCGACGCTTTGCTTAAAAAGTTGGCTTTTGAGTAAAATATAGTTTGTGTATTATATGTGGATAAAATTTGTATTATTGTCGTAATTGCTCTACCTACTTTGGCGGAATGTCACCCGGTATAGTACTAACAGTCTTGTAAATTTAGCGTTAGATAATTAATTATGTGTGACACAGAGGCTCACAACACGTTATAATTATTTCGATTTTTGACCTTTTGATTTGGCTATATGGTACAATGAACAATTAAGCTCTAAAATGCTTTTAGCAGAATGAAGATATCTTTTTTCGGTAAACACGCACACTGCGTGCCCGTACTCCAAACAATATGGCTGCCAACGAATGCAATAAAATTAGAGCGCGACCTATAGACGACATTGTTCATCAATTCAGCTTCAATTTCAGCAGAATGACTGCACTAACCCTAAAACTAACCCTAACCGACCCTCACGAGGCCTAACCTGAGCCCTAACCGACCCTCACGCTTTGCATGTTGATATGCATGTTGCGATGTCGTCGATCGGTCGCGGTCTAATTTTATAACATTCATTGACAGACATATTGTTTGGAGTACGGGCACGCAGTGTGCGTGTTTACCCTTTTTTCTAACCGAAGTTATGCTCGTTTGATTCTTTAATTAGTTTATAGTGAGAAAACCGGCATAGTTATAGTAAGCGGGTCCCTATGTTAATGAACGACTGCACTAACCCTATTTCTAACCCTAACCGACCCTCACGATGCCTAATCTGACCCTAACCGATCCTCACGATGCCTAACCTGAACCTAACCGACCCTCACGATGCCTAATCTGACCCTAATCGACCCTCACGATGCCTAACCTGACCTTAACCAACACATAAGGACCCGCTTACTATAACTAAGCCAGAAAACCAAACAAAAAGTTACTAAATATTCGTGTAATCCAAGTCTACTGAACCTACTAAGTTATTATTCTGCAATTGTTCTCGGCATGAGAGGCATATATTCTGAATCAGATAAGGCAAACGGCATCAAAATCGGTTCACTACTTCGCAAATTATATCGAATTCACAGTCATATGCCGAACTGAAGAATAAATTGCATTCTTGACCCCTCTCGCCTATTTCGGTATGTAGCGCAATATCTAGGAAGCAACATGCGACGGGTTTCGAGAGCCCCAGCGTCACATTTAGGAAGCAAGTTTGCTAACGCCACGCGTTTGGCAGAAATTACGATGTTTACTATGCTGTTCTAGTGCTTAATCTAGTCCCCTCTGCTTTGGGGGGAGGGGGAGGGGTTGGGCGGACGGAAACCGGCCGCTGAGCCACCGACGACACAGTGACTTGTGATCAGCCCTTTGTTCTGACGATTTTTGTAAAAATCCAGTCTCAGCATGTCCACATGACCTTTTTGGATTGATCCTTTGGTCACTTGAAAGTCATTGAGTTTGTAAATTGATTGCGGTTATTTTGTCTTCGGTTGATGCTCTGTCAATACTATTTTGTTTAGTATTTTTCTTAATTTACTAATGCCATTGCAGTGTTTCTCTATTTGCATGTTTATAAATAACCTAATTTAAATCAAGTTTTGTTTTGTTATTTAAATGCAGCAAAAAAGCACAAGGAATCAGTAGTAGGTCCAGAGTACAAGTCTGGTGTCTACATATTTCCTAATGGTGACAAATATGGCAAGTATAATTTTGATCAGGAAATAGTCTTTGAATAGGATGACCAGTATTTGCAACTGTTAAGTACTTTAGCAAGTCATCTACGTATAGTATACATAGCACTTTTCAGCATTGCATACGAGGGTTAGCAGAAGTGTAGCCAGGAAACAATATTGGGGCTTTAGTTTTTGGGGTGGGTTCAGTTGGGAATGGTCTTAAATATCTACATGTACATTTTTAGTTTTTAATAACAGTAATACATTTATTATTTAAGGAGAAATTTGAATCTCTAAATATGCCCATGACGTTTGGCAACAGACAAAGCTAAAGTAAATTAGGATATTCTTTCATATGAATGCTGCCTCTTGAAATTTATATTATTATTTATTATCATAATCATCCTTCATCGGTGTCATCATAATCATGGCCATATTAGTGTGATTATCATCATCATCATCGTCATCATCGTAATCATCATCATCATCATCATTATTAGAATTTATTTCTATTGCCCAACATAAATGATTGAATATTGAGTGAACAACGCACAGCAATTATCTGTACTAGGGGTTTGCTTGTATCTGCATTTCAATTCCCTAGTCTTTCTTGGTTAAGTCTTCTCTCATATTCCATCTCCCCATGTGGATCATGATCTGTCTCCACAAGTTATTTTTTTAAATTCTGATACTGATCAAACCTTTAATATCCATTATTTATATCTGCTGTTTAACTCATTCCCGCCTGAATTGTTTTGATACCTATTGGGTTTATCGGGTCACCCGCGACCCGATCCGGCGGGAAAGAGTTAAAAGGACAGGTAACTTGAATAGTAGTGATATTAAAATGAAACAAATGATAGAAAATCAGACTGCCACACAAACATACACAGACTGCAGGCAGAACCAAAAAGGTAAAGATTCTTTTGGTTATTGGCAGAACTTTAAGCAGTGAACAGTTTCTAATTTCTATTAATCTTTCTGCAATAAATGTAAATCACATGTTTGTAAATTTTATTAACATTTCCATTTGTTTCTATGCAGTATAAATTGTTTTAAGCTGAAATTATTATTTCTGCAGAAGGCGAGTACCTCCAGTTGGCTGATGGAGTAGTGGAGCGTAACGGAGTAGGAACGCACACGTCGAGCGATGGAACGACGTACCAGGGACAGTGGAAGGATGACAAAATGCACGGTCTTGGGAGGATTCAGTTTCCAGGTGGAAATTTATACGAAGGAAACTTCAAGGAAAACAAATTCCATGGAACTGGACATTATGCTTGGCCGAATGGATCGTTCTTTGACGGCAGTTTTGTTGATAACAAGTTAGTGTATTAGCCTTTTGAAGATGTAATATAAAAGTGATGTGTGAATAGCATTGATGCAATTACTTGCAGTAATCATTGCAATTATGTCAATTTTATGTACTAATACCTTTCATTCATTCGTTCATTCATTCAATCATTCATTCCAGAAATTTATATAGCACCCTTTCAAGACCATCTACTCAACCCACGGCTAAGGATACAAATTTTGAAAGTAGAGTACTTGGAATGTGGTTGAAATGCATTAGGAAAGTTCCAGATTGCAGGGACACTCTGTAAGTACTGGAACCGTAATTAAACCACTTTTTTTAGTTGGTGACTAACATTGTTTTAACATGCTACTTTGAACTACCTATACTCTTAATCTGAACATCTAAATGGCAATGTTGTAGTAACGAAACATTTTTGTTATGTACTATGTCATAAAGTGACATAAACTACCTACCCTATGTCAAATGCCATTGTAAATAATAAGACATTTGTTATGTCATGAGCATCTCTTTCCTTTGCTTTTTGCTATTCAATTCTTTAGATGAATATATCATTATCTACTCAACACCCAGGTAAGGATACAAGTCTTAGAATGTGGTTGAAATGCATTAGGCAATTTATTGAAGTCACACACTCACACCTCTTCAAGAAATTTTAATCCGTCTGATCTGATTTACCACCCTCCAATTCCTGACCCAAACAACACCCCTCCTTTAGTAGCTGCTCCATCCCTCGGATCCTCTGGCAACAGGACTCGGTACTTCTTTGGACTACTGTTACAGACAACCCTTCTAACTTAACCATACGCTGGTGGCCTATGCTTTTCTTTTGAGTGGCGCTTTAGAAGGTTGGAGATTACAATTTACATGTCTATGTTTTGCAGTGCCTTTTAATAGCAATTTTAATCACCCGAGGCGGCGTAAAAGTTCTCGAAGAGGTGTGAGTGTGTGACTTCAATTGTGGATGATTATTAGGCATTGATTGTCTGAGATAGTTTCTTTTCTGAACTCTTTATGCAGTTTTTCAGCAGTTGCGGATCTCCAGTTTGGTGACTTTAACAAATCTAAAGTGGACACTGTCTGCTCTTTTGTTTTTGTCTAGGATGGAAGGCGAAGGTCTGTTTACCGACACAGAGGGACAAGTTTGGAGTGGAAATTTCTGGTACAAGGCAGCTCCCGGACTACGATACAAGTTAAATCTCTAATGTAGCTTATTATGCTGATGACTTTCATGACTCCGATTAAAATGCATTTAAGCTGGATTTGTTGGAAATCTAACAATTTCATATGCTTCATTTGTTTTAGTTTTTGTCCTTTCCAGTCACATGGGTGCCTGCAGATATTTCTGCATGAGGGGGCAAAACACAATGCTCCTGGCTAAATTTTCTACCAGTATCTTGAAAAATGTAAAGCAGGAAATTAAGAACATGGGTATTTTTTCAAAGGTTTCTACGTGTAAATTTCTCAGTATCACTTTGTGTATCATCAGTATCATTAGTGCAAAACATTGATAAGAACCAAAAGGAGTAGTCAAAAAAGTTGCCAATTGCCAGGGGTGGGGGCATACCCTCTCTTCTCAGTGTGCAGGTGCCCTGTTTCCAGACAACAAATTCCAGGTTTGTAATTGTATTGCTTCTTTTTATCAACAACTAATATATTTCATGAAGTTATTCATTGGGCACGTCTTTATGGAGATACTTTTGACCCCCCCCCCCAAATTAATGGTCTTTAAATTTCCTCTGCTACAACTGATAACAGTGAATCATATGCCAACTCTTCATCTATGTCCAATCAATTGAATATTTCATTGTCATCATTCTTCCCTCTTAGAGTCTGTTTAATTGATCTTTAAGTGTCCTAAGAAATGGCCAGCATGCACTCCATAATCATAAGCAAGGAACTTACACAGTGTTTAAAGTATTTTTTGAGTAATTGCTATAAAAATAATCCTTGGTCGTAATTACAGTTAATATTATAGTTAAAATAACATAGGATATATATGCAGATCAGAAGGTTTTTCTTCCAGGCTTTTGTCTCTGGCTATGAGGGACTATTTCACCTTTGATGACAAGTTTGTCATGAACACTTCTTTGACAATTCTGTGTTCTTTTCAGTCTATGAAAATAAATTCATTTTCTAGTTTTTATCCGGTCTTATTTATTCGTTGGTGATTAATCTTGCTAACTTTGAATCAATGAAGTAAAACCAACTGTGGGCTTTGGACTTTCATAGCAGTTAAATGGTGCTTTGTTACTGTTATGCTGAAAAATGTGTTAATTTGTTTCTGTGCTAATTTTAAACAATAAAACTAAAATTTTATATTCATAGGGAGGTCTATTAGTAATAGTAATCATAATTTAAAATGAACTATATTAAAAAAATTAATGTCCTCTACAAAGTTGTATACTGAGGGCTTTACATGGAGTATCTGTGAGCATGGTCTCTCACTGGAGATACACCTGTCACGTAGGGTTGACTCATCAGTGTTTTACAAGCTCCTTAATACCTTATTTTGTATCACCTTGGATGGACTGGGAGTGCCCCTGAGTGGAGATTTTGAAAGGGTGCAATATAAATTCTTACACAGCAGTAATCTATTTATACACATGGAGACAACATTATTTATACATTTAATGATCTTGAAGCATCTCTGCCATCATGCAAACATGGAACCAATATCATGCAGCACACATTCTCATGTGGGACATTTTATAAAGCCCACATGGATCTAATTTATTGCTTATGCAAGTAGTGACAGAAATGTGGTAATGATTACAAGAGTTTATGCTATTTGTTGCTTTATGATATAAATTGTAAAACTTAATATTTAGTAGAAAAATATAATTTTTAAAGTTTATCTGCTTACTTGAGCATACCAGACATATACTCTACGGTTGCACAAAATGCTGCACAATCACAAGGTGCGGAATGTCCAGAGACAATCTTGTAAAAAATCTTGCCTCGTTTAGTTAATTCGAAAAAACACTGCACTTCCTTCGATTCGTTTACTCGTCTTCCGTGCGTTGGTCGCCACAAACAGTCGACTGGTTGATGCATCAAGTTGTACTCTACGAGGATGTCGGAAACCCTCTTTTCTAGAAATCAACTCTCTTTTGAACTCGAGATCAGGACTCAACAGTAGTACTCGGCTATTTCCACGGTCAGCAACAATAATTTGTCCTTCTCTGTCTATCGTCAAACAGATCGGACCTTTCAGTTGGCCAGCATCACCAAATGACTTTATAACATTTCCACTGCTATCTACAATGCAAACTTGATCTTTGTTCGATTTTGTGTTGGACTCTTCGTGTTCATGATCTGTGCTTTCGTTTGATTTGTCATCTGTTTCTTCATCCGTATCACTGCCAGTTTTACTTTTGTCTTCTTCCTCTTCACTGCTTGTACTTTCTTCGGAACCTGTAGCATCTTCCTCACTGCTTGTACTTGTGGTTTCATTTTCCACATCCTCCTCGTCTTCTTTCTCCTCATCCTCCTCTACTTTCTCCCCTTTCTCTTCGTCTTTCTCTACATCCTCCTTTTCTTCATTTTCCTCCTCATCCTCTACTGTCTCCCCTTTGTCATTGTCCTCATCTTCCAGATTCCTTTCTTCATTATCACTGATTTCACTGTCCTCCTCAGAATCATCTTCACTTGTTGTACTCAAAAGTCTGACATCATCATTACCCGCATAAAAATTAAAAGTGAAACTAACCACAAACTTATCATCAGCTAATTTCAATTTTATGGCATGATTTGGATAACCTAACCCTGACGACAGTTTGATCTCACGGATCCTTTGCCCATCCGAAGAGTATTCATTCAATCTGTTCTTCTTATAGGCTGGCAGTAAGATGTTGGAATCTTCTGTGATGAATAGACGAACTCCCCAGTCTTCTCCTGGTGACCATTTGTTTATAAGCTTTCCCATTGAATCGACTCTCATAATTTCCATCGATTCAAGATTACGTTTTGCATCCAAAATGTAGAGGCACTTGTTGTGGTTACAAGATGCTATGTCTATTGGATCATAGAGTTCCTTCAGTCTGCGCTGGCATTGAAAAATAAAGCTCGTGGAATCATAGACTTCAATTTCTGAGCTTACTGCATGAATGATAAAAATGTGTTTATCCAGAAGAGCGAATCCCCGGACTGCTGTGGTATCCTCTGTGAGTCCAGTGATGACTGTCTTAAACAAGATGGGATTTACTTCTTGATTGGCCCCTTCTACAAAACAAATTTCATCAACATCAACTACCGGCAGTTATGTTCCATACATATAACACAGAATCTGCTTGACTAAATATAAGTTCCAAAAGTCTTCAAAAAACATTTAAATTTTAATAAGTCTTTGCATAATTATGTTATGCCATAAACAATTAAACATACACAGCCTATTCTTTTTATATAGTTTTCTCCAAAAACAAATGTTTTACGATGGTTGGCCCGGGGTTATAGAATAGCCTCCCTCTTGAACTCTCTCCGACGCATTCTATAAGCGCTTCAAAACTGCTCTTTTTGTGCTGGAGTTGGGAGCACCCTTGAGCAGTTTCATTAAACAGGTACTATATAAATACTCGATTATTACTTGAATGAATGAATAACAGGCTGTCTGCATGTGTGTATGAAGATTTTAAAACACTGGTTATCATCATTTATTCTTTAGAAGATCCTTTACCTTTAAGAGCTCCAACAAGATTGTAAGTCTTTGAGAATCCCTCAAGACTGGTTGGTTCAAAGAAGATGTGCAATCGCTTCTGTTGACTTTGAGCGTCCTTTGTTGTTGCTACCACTTGTCGCAAGACGCCAGTTCTATCGTGTAATTCTTTGAAGACACGACAGATGTCGCCAGATGATCCTTTGGTTTTCATTTTCATACAGTACATCTTAAAACTTTCAAAAATTGCTCGCTGTCTTTCCAATTCTTCAATTTTAATCTCCGTTTCTTTCAGCTTGTTTTGTTTAGTTAGATCTAGCTCTTCCAGCAAATGACCCGTGTGCTTGTCTATAAGTTCCTTCAGATTCTGACCCATCAAAATAATCGCAGATTGTGTCTGTTCCATTTCTTTCGCTACCTCCGTTCTGTATCGCTCGAACTCTTGCTTTTCAGTCAAGCACTCATTTACGAAAGTGTCTATCTCATCGAGATTCTTTTCGATATCCTTCCGAAAGTCCTCGGCTACTTTTTCTATATCGGAACACTGGTGCGTTCCGTGACCTTCGACATAACACATCATGCACAGGACAGTCTGGCAAGGTAGGCAGTATAACTTTAGCTGCTCCTTCACATGCTGCTCACATTTGCTCGGTCTGAATCTTCTGATATCTTCCTCTACACTGGTTCCACTTCCAAGTGCAGAAACTTGGTGATCTCTGCTCAGCTTATGTCTTTTATGATCGCGAAAGCAACGATCGCACAAGTAATCTCGACAGTCGGTGCAATACATCGTTGCTGTTGCTATCTCACTGCCTGGTTCCTGGTCAGCATTCTCTCTACATACATCACAAAGTGTTTCTTTTATCGATGGTTTCTGCAGCATGGCCATCTCAATTAACTTCCCCATGAAGAAATTTTTCTTTAGACCTATGAATCCAGTCGTTGGAACGACGAATTCGGTTCTGCACATTGGACAAGGCATTTCTTCGCCTGGCTTCTTCTCTTTTCCAGTCAGTTGAATGCATTTGAGGCAGAAAGAGTGAATGCACGGCAGCACTCTTGGGTCGTCGTATACTTCGGCACATATGCAACATTCTGTGATTTCACTGAGCTCCTCTTCAATGCGGCTCTCTTTAGCAGTCATTTTCTTTAAATTTCAATTCCTGCCAAGAAAAAGAAATGAAAAACTATTGTATATCTAAACTCTACATGTAGTCATGCAATTGAAATAAAACACCAGCTTGCAGATAAAAACTCCAAACACCATGTCCCTAAAGCATACAGGGCATGGTCAAAATATATACTAGTTTCATCGGGTTTAATAACACCTAGAGACTAGAGCTAAGTAGGCCCTACTGTCAAATGCTCACTGCATTCACCCTGCTTACTGGAGGGCTGTACTATAATGTACAAATGTTTTATCAATGACAGTTGAATCACATGGGAACCTTATTAACCACACCGATCTTCTCTGTGCCAACGTATGTCATGGGCATTAGAGCTATGACCCATATGGACTCTAAAGGGTGGGAGTATGGATTATCTATAGGCTCTGTATTTGGCAAAGCTCCTTCATCTTTTGTCACACTTCAAAGTCTGACAAAATGCATATTTAGTTACAAGTCGCTGAAATCTAATTTATATTGCTTTGGTTAGCCTGGAACGCTCTTGAGTCGGCATCTTGAAGGGCGCTATACAAATGGTAGAAATGAATGAATGAGTGAACGAATGTTGAAGTACAGAGGTCGGCTTTCTGAAGAATTAAAATAGGTCAAGGTCACAGCCAGTACTTATTACGGCATGGTTTACAACAGCGAAAAATTCAGTCACTTCTAAACATTCGCTTAATTCCCAGTCGTTCTGTGCAGTATTCAGTGAGTGTAATATAAGTTTGCCCCCCCCCGAGTTTCAGATCACGATATGCTTCCTAAGAACATAAAATTGCTAAGCAAAATTTGTCTTGGGCTGGCAGCGGAAGGCCTACACTGGTTTTGGGTGATTGTCGATAGTCGTGAAGACGGGGGTTCGAATACCAAACAGCGATATCTGACCCACGTGCTCACTGCTCATCCAAGCCAAGTCAGCTGTTTAATATGGGTGCTCTGTGGGCGGCAAGATGTCTTTGGCAGTACATGAACGTCAAAAGTTGAATATGGTGACTTTCGAATAGTCTTAAACCGCATAATAATTATAACAACACGAATTCATGGTGTAGAACTGTTCGTAGAAATTGTAAATTTAAAACTAACCTGTTCTTTTAAAGGCTTCTCGTCAAACCCATTATAACGTTGCGTGCGTTATCATCAGCGTTGCCACTCTGAAAAATAAAAACCCAAGTTGGTCGGTCGAAAAAACCCAAGAAAACCCAAGTTGCCCAAATCTTCCGAAACTTTCAAATTTTTTTGTCCGAAAATTTCTGATGACCTTTTTTTAGTCATCCGGCCAAAATGTTTGCAAAATGTTATCATTTTGCCGTCACAAAATTCTGATTATTTTTTTTTAGTCATTTGGCACAAATCTTCTGAAAATGTCAAAAAAATTTCCGTTGACAAGCAAAAAACCCAAGTTTTCCCCGAAAAACCCAAGTTTTCCCCGAAAAACCCCATTTTCCTAAGTTTAGAGAAAAAACCCAATTTTTTTTGGGCCGAAAAAAAATCAAGAAAAACCCAAGTTCTTCGCAAAAAAAAACACATTTCCCAAGTTCAGGTTAAAAAACCCAAGATCTTGTGAAAAAACCCAAGGAGTGGCAACGCTGGTTATCATAGGCGTTCAGAAGTGAAAGCGAGAGCAATGAACATAGGCCAAGCAATTGGCAAGCATACGTCCATTTTTTGAGGTTCGTAATTCGTATTGCGTCACAATACTTCGTGCTTGCCTGTCCTCTGTCGTCCGATTCTAATTAAAAGAATTCCGACCTTTCCAAGGTGTCCAAGACAATTAAGTAGGCCTACTATTGTTTCTCATGTAACCATGTACAGACCTAGACAGTCTTTAATTGTGGTTTCTTGCCCTAAGTGTGCAAGTGCGTTAGTCCAAAGCAGAGCTGTGTCGCGAGAAAGAATGCGAGCTGGGGTCTTCAGGTACGAACTGACATCCGTCAATAGCAGACCAAGTTATTTAATTCCATTCCATTAGACTTTAGCCTTTTGAAATTCTGCCATTGCTTGTAGTTTGGCAGTGCCAGTCCCAAGCCTGGAGAAAGGAGGATTACACTATTCATCATTGATGATAATTGGCCTACTTGCAAATGTTCTCATGAAGAGGTCTAAATACTCTGTGTTAATGCCAATGGTTGCTTGAAATGCCAATAGTATTAAAGTAACTGTAGCGTACCATGTCTTGTGCACGTGGTTATTGCTGTTTAATGACACCATTTCATGTCAAAGATGATTACTGTCGCCCTCCTCCTTTATTCAGGCTTGGGACTGGCACAGCCAAAGAACGAGCAGTGGCAGGGTTTGTCTAGACTCTAGAGCACATTCCACTATTGACTTTAATAAATTCACACGAACTTATATGAGTGAGAGGGACAAGTACGGTAAGTTCTCTCTCCGGTGCTAATACTATGCTGCTGCTGGATATAATAAGAGCCAGAGACCGTTAGGGAACTACGTTTTGCGATAATTCAGAGTAGGCTACTCTTTACCGCAATGCTACATGTAACCCTAGCTTTAACCATCTACACTTGTGACCTTGTGTGTCTTTGACAAATTTTTCTACAGCAATCTCAAGATATGAACATGAATTGACACAATCAAACTGATCATTATTCTCATTTCCAATACATTCAATGAATACAGAACTATCATCAGCATCTGTTAAAAACATTAGAAAACATAAAAATGTAAAGCACACTTTGAGCTTCATTTAGCAAGATGCTTAAATATGAATGCAACTGATATACAGGGTGCGTCAAAAAAGTAATCCTCTATGGTTTTTAGCCCATATCTTGGCCAAACATACAAATTTTTTAATGAAACTTTGCAGTTTTGCTTTAGAATTCCAGAATGGCCAGCAAAGAGCAATTCCTAGCTTTTAGATTACCGTACTTGTTCTGCTTCTTTACTTGACTATTCCACTCAAGCTAAGCAGAAATTTTGCAATAACATTGTAATATGCATGTAATACATTATACTTAGAAGGAGCCATACATAACTTTTTTGAGGATCTTCCCCTAGTGCCCTGCCTGTCAAACAGTATGGCTGTTTAAGATGGCGCCTCAAGGTGTAGAAATTGATAGCACTGCATGCGTGCATGTTTGTGTTTTAAAGCATGTTACAGGATATAAAAACCAGCATTTAGGATAAACTCAAATTTAAGAAATTGTTGAAAATAGATTTTCAATTTAACATCACAACATATCCAAGGGCAATAACTGGAACTCATAATTATGACCTCCATACAGGACATAATTTCCACAGGAACTCCATGCAGGCATGCTGTCAGCATAGTGAACCAGTCAGTGTGCTAAGGCTTTGAGAGTTTCTTCAAGGCGCTACACAATTTGTAGTTAATGATACATTACATGACAGATATCAACACCAACAACAATGTAGAATAGGTGCAGAATATATTTAATCCTAAATTTCATTTTAGGCTCAAGACTCAAACACAAATTGAAAGTAGAAAAAATCCAAATCACCATATTCGCATGCTCTCTAGACTCGCTCATCTGTACAAAATCTGTCATAAGTCGAATTGAATTTATGACCGTTTTTGTGCAGATGGGTTAGTGATCACACTCACAACCATTCCATAAGAATAACTGAATAGAGAAATTATAAATCAACATTTTACAAACATCAGCACCGTTAAATGACGTAAACATGTATACACATAACTGAAAGAAAACTTTAATAAACACTTTAATATAATTATAGGAAGTGTTTCAAACACCTCTGCTGAGTAAACATTTTTCTGGTTAGACGTCTGACATTTTCATAAAATATTTTTAAAAATCATTCTGACCTACATCCATACATGTTAAGTAGTCTCTCATAGTTACATAAAACATTATGTCTGGCTAATGACCACAGGGATGCATTCTGTCAACAGAAACTAAAGTTTTCTGCGTAAACTACTGAAAATAAGAACATGGTGCAGCTACTTGCATACGACTGTATCGCCAGTCCAAAGTTTGATATATGAGGATGGTCATGCTAGTCATCCCCCTCTGTCACAGAGAATTGTCAAACAGAAACCACTACTATTACTATTTCCTTTCACATACATGTACATAGTACAAGCATCAACTAGCCACCTCCATTAAGGTACATGTAAATATATTTTACAGAACATCTAAGACTTAATACGAATCATCAAAATAGTATGGAATGTCATAGACTTGTGATTTTTGGCAGTTGGAATTGCAGATGCCATGGAATTAAACAATAAAAATTAGAATCCTTGACTTTAGTATTAAAGTGCACTGCCACAAAGAATCAATCTAGACAAAGGTCAGACATACAGAAAATAAATCATTTGAAAATATTAACAATAGATGCACTGGCATAAACAGCAGAAAGAATCAAACATGACTAGCCACAGGAGTAGCTACACAATTTATTAGATCTTAATATTCCTGCAAGACAAGTACAATGACACAACATAATTACAAATTTCTTGTGTATAAATCTCTACCACTAAAAAACTTATTTAAAATAATCTTTTAGACCAGTGATATCCTACAAAATAGAAAATTGGTATAGAAATTCAAGTTACAACATAATCAGCATTGGGAATCATATAAAGTTAATATGGTTCAACACTCTAATAGTCATCTAAAGCTATATTGTTATACCTATTTGAGAATTGTTAAGCATACTCCAATAACTAGCGCTCTCTTGTAACGCAGAAGTATGCATTTGCGGAAGTTACCGCATAAGTATTTTCATCCAGTCATTCACTCACAATTATCGCTCAGCACTGTTGCTTGATCATTACAAAGTGGTGTCTAATAATGTGTAAAACAACTACACTGTGTCCGGATGAAAAGTAGTACACAGCTAAAAGTGTCCTAACCCGGTCAAAACTTTTAGGATTTGTCTGAAATTTTTAACACAGCAACAGTGGCCAAATATACACGAGATCCTAAAGCAGATTAGAAATATTCGTGAGTTTGTCAAATTTATGAGCGTTTGCGTTGGAGCACCAAAAAATTGAACTTTCCAACATGGAAAACCTGAAATGAGGTGAAATTCAGCTATAGGGCCTACTTGAAAATGTTCTTCTTGTTCACGAACACACTACCGTAGACGTAGTGGACCAATAGCTGTCCCTGGAGACACTCGGCTTCATATCCCGCAGCTGCGGTCGTCCAGCAGTCCAGACTTTGATCCGGAGTACATGTACTGAAGGAGCGCGTTTTTCGTTCACGCGTATTCATGACATCGATAACCGTACGGCGTAGGGCGCGTCTGTTTGAAGATTGGCAGTTGTTTAACCAGGTGATCATCGACATGACCATCAAACAGTAGCGTCTAAGTCCACGGTCGTGTGTCCGTGAACAAGGTGGACAATTTGAACACCACGTTTAGCTGAATTTCACTTCTTTTCAGGTTTTCCATGTTGGAAAGTTCAATTTCTCGGTGCTCCAATGCAAACGCTCATAAATTTGGCAAACTCGCGAATATTTGCAAACGACTTTGGAATCTCGTGTACATATGGTCACTGTTGCTGTTTTTAAAAATTTCATACAAATCCTAAAAGTTTTGACCGGGTTATGACACTTTTAGTTGTGTACTACTTTTCATCCGGACACAGTGTATATACTCAATGACTAAATTCATTAGAATATCATTATGACAACGTACATTTGAAGAAAGATCCTAGTAATGTCCCAAGCAAAGATTAGAAATGAAAAAATAATATACAAAAACATGCTAAAAGTGCCAAAAACATGCTCAACGCCAAAGTAACTCGAATGTTTCTGATTATAATATAGTAATTTATCTTAAAGTAACACCTATACTCTAGCAAGAATATAAATTGCCAAATATGTAGAAAATTCACTGCAATTCTTGTGACAGAACTATGCCATTTAAATGGAACATAAAGACTACCAGACAGAAACAGCTAATATTCAAGTGAAACTTATCAACAAACATGAATAGAAAACTGAAAAACACGAGAATATCAACTCCTAGAATTTAATATTCTTACTAGTACTCTATAGTTTGTGTTTTAAAAATGGTTCGTAGAACTATAAATCTCAATTCCTAAAAAATAAAGTTGCAATACTAGAAATAAAAGATACCCTTGTTTCCAATATGCCTAATTAAAGTGATGAGTGCAATTATAGACTATAATAACAAGATAATAGCAAAACTGACCACAAAACGCAGAAATTGATGCATAGCATGTAATTTAAAACAGTTCTACGAGATGAGCCATAACCCACCGATTTGATATCTACATAGGTCTTTCACCAGCAGGTTGTACATTCCTTCGCTCTGCTATGCAGGGCAACTTGGACGTCTCTATGGCTCAAACTTCCATAGTGCTGCATAAATGCTTTGCTGTAGTCGGTTCATCTTTCTGGAATAAGTTACCTAGTGGTCTCCGTAAATGAACTGCTTTTGCCTTTTTTGCCCCTTTCCACAAGCGTCTGAAAAACCATTCCCTTTGATTGTGCATTGGTGTTGTTGTGGGAGCACCTTTGGACATGGAGCTTCTCTTCAGTGGTTGAACAGCAACCCATCCAGCAGAGACTGCTTTCTTCTGACTAACCAAATATGACACATTGACACAATGTGGATTTCATGATGCTTCCTAAAAGGCACCGCGGACAAAAAAGGCTTTTCTTGCAAAACTAATACATACCAGATTCACATTATAATACAACTTAGAGATAATTAACAATACAGAAATCTCTTATAAAAATTGACTTTCATGCAAAAGAAAACGTTAAATGCAATACATACATGCAAAGACAAAAATTATCAAAAAGCACTGATTCGTAACTGACTAAATTCCTACCACTCTTGAATTAAATTCTCATCATTTGGTATTGCACTCATCACATTAAATGTTGCACTTATGGAGGTTAAAAAATTGCACAGCAACACTTAATCACATGATCATAGTTAGCACAGCCAACATGTGCCTTAGGTGCACAGAACAGAGTGGCTGCTCAAATTCAATTAAAATCCTCTCCGATTTTCAAGGCCCAGAAAAAAATCCTAGATGATTTTAATACTTTGGCATCATTCAGCTTTGTTACATCTCTTTGTTCCTCAAACAGACTTGATCTTTTGGTTCTCCATACCAGAACAATGACACATGGTTTAGTCCCGATTTTTGCTTCAATTGACCCGGGATATGCTTGCTCAATCTGTCGCTCTACCATTCTATCCAAGTATTTCTTACTCTTTTCATAAAGCCTGCTTCTTTTCGCAGGACTTTTCATCAATAGGAGCACTTCTGACTGAATTGTTCACCATACTAGAGGCATTTCGCAAATGCTTAGATACAAACAACATAATATTTTTACACACAATTCAATCAAATAGCCAGTACAAGCAACTGTTGAAGATAGGTTGTTGTTCTGATAGCAGCCTTTGCTGCAAATGAGTTTCATAGAATTGCCCATCTCCTCAGATTCCAAAGATGGTGGGGTGGAATCATGAAATGAAAAAACGATTGTGGAATATATTGACAGTCTATAATGGATTTGGTTTAGCATGGAAAGATGAGGACAACACGTGAAAATAGCAACACAGCAAATATTTTACATGTAAGTAAATACCAACACTTTTTAAACCATACCGATCGGACATAGCGGTATGGTTTAAAAAGTACTAGCTCAGCAATGAAGAATCTGTGTGGTAATATATTAGTAATACAAATTTCCTCTTCCATATTGCACTGTTCTCATTAGCACTCAATCTTAAACTGCATAGCTTTACAAAAGTTTACATAAACCACAATATACAGCTAATTACAGAAGTACATAAACCACAATAATGTCGTACATTTATACAGCTACTGTAATTACAGAAATTAAGTAAATACCCTTTATTAGAAATCTGTCAAGCACACATGCACTGCATTGTATATATACACTGATTACATATATTTCGACGTAAACAATAACAGAACCGCCATGGAACTTCTGGAACTTGGCAGCTGCATGTAAAACACTGTTCAAAGATTACATGTAGAGTGCAACTATCACAATGATTAGAAGGCACATCAAAATCACAATGACAGCGTCTACAACCTCTGACTCAAAACATCATCTGTTGCAGTTGCATCCACGAGTTCATAAATTGGTTCTTTTGGTGAATTGATCGGATCAGTTGAACTGTTGCCTCCACCAGCGGCATTCGCAGCTGCTGCTGCTGATGCACCCTGCACCTCGTAAATTGACGAATAACCCGGGTCTGGGTTTGCAGTAGCGCTAGGGTCTGGGTTTGTGGCAACGTTAACACGCTCGTCGTTGATTGTAGAGTACGGTGATTCTTCTGCTGTTGGCACCTCCAATGCTTGGGTTGAATTGTGATCAGAGGTAGTGTCGTTGGGGTAGTTGCGAAGCATGGTGGACTCATAGCATGGATTCAAGACCATATCTCCATCGACCGGTTTCGAATTTTCACCATTCGCACTTTCATGAAAATTAGAAACGTGCGAGTCTTTATCATGCTCATTAGAGACTGCAACATTTCCTTTAGGCTTATGGACCTGAGTGTAGATTTCAGTTACGTTAGTGGTTGGTGCCGACGATCCTGACTCTCCATTAGTAGCGACCTCTTGTGATGCGAGACCATCTTCAGGCAAATGGTTTGCGAGAGATGAATTAGATGAAGCGAGTTGACTCTTCCTTGATTTGTCGACTTTGGCATATTTCGGAGTTTCATTCGATGACTTGATTCCATTTGCAGCGTCTGATTCAGACGTTTGCAAGGATGATGAGTTTCTTTGAGGTCTCAAAATAACGGATGACTTCTTGGCTAAAGAAGAAAAAGAGAAACAGTCCTTATGATAAACGCAAGGGCAACCATGGGTACAAAGCATTAGTTACTTCATTCACTTAGCCTTGGCTATCTGAAGAAAAGTCACAAGTCCTCTCCTTCACCCTCTGATCTTTCCACTGACAGTGTCTCATCAGTGGATTCATTATAGGTGAGTTGGCTGTCAGGAATATGTGGAGCAGAAATGTCAATTTTCTTTTTGTTTCTTTTCTAATGAGGAATTAAACACATAACCTTTCAATCAACATGCTACCATTCCACTACCACACATCACCCTAGCTGAAAACCAAGGAATAAAATCCAAATAACTGCACTGCATATTTTCTGTTGAGTCGCCCTGAGCACTGTTGACCGGTCGCCAAATAAATATTGATTTGATAAATACAAATAAATTATTTGATTTGCACTAAGAACATAAAATAAAATAAATATGATAAATGAAAGATGCAATAAAAGCGATTTAATGCATCATATTATCTCCATTGGAAAGCACAAGAAGCGCTAAAGCTGTCGATTATAGTTTTAGGGAATGAAAGCATGTTTTGACAGCATTTTTACTTTAAAAGTTATTTTTAAGCGACATCTGAATCATTACTGGCATTCTGTTTATATATGAATTATAGCAATGGAACATAGTAGGAACACAAGTTCAGTACTCACAGTCTTCCTTAAATTCTGCGTAAGGTTCAATGCTGTCCGAATTTTTCGTAGCAGTCTTCTGCGTGCTCGTCTCCTGATTAAGCTGCATAAGAAAATTCAAATTAATGTTTTATAACAAAAGTAGATGCTTTTATGCATTCTGAAATTTCGATCGAAGAAAGAATGAATCTGAGCATCCAGTGAGAGCTGAAAGTCATTCAGTTAAGGCAAGGCACAACTGTTATTTCAATTAAAATTAATCAATCAATCAATCAAGTTTATTGATCCCATGATCATTAACGTACAATGCACTTGTAAGAAATTATGATCACATAATATTATGTCTCATACAGAAGTTCATTTTGCAGTTCAATGACATGCACATAAAAAAATTATAATTAGAGGCTTTCGCTAATTGGCAAGTTATAATTACATTACAGGATGGAGAATTCATGTCTAAGGTTGACAATAGCTGGAAAATGTCAACTTGTGCTAGTATTCTTTAAGCCCTATCAAACGAACATGGTGAAATGACGAAGTGAACACCAAAAAAAATTTAAATAATGTATATGATATTTTATATCAGCTGCAGAGCTAATAAAGGAAAGATGTAATAAATGTAATTACGGCAGTAATTCCATCTCAGCTATCTAGCACTATGCATTAAGCAATGGTACACGAAAATCTAAAACTTGGATGGATGGACAATGTGAAAGAGGACCCAAGAGCACAGGGCATGGACATGAGAGACGCCACATGAGATAAAACCAGAAACAGAACTGTTTGGTGATGTCTAGTTAAAGTCTCATCGTCGGCCCACGCCTGACGGAAGAAATGTTAAACACCAAAAGCAAGTTACCATAATTAATCAGTCCATAAGATATCTACAAATTTATAAGAATGATAAATACATCAATGTCTTGGTAGATGTTAGTATCGTCACATTCATCCGCTTTGGCATCCGTTGATGGCGGCTTGTCAGGCAAATCCATTTCTTCATAGTCTGGCTGAACTGGAAAGCACAACAACAAAATCAAACAATGCACTAAAGTCATGGCGCAATTAAAATCTGAAGTTCAAGTGACTGTCGTAGTCTTGCTACATAATACACAAGGTAACAATTTACAGTCATTTTCATGCGAACCTGCTTGGATTTATCTTGGACATGAATTAACCTGTGCTCATACAAGCTTACAGACAATGCAAGGAAAATCATTTTACAACACACATTCCAAGCTGTGGCAAAAGTAAACATTTACTAACAATACATATGAAAGTAAAAATTATACTGATGTGCTTGCAAATAGTGATAAAATATGCACATAACTGTGCACAATGATCAGACAATTTATGACTGGATTCATGTGATACCACTATTGCATAATAAATGTCTGACACATGTAAAATCACTCTGCTTACAGCTAGCAACTGAATAGCCTTTTGAATCCATTAGATGGGTAAAAAAAACCCCAGCTCATTGTTCGAAAGTTTAGACATGCGAAAATTGCCAATAATAAAGAAATTTCTTATAAAATACAAAGCATTGCATGGCAGCGACAACATGACAAATTTACATTAAATATTAAAGAATAAAACATCAAATAATGCTGTGCTAGGGTGATGATAATACACATGGTATTATAAATATAAACTTTCCAGAAATCTTAATCCGAACATGACAATGCCAGTAGATATTTTTTTTAATTACGTGATTCAAATTAAAAATCTTCATGGCCTTTGCGCTAAAAAGTCATAAAGAGCAGAAACAGAAAGAAATATCTTAACATAATAATAAAACTGTTTAAAAACACATGTCTTCTCGGTGGTAGGACCCTTGACGCTCTGCTTCATTTCTAGAACTTATTCCCAGGCATTCCCCCTCATCTTAAGACAGTTTTATTTGGTTGTACTGGGGGTGGGAATGCCTCTCTGCTATACAAATTCATCTAAAGAAAAAACAAATCACCTCTACAAGGCATCCAGGAATTGTCCGGTGGCTGAGATTCCTTCGTTGCCATAGCGCCTCCTGTGGCTGCCACGGAAGAAACAGCAGTTGTCCGACTGGAACCATGGTCATCATGAACCTTCTCCACGGAGATGGGAGTCGAAGTTCTGGAGGACACCTCACTATTCGGATGAGTAGATGCGTGAAAGTTGTGAGGATTTCTGGGTGGTAGATGAGGAGACGGATGACTGGTAGGTCGAGTTTCTTCCTTCAGATGAGTGACTGCCTGCTGGGTTGTACTTGTCAGAGGTACAATGCTCCCTTCTGGTAGAGATCTGAAGTGCAATGTATTGTATATATAAATTTATATAGCACCGCTCACAGAGCACACCAATCAGAGGTGCTCCCAGTGCAAGAGACCAAGGGAGAAAACAGTAGCCTTGAGATAACGAAAAGAGATACTTGGCCCAGCAGCTAATAAGGAGGAATGAGCACTGTGTACCTGAACAATTACTTTTAATTATAAGGCTTTAGCAAGTGATCTTTACAGCACAGTTGAGCACCTTTTGAAAGCACTTCACAAGGCTATCTGACTTCTGCAGGCAAATGCATTCAAGAAAAAATTGCCGATCACACGTGGACTGTTCGTCATAATTCTATGGATGAATCCATTCCAGAGTTTAAGACAACAAAGATCATTAACAGAAATTATTACAGTTCAATATGGTTTATACAGGTGTAGATCAAATCATTTTAAAATAAGAGTTAGAAAGCTTCTCATAGTAATAATGAGTGTAATGTAATGTCATAAGGACTTTAAAAATATAGTTTATTTGCTGCTTCTTGTCTAGACTCAGAGCATAAGAAGCAATTATAAATATCTAAGCATGTTATAATTGGAATAATTACATCACAACCCACACATGTATGCATACCCACCAAGTGCACATACAAACACCTACATGCATAAATACATACATAGAAGTATGATTGTATGTATATCTTCATACAAATCGATACATAGCATTACATACATGCATTAATCAATCAATCAAGTACATGTTCATCGCTTCAATTAATTTCACATGCAAAGACAAAATACGCAATTCAAGTGTCAATGGGCAATACCATATGGAATCTCAAGTTCCTCTAACAGGACAGCCCGAGTGCGAGATAATTTCAGTCAGTTGAATCTACATAGTGAATTATTTAGCTGTTCTGTTTTAGTGTTTTCATTTCTCAAACACGATTTTAATCAACATACCAGTACTTCACATAGTTATACATAAATAGATAGATACACTAACAGACACATGCATGCAAGCAAATCCACATATACTATGTAAAAATTATGTATACAGTTACACATTACACACACATGCAAATTGCACAGCGCATAGATACACACAAAATTTACTGTGGCATTGCATCAGGAAGTTAGAATGATACACCAGTGACCTTATTACCAAATCAACACATGCCTTCAACAAACCCATACAGGATGTATAACCAAATGACGTATCTCCCTCCATTCTGTTTCAAGTGTATTATCACTGATAAGACCAACGGCATAAAATGTCTGTCTAAATTGAAAATTATAGGTCTGCCCTACTTACTCTGCTGCTGATTTGCCATCGTCCGTCTCTTCTGTTTTTGCCTCTGTCATCTAAATCAACAAATGATATGGGCATTTATTGGCAGAAAGCACACGGAACCAAATACAATAGCCAATTAGAGTAATTGACACTTTAATTATTAGTAATTTCTATTATGTCAGTCATTGTCTAAAGGAGAAAGCACCAAGCTGTGATCAGTTCAATAATACTCAGAAGATCAGTCTGCTAAGACAGAAAAGAGGAAGGAGAGGAAGAGGGCAGGAGCAGTCCTTAACCCTTTGATGACGACCTGCATTAGTTTCCCATGCATATTAGTACATGCTGGTCATTAAAGGGTTAAAAGAGCCCTGAGACAGTCATGGGCATGAAATGCTAACAAAGTCTTCAACTTCTTAGTCTCAGTAGATTTTCGTAACCTAGGGACACTCATCTGCACAGGCCGCCCACACTCATCTTTCCACTGGCAGTGTATGCTCAAGGTACGGTATCTATATAATAGTTGAGCTGGCTAACAAAAAAAATTGTGGAGCAGAAATCTTGAACAAAATTTCAGCCTTGGTGGGATCTAATCCCTACCTCTCAAATGACAGCCCAACAAGTTAACCACTACACAATCGAGTGCTCCAGAAATGCATTCCAAACGCAAATGTTTTTATGTAGCAAACATGCGATCTTTACCTGTGAATTTATTGTGCATGTCTAATTGTCTATGGTCATTGTATCGTTTAAAAAGATCAGTCACAGTCGAAAAAGAAAAGAAAAAAGTGGCTGGTCAGAAAGGACACATACACGGTGTTCAAAAATCTAGGTCCAGCAAAAGTCTGTTCACCATGAACTGTTCAGATTATAGGTATGACCAAAAAACGATAAGAATGCACATCAGAAAAACAAAACAGTCTCAGTGCTCAATTGAAATTAACAGCCTCAGATTGGCTTGAGAAAAGAAGTATTTCAAAAATCTCATCCTGACAAACATAACACAAAACTCCATTATAAATCGGTGCAGGACATCTGTCTAAATGTATAAATAAGATCAGACTGTCCATCACCTGATTCTCGATATCTTCAGTCTTTGACAGATGCTTTAACTTAACCTGAATTTCAGCTCCAGGCGCAGAATCATTTTGAAATTTCCTGTTGAATTAGAAAGATGCAAATCAAAGCAAATGAGGAAACCATTCATGCAAAAACTATCACATAATAATGAGTGAATGCAATGTACAGGCTTTAAAAACATTTTTATATATGTTGTTTCTAGTCACCCCCACATCTTAAGGTGCTCTATAAATACCTATGAAAATGGAAGACAGTCAGTGTGTAGTCAAACCATATGGATGTGATCATTGTACGAGAAGCAAGTTTGTGTTACCGAACTACATGAGCAAATTCATCATTAATATAAATCATTATTAGATATATTTGTGACGCACTCAAAATCACATCAAAATGTGAATCTGAGGCGAACAAGTAGTAAAAGAAATGTGTAAACTTACAATGCATTACGTACAAAATCTACAATTTAAAACTTCTCATACAGACTGAAAATACATAAACTGTAAATTGCAAACAAAAAATTATCCTAATTGTTGGCTGGGCACTGAATGACTTACACTGATGCAGTTTTCTTGCTGCAAACGCACATCAAAGTCAACAGCACCATGACAACTGTTGTCATGATCACACATAGCAACATAGTCACTGGTGCTGCTGGTTCTAAAGACGGGAGCAGAGGGCTTTCGCCCAGTCCAACAGCAGCAAAGATGAAGAACATGATTCACACGTTCTCACCAAAATGAATCAAACTGCAAAATAACACATACATCAAGTTATGATCAATAAAAATAACAACTGTGTCTATAACCAGTGCCTGCTGAAAGAACTTTGTCTGTCTGCAGTTCTAGTTTTTTTATTCAGAAACTTGTCATAAAAAAATCTAAATTAACTTAGTAGCTGTTCTGCCCCTCTGACGCTACGGTAACTTGACCCGGACCACCATGGACTACTCTTATGGACAACCATTCTGGCTCAACACAGTGCTCGTAAATAAGCTGGTGCCCCGCGCTTGGCTTTCGGGTAGCGCTTTAGAAATTTTGAGATTACGATTAGAAACAATCGCCCCATTCATAATCTCTATTCTACAACAGAAGGCCTGTCGGGTGAGACCGTGAGACAAATAGTGCTGGGTGGGTGGATGGCGGTTTCAGTAAAGGAACCAAGAATATGTCGAAATCAGCAGGAACTTCATATCAGAGTTGAAAAGCAATGTGGCATTTGGATAGGTTGGAGAACTTGACGTGAGTAGTAACTGAAAGATGGGAGAGACTGACATGTAAAGATGATCAGGTACTTCGGCTGGAAGAAATATATAGCTAGTTGCAGGTTAGTGACAGGACACTGAAGTGGATGCAGGCCTTTACATCATCTAAAATTATGCTGTCCATCATGCGACCTGTAGGCTAACTTTAAATGCCCCACCCGAGTTTGCATAAATGTGTAAAAATAAAGCAATTTAAGACAAAGTTGCTGTTCTACCTGTTCTAAGCATTCGTTTACCACTTGGCTTTTAGACTTTGACAATTTGATGTGAATACAAAATCCAGTCTCACAATGCACCAAACTGCACAATTATCAGTAAACATTTACTGAAAATTCGTATTAACATTTGCACTATCCATCCACTAGCTTCTCAGCTGATCTTCAAAGCTGGTCTTTAACTCATACTAGCTTTTTGAATAATTTCTGAGATAGTTGTAGCTTATTAAAAAAAATTTTTAAAGCAATATAAATTCGTGCAACTTACCGATAACGACTGTCCGGGAGATTTTAAGCAGTTAAAGTCATTTAAATTCATGCCCATAAGACAAATTAAAATCTAAATTAACTGAATACAGCTAAATTTCTAAATTTCATTGTTGCGTTCACTGAAAAAGTATTTAGACCGCAATATTATACAATATAATTATAGTAAAGAACGAATCATTCATGCTCTACATTATAATTTCTACCACTACGACTTCCGTGTTTAAAAACACAGAAGATGTATGCGCCATAAGTTATGGTATAACGCAGCCATAGAGATCACAATTATAAACTTATTAGTAAAATGCAATATGTCTATGGACGCAGCCCTCAAGTGACTATTAGCATTTAACCTTAGGGGCCTATATTGCACACTGTAGCCCCTGGGCAACATAACACTTTCACGGGATGTGGGCCAGTGTTGACCTGGGCCTCTGGGGCAACAATCCGATGTTCTGCTATCGCCATCTTGCGAATGCAAATCAATTTGCAGCATAACGCCGCAAACCGCATATTTTTCGCGCAACTTACTTTAATAAAATGTTAAAGTTTATCACCCATGATTTTTGCTGTGCAATATAGGGTTAAGTAAGATTATTGGTAAGTAGGCCTAAGTATAATTATTCTTTATTACTCCAGTTGCAAACGCACAAATGGACATCACATAGGCCTGACATGTACATAGGCCTACACCTATATATTATTGTGACTCTGTTTATAGAGAAGGACTTATGAATCCATTGCGAACAACCCACAAGGGATGCCAGGTTGCCACACCACCTCCGCCACCTTACGAGTGATTGCCGTTCCCGCATGCATGGATGGAACAAGAAAGAGAGATGGGACGCTGCAGCTGCTGTCAACATCTAGCGAGGGACTCTTTAAATTCGGTCCACCACTCAGCATCGGACGAGAAACTATCGGCTGGATTCATAATAATTATGTGCGCATTGGAGTTCGTCGGTGGTGACTCGATTTTGCTAATTTGCATTCGGGCGTCGTCTTTGCCCATGGATGACTTTGTCTGTCGTAGGCCTAGAGACTTTCTGTAACATCGTAGACTAGAGTTTCTGAAGGGCGCCGTTCTTGGCTGCCAGCTTTGTAATTGTATTTGTTTTGTATGTTGTGTCTTAGTTGGCGCCGTTGATGGCTGCCATATTTGTCTTGTTATTTGTTTTATGTAAGCCTATCGTGTTTTATATGCTTAAATCAGAGTGCGTTTGCAGCTGATAGGCTACATTAAAGAATATACTTACTTACTTAAGTAGGCCTAGCTCATCACCTGTACAACAGTTAGCCTACTATTAGCCTATGCTGGCAAAATGTCATAGATGGATGTTTGCCCAGGCGCTTAGGCTACGTAGCGATGAGAAGGGCAAGAGGTTTTGAGATGGGATGTGTCTCTTCCTAACATAGCCTAGGCCTACATCATAATGTTGCAGACCACGAGATTGCTGCTGAGTGTAAAACTGCAAAGGCTCTAAAACCTAATAGGCCTAGTAGGCCTACCGCACAAATAAAGAGTAGGCCAACCGGCAACGGTTAAGTACGTAGGCCTATTCTACTTAAATCACAATTTCACTCTCAGCTTCGAGCTAATAGCCCACACGTAGCCTACATGCATACATTGGCCGAATTTATATCCTTACTTTTGATCCCGTTTGCTGCTGTTGACACGATTTTGACCTAATTATGCTATCATGTTATCGCGCAGTTTTCATACATTACAGCTAGGCCTATATAATTATACCATGTAGGCATATAATAATTATATTATATATAGGCCTAATTATTATAGAATAGCGCGGACACTTAATCGGAGTTTCACATCAAAGGCTCGAAACGATGAGCAATTGTGTCTTGCGAGTGAAGGACTTGCCCAAGTCCCTACGAGGCGGCTTTATGTGTATTAGAACCTGCAACCCTCCTGCTGCAAGGCAACGAACATGCTCACTAGCCTACATCCCGCGCCCTACAATTATAACTTACTGTATCCAGGGTAGGCCTATTAAAATTATAGAAATAGGCCTGGTCCTGTGGTTTTGATTGTTTTCGCGTTATAGGCCTAATATCTAAGCCTGCTTAACATCCGGCAGGCTGGTTGGCTCACAGTGATTAGAAGAAAAACACAATAATTATAGGCCTAAGCTTAATGTCCTAAGCTTAATGTCTCTTCTGTTTTAAAACCACAACATGCAAAGAATGTTTAGATTGAATTACGGCCTAGTTATTAATGGCCTGAGTGAATAACCATATAGGACCTAAGCCGATGAAACAACACGTAGGCCTAAGCCTACGTTGCTAAAGTGAAAATCGTTTGCTGTGGTGTCATGGAAGGACGCAGGAAAAGGACTAATTAGGACGACTTGAATAACAACTTTTTATGAGGATGATTAGTTTGATTACAGACCAGAACCCTAATTAAATAGGTCGGTTGATTTAGGCTACGCGTACAGGACCCATGGCAGTAGGCCTATTTATTGCATCGTGGGCTCACAAACTGATATATAGGCCTAGACGTTTGGCGATGGTTAGGCTACAGATTTGCGTAAACAGGTTGGCACACAGAATTAAAGTTTTATTATCGTGCTAGACCATGAGAAATGTAAGACGTTTGCTTGAATAAACAAAATAGATTCAGATGATTATTTGATGGAATGATTTTTTTTCGCATTGCGAAGAACATTTTATTTTGTTTGATTTTAAACAGTAGGCCTATGCTTTGTCTATTTTTAAATTACCAGTTTTACTGTAGCTGAAATACGAGAATTGTTCTTCTAGCGATAAGTCACGCTACCTGACTTATTTTTTGAAATACGGTAGGCTAATTGTATTTAGATGTATGCATGCATGTGCACTTGTTATTGCGCCCCGTCAAGTTTTCTACTCAGAAGCGCTCTCGACTACAGCGCGGACACTGAATCGCAGTTTTACGCCGAAGCGATGAGCAATTACGGGTGAAGGACTTGCCCAAGGTCCCTACGAAGCGGCATGAAAGGGATTCGAACCTCCAACCATCTGGCTGCAAGGCAACGAACATACCCACTACGCCCCCCCGCCCATCGGTTGTCAATAGTCTTGAGAGTATTGGTTACGGTAGCCTACATTAAATTTTGAGTAGCCTACATTCGCTATACCCAGATTTTTATGCTTATTAATTTTATTTAGGTAACAAAATCATCGTAGCGTCCTTGAAATTCCAGACGAGTTGATATATGCCTACATGTAGGCTAGCCTACTAAACACCCATAGGTCGAGATCTACACTGAGTATGTCATATTAAAGATTTTAATTGAAGGGATACACATAATAGGGCCTACTATTATATTATTTTAGTTCATGCACTTGAATATAGGCCTATTTAGCAAAAATCATAAAATTGTATCCTACAATTTGTTATTTTTGCTCAAACGCTTTGAACTTTATTGACCCATGTCTTGAGAAGTAATTGGTGCCTCAATCACCATCGTAATATTTGTTAACCTGACTGTTGCAGTTTTTCATGCTGAAAAAGAACACTTGAGATCGCTTCTAGCAATGGGTTACAGATCTGTGATACTGCTAACCATAGTAATCAACATCTGCCATAAAATTGGTACGTCTTTTAAAATAAACAGAGATCGTTGATAATTATTATAGGCTACTGACTGACGGGTGTTGATAATAATTCTCAGATTTTCATAATGTGCCCAAACCTTGACAAAATAATTTGTAAAGAATTTGATGTTACATTTAAAAAACTAATTATTGATGGCATAACTATATATATATATATATATATATATATATATATATATATATATATATATATATAAGGTAACTTACTTGATATCATTAGACCTACTTCGCCCTCGAGTAGGCCTACCTATAGTACCTAATGCAGAAACCATCCGTTAATACATCATAATGAATCCGTTACTGATAAAACACGGTAATTAAATAAAGCTTGAAACTATAATAGCCTAATAAAAAAAGGTAATAATAATAATAAAGATCAATATCATAATATTATTTTGATTAAAAAAATAGCCTACTAATAATGATAAGTGGACTTCAGTGGGGACGAATCGCTCGGTCTATTATAGTTCCAGAATTTTTATATTAGGATAGCTTTTAACAACCTGAGGGATCATAATGTGCCTCGGGTAATAAATTTAAAAAGTTAATAAGAAGTAATAATGATTAATAATAAATTAATAATGATAATCATCATCAGCGTCACATTTCATACTGACACACCGCGGTATGATTGCAGCACAGGGCTTCTTTCCTTTCCCATCCTCCATGGAAGTATTATGGAACTGCACATTTTGTGTACAACTGCACGTTGAAAAAGCCCTGTTGCAGCAGTAGGCTATAATACTAGGCTATGATAGACACGTGATCGCAAGTTAGGAGTAGAATTTAGCTGCTGGGCGGCCAAGCAAGGCGTCCACCATTTACTGTTGTTCATTTGCCAATGTCATCAGTCGAATAAACATAGGCTAATAACTATTAGATTGCGTATTTGCGTGCATTTCAGATTCAAAGCTGATTGCGATTCCTCAAGACACTGAAGTGAAGATAAACGATTCGATTTATATGAACTGTTCTACGTCTCTTCAAGCAAGTCATGTCCAATGGCGTCATGGCAGCAATTATGTTTATACCGCAATAGGCATTTTTGAAACTTATAGCGACAGGTTTTCGGTCGAAATTAACGCATCGAGAGGAGACTGCAATTTAATTATTCGTTCAGTTCAACCATCAGATGCCGGAACATACGAATGCGCAGAAGATGAAGGGACTGGAGAAAAATGTTCGGCTCATCTCATAGTTTTAGGTATGTTCATTGTCCATGTCAAGATATTGTTCTCTTTCGAATCTTATAAATAACGTCAACTAAGAATAAGATCAATCACTACAGCCACCATGAATCTAGTCATTATTCATTACGAGCATTTGCATAGCGCCTCTTCAACCATTGTGCAAACAAGTAAAACTGTCTTAAGACGAAAGAGAGAGAGAGAGAGAGAGAGACAGACAGACAGACAGACAGACAGACAGACAGAGAGACAGAGAGACAGACAGAGAGACAGAGAGAGATACAGAGAGAGAGACAGAGAGAGAGACAGAGAGACAGAGAGAGAGAGAGAGAGAAAGAGAGACAGAGAGAGAGAGAGGGAGAGAGGGAGGGAGGGAGAGGGAGAGGGAGAGAGAGAGATACAGACAGACAGCAGACAGACATACAGAAGACAGCGACAGAGAGACGGAGGGAGACAGAAAGAGACAAACGAAAACGAAGTCTAAGTCGAGTTTCATGCGCAAGTTTTCAAGCTGTAGGTCTACCCTGATTTTCTTCTTTCCTAGAACCATTGAGTTATTGAACTCATTGAAGAAAAGTCTTTAAAATGTTATCAGCCCTATTGTATTTTAGATGACGATCCTGTCTGCAAATCCAACATGCATTCAGATGGAGTCATTGGACCAAACAGTTGCGGCATAGAGCCAGAGGAAGTTGAACTTTCATGCAGCATAAAATACTACGGCAACATTCCTCCTGTCCTTCAATGGAAACCGAGTGGAAATAATCAGTCAGTTATTGCAGATGGCCTGTTGAATATTACCTACAGCGCTAAGGAGGTCACAAACACATTGACGATGAACAGCACACTGGGTGTGATTAACTCTTCGTATATTTGTCAAACAACGAGAACCTCCGACAAACACTACAGCTGCTCTTCTGACGCCATAAACATTCTATGTAAGGGCACCTCTTCATGCGTGTAGGCCTAATATTATTTTGGAAGACTTAGAGATTCCAATTTTTTATGAAAACCATACGACGCTAATCAACTGATGTGCTGATTGACTGACTTCGTTGCAGAAATTGTGGTAGGCTACCATTGTGGATGAAGGCGCATTAAAAAGTCTCATGTGTGTGGGCCCTGTGGGGGGCATACATACAAAATTTATATACAACCATAATTATTAGGCCTATATGCGCAATTGCGCATGCATACATATACGTTCATTTATAGGTTACATAAATAATAATTATTACCCATATAGTGCCACATACATAGACCTACGAATGTAGGCCTACATTATGTAGAACAAGGTCCAGACTAAACCGATATTCTCGAAAACAAAGCTAATTATAACAACCGGATATTCATTAGCTGACTTTTCATGATATCTAGGCCTACATTACAATTGTTTGCGGCGTGTTCGCAAAACATCCAGTGAACAACATTTGCACATTCCTAAAAGCTTAGGCCACACATAGGCCTAGTCAGTGGTTGCTATCAATTCATTCAACCTCCATAGGCGTGTTCTACGCCGGTAGGCCTACAACATAAGCAAACATTTTGAAATAAACGGTTATAGGCCTATTAGATTATTATTATTTAACTCACATTAAAAATTTTATAGGTCTACTTTTTTATTATCAGCAGATTATAATTAATTTTTAGGAGTTTGAAGCGGCATTGTGTTTTATTCAATTTATTCAGACGTGTTTAGCAGCGAAGTCACAGTAAACATGACTGTGGATGATAAAGTCAATTGTTTCGCAAACACCAGTCAATCATGCAGCTACAAATGGAAATGGTTCAGTGGTGATGATTCCATCACAGAATCAGATGATCAGAATTTAAAACCTAAGAAAGTTGGATGGTATCGATGCGAAGCAACGTGTTCAGTCGGGAACAGACCATGCACAGTGGAGGTCATGTATGCTGAGGTTTCTTCAAGTGACGTTGAGTCAGTAGGTCTACATGCTGAAGTGATTTCGGATGAGGGTGAGAGGGATTCAGTACAAACTATTGCGAGATCTTTGTGGTCCAACGAATATTAGGCCTATTATTCGATGCCATCGGTGCGTAGCCTAAGTTGTTGAACCTGACACGATGTTAGGCTACTTTTTAAGATGAACATTTTTCAGATAAGATCCGTTGATTACGGTAGCAGCTTACAAACTATACTGTTTCTCGTACGGAATAGCATAGACTTTATTTCATCCCAAATTAAAGCTTTGTGGTTATAATTTTAAAACTTGTTCGTTTTCTGTACACAGCCTAGATGATTAATAAACCGTCTTTCATAATTGGGCTGGATGGGACTATATTATAGGCTACGTGATAGGCTATACAAAAATATCATTTATTAAAACTACATAATTATATGCAGTTATAATAGGCTAGTTGAGATAAGCTTATATTTAGGCTAGCAGTTGCACGAACTAAGTAAAAGGTCAAGGATTATTTTTCACACGATTTATATTGTCTTGTTTTATTTAGCGAGAAAAAATACCATGTGACAGCACTCCGATCATTTTAATTGTAGTTGCTAGCAACAAGAAGATGCTGATATCGCTGGTGCTGCTGGTTGTACCAATGGCTATAATGGTTATCGGTATAGGCAAATACAGATTCAAGAGACAAAGTACGTAAATCCGTTTCTAATACTGTAGACGCTTCCATTGTTATTCACACGAACAGCATTGACGTTTTATATCTACATTCTGCTGCAACTCACTATTTGCTCGGCTTCCCAAAGTTCGCTTATCCTCCCTTCAGTCAGTTATGAACTCAGCAGCCGTCTACGTCGCTACTCCCACATTTCTACCTACATGACTGATGTTCTTCGCTGGCTTCCCGTTGCCTCTCGTATCCAATTCAAGGTACTGCTCTTAGTTTCAAAAACTCAAACTAGACAAGCTCCCAAATACCTTTGTGACTTGATGCATAAACCGCTCTCTGCAGTCTCTTCGCGGTCTCTCCGGTCGGCTGATCGACTTGATCTATTGGTTCCAAGGACAAGGACTGCCATGTCCCAACACCGTACCTTTGCCGTTGTAGGCCCTTCTTTGTGGAATGACCTCCCTCCCACTATCCGTAGTAAGATCTTTCTGGGGTGTCATCTTCAGCCCTTCGCTACTTGAAGTCTTTTATTTCCTCGGAGCTGTCACGCTGAGAGCGCCTCTGAATAGCTAGTCTGTAAGAGGCGCTTTATAAATGTTCATATACCATACCATACTACTTGAATTAGTTTATCCATGTGCTCAAGACAGTCTTGAATTTCTGAACAGGACACAGTTTGTAGAAATTGTTTAAAATGGTCCACAACCCGTACAAGAACTACTGCTACTGCTAATACTATTGCTAATACTACTACTACTGCTACTACTACTACTACTACTACTACTACAGCACTACTACTACTACTACTACTACTACTACTACTACTACTACTACTACTACTACAACCACCACCACCACCAATCCACCATAATGTACTAATTGCTTCACACAACTAAAACTAATGTAAATTAGTCACATTAGTCGTCCTCGACCCCGGTGATTATTATTATTATCATTATTATTATTATTATTATTATTATTAATTGTTATTATTATTATTATTATTATTATTATTATTATTATTTAGCCTTGTCAATGAGATTTTTCACATTTTATTGCTTAGGCCAGCAAGAAATCGGAAAAACTCAGCGTGATGCAGAAGATCTGGAACTACAACGGCATAGTCCACTTGGTAGGCCTATCGGTTGCACCTTAAGCTCAGTTATGGGCCTATGCTTTAAAATAAGATTTAGGTGTATTCAGTGTTATCGTCTTCATGTATGCTATATAATAATATCTTATTTATTGAAACAATTCGGTTGACAATCGCTTCACGGCACTTGAGATGTCCCATCTCTTCGACGGCTTTCTTTCGATCTCATTTCTCTCAGGCCCAAAACGCGCCTGCCTGCAACGATAAGCTTAGTCGTCAATGCAAGTCACATTAATATCGTGAGAACGGCCACACCTACATGTACATCGCATGACCCACTATCAATATTATTTGAAATTATACCGCCCGATGACATAACATCTGTCGGTCCTACTGAGTTCGTCTCAGTATTGCTCATCCTATGTATGTATGCATGCTACAATCGCCAATGCATTGACTAGCATGCGAAACTCGAAGGCGATCGAGTTGAATTTAGTGGACACTGGACACTGTGGACAGTCTTCAACTAGTCGTTTTTTGTAGCCGACAAGGGCCACCACAGCCGCCTCCATTGGCAATGGCGAAGATGTCACAAATGGCGGATCCTAATGAATCAGAATGGCCGACCGGGAAGCCCGTAACGTCAAGTTATACGCGATCGCGCAGGCGTTACACTGTAATTCTATATGCAATACAATCATCTATGCGTCAAGTCAAGTGCTATTTCTATGTATTTGCTCGTAATCTAAGTAGGCTAGAACCTATGCTTTTCTTCCACTGAGCTGACATCCGTTTCGTTTAGAGCAATCATCATAGACACCGATGTCTTACACTAATTCGTTTCGTATAATTCTATTCTCAGAAGAGTGAAAACTTTTCTTACAAAACCGATTGTCATTTTCATTTAAAATAAGAATTTTAATGATTTTAATTTTTGTTTTCAATGTTTCCGTTTTCAGACGGACTGCCAGAGAAATATAAATCGGAACTAGTTTTTGTTAAGACGGTAAAAACAGAGGCCGCAGAAGACGCAAAGAAATCGATCTTTGGATTGACGATATTAGACAACGAGTTGTTTGTTCTGAGTGAAAGGAGTTCAAAAGTTGAAGTCTACGATACGATGAAATTCACTTTCAGTCGTCAGATGGATTTGAAGGATTTAATTGATCCGTGGGACATAGCATCCTGCCACAAAAATAAATGTCTCTACATCTTCGATTTCAAAGGCTATCAGAAGGTGAATGAGATCCTAAGGGCTGGCCCAAAGGGAAAGTTAATGAAGAAATGGGTAACAGGATACGATCAAGGATGGGGTTTGTCTGTCACAGATGAATCGAATGTCATTTTGACTGTTTCTGACAGAAATGCATTTATTGAATATTCACCAGATGGAAACTTGATCCGTGAAATAAATCTATCAGTCGAAGGCATTCAATGTCCAAGGCATGTTATAAAACTGACCAATGGTCACTTCGTGGTCAGTCATAGCGATGATACTGATGATCTGCATAGAGTGTGTGTTGTGGGTGCAGATGAAAAACTAAAGAGCTCGTTCGGTGGAAAATGTGGATCCGCCGTTGGACAAATGAATGAACCATTTCATTTGTTCGTCGATGGAAATGGATTCGTGATGGTCGTCGATCGAAAGAATAGTCGAATTTTGTTATTGGGTTCAGATTTGGACTTTAAGAGAGTAATTCTCTCAAAAGAAAAGCATGGATTACGGCGTCCGATGAGAATTCTTCTGGATGAGTCAACTGGTCGAATGTTTGTGGCTGACAACGAATGGGGCTGTGAAGGAAGGATTTTGATATTTAAGTTTCGTGTAAGTAGCCTATTATGCGACAAACAAAGAGAATTGTTATTTTAAGTTTCTAAGTGATTACAATTTAGCGTTTTCTTAAGTGAAGATTATTGATATATAAAGTTAATAGGCCTATTCACTTTTGGCTGTCATTTCCATTTTTGGAACTTATAATAGGCTAAGCTTAGTTTTGTTGCTGCAGGACATCGCTGGTTTTAAAACTGAGACCAACAAACAGTCTTCTGCAGCTTTAACCCTTTAACACCGAGAAGGTAGTAAATGGTATGGGAAATCCTATACCCTCCGGTTTTAAAGGGTTAACGACTACTACTAGGCTACTACTGCTGCTGCTACTGCCGCAACTGCTGCTACAACTACATTACTATTCTCTTCTATTGCTCACTCCTGCTACTATTACAACTTCTGATGCTTCTTCTGCTATTGACCCTGCTGTTGCTACAATTAACTAAGCTTTCTAGTAAACTAATGAACGATAATTGTTGTTGTTATTGCATATCAGCAAAACTTAGAGGGGGATGGCAATATTCCGGAGAGGCAGAAAGATGACGTTTTCCCCCGGACCATTAGGCCTAATCGAGATCCGCTGGAACAAATCTGACATTTCTGGTCAATCATGGGTTACGTCCGTCGTCCGCCTTCGAAATTGACTTCAGTCCTGCTCTGCTCCCTGCACCGCTTGTCTCTGAGGCGACCACCACAAAGGCCTCTGTGATGGTAAAAAATATAAACACAAGATAACAATTATTGTTACTCTAGGATTTAAGGTTGGACAAAAAACCTGCTTTTTACAATCAATGTAAATTGCTTGCAAATCTCGACATATAGACCTAGAATTTTCTATCAAAATTCTCAGGTAGGCCCCTCATATCTAGCATAATGACGATGCAGTGTTCTTTTTCTGTAGAATCTAGCAAAATAACATGTTTGATCTCATGTATAGACTGCGATGTATGCTATTCTCAAGAGAGTCGATGTTAAGTGCAACCACAAGTTTTCATGCGATATTAATTTTAGGCCTACTTCTTTCCGCTGTTTTAAAATGGAGAACTTACAATTAACCAAGTTTTATATAAATATAATATGAAAAGAGGTGATTTTAAAATATTGGTCTTGCTTGTGTATTAGATTTTGTTGATATTCCTGAAATAAAAATCGTCACTTGAACATTATAACCTAGGATTGGTTGCTACAGGATATTTCAAAAGACGATAGTGACTTTCTGGAGAATTGTTCAAATTGTCCTGATCATTGTAATATCATAACACACTGGCACATTACCTTTACAGTAATTTTTTTGAGGTTTTGGTATCCTGCAATTGCTGATGATTTCGCATTGTCTTGATTTCACCAAAAGTAGGCCTAGGTCCCTTCCAAAATGGCAAATACCTGGCGGTGGCCGGTGGGGGATGATAGTCTATTTTAATGTGTTGACAATAATTGATCTAAAAATGAACACGAGCGATTTTGTTCAGGCTATAAGAAGTTAAACATTTCTGTGATTCAACTTGATTTACATTCCTAATCTTAGATGATTAGGGAAAATATATCTCGGCTTCTCATCATAGATTATGAAAATATAATGTCCCTAAAGTAGCCTATCTTGAATCTTGATTTGCTGATGATCAAACATTTTTCTTAGGTGGCCAATCAAATTTGAAACAAAACGAAACTGTTGTGCAGCAAATGCAATAATTTTGGATGAACGAGCCAAGAATGTCAACAGCCAAGGCTCCAATTCCCTCCAAGGTATCGAAATGGTCTTCATAGTGTCAGCAAGTCTAAAACGCTTTGAGAGAACTGTGAAAAAGTTCAAACGGCAAAAAATATAGTGGAGGTTACATGTAGGCCTATTAAGGCCACAAAGTCATAAAAGGGTTGTAAAACAGAATGCACGATGAGCTTACCGAAATCACGTGTTTGACAGAGCGAATACTAAGGGTATTATTGTCTCTGACCGTTGTCCGATGACTCAACCTTTTTCACGGGCGTTTCGCACTGGGAGCAACTTTGAAGCTTTAGATAAATCTGTCAATAGGCCTACAACACAGCGAATCATAAAGTTAGATGAGACTAAGAGAATTCGCGTGAATTGAATGGTCTAATCTACTGTTAGGTGAACAATTCCAACCTGGGCGGAGGCTTGGTCTAGACGTTAAATGTAAACGAGCGACATTTTTTAATCGTTTGGTCGAAATTTCCTGAAAACATACCATTTTGTTTAGTCATTCGGTCATTTGGTCGGAAATCTGTTCTTATAACGTTACCGGTATTTTCTCCGATTAACCATAATTATAGCCTACTTGTTCTAACTCTTAAGTGTTGGGGGGCAAATGCATGGACAGTCCCCCACCACAAACATTGAGGGGACCGTCCCTCTGCCTCCTACGTCTCCGCCCATGCAATGCATTCCCAGACACCAATAAATGACAACGAACGTGAACTCGGTGATAACAAAATAAACTTGTTCAACGATGTGTGACTTCAGTCGAAATACATTTGCAAGCATCATCTCGCTAGAAGTTTGTATAAAACCACTTCATGCCTGCAAGTCATGTGTGTGTGTTTTTGTGTGAGTGCGTGGGTGTGTGTTTCTTCACCCGCATTTTGATGTCGTCTCAGCACTTCGCAAAAGTTCGCATACAAAAGACTCTTCAATCAAACTGAGTCGTTTGCTATAATTATTTACACTTGCATAACATTGTGCAAGTATTTAGGCCTACACCTATTTAAATTCAGATAGGCCTATAGGCCTACTTGTAGACCTGACTTCTGCATTATGTCTTTGCACGGATGATAAACAGAAGCTATAATCTACATGTACAATTCAAAGAAGCAGGTGTTTGTAAATGATCTAACCTGATCTATTCGTTTAAAATTTATCAAGGTCGAAGTCCTGTAAAGCGGTCGCTAGAGAAACATCGTCTGCATTTTTATCTTATAAACCCTTAACCACGAGACAGTCATGGTGGCCTCCACTTCAATACCAACTCATACAACACTGTCTTGTTGGAGTTTGCTTGTTATAGGCGGTTATTGTTGTATTAAGGATACGTCGGGATTAAGCACGATCATACTTGAAGTTCAGTTTTGACAAGGTTGAGCAACAGTAGGCAAAGCTACGATAGATCTACCTTACGCAGCAGCTCCTATCAGAAGAATATTAGTCAATAGATTGCATGGTCTACATGATCATAACAGCAAGGATATACAGTACATACGAGATGGTCCTTGTGATCTAGTTCAAAAGTGATTCATCGTTGACTACACAGAAAAGGCAGATGAACCACTTTAGAACTAGATGAGATTTAGAGCCAATGCAATTCCATAATGGGCGCTATTAGCCCATCCCTCGTAGCTCCCTACCTCCTCATTCCCTCCCTTTCTCCCAGCTTGCATCCATGCATCCAACCATCCGTCCATGCATACATACATACATACATACATAAATACAAACGTATATAAATGCATGCATGCATACATACATACATACATACATAAATACAAACGTATATAAATGCATGCATACATACATGTACATACATAAACACAGACGTATAATATGCATGCATGCATGCATGCATGCATGCATGCATACATACATACATACATACATACATACATACATACATACATACATACATACATACATACATACATACATACATACATACATACATACATACATACATACATACATACATACATACATACATACATACATACATACATACATAAATACATAAATACATGCATGCATACATACATACATACATACATACATACATACATACATACATACATACATACATACATACATACATACATACATACATACATACATACATACATACATACATACATACATACATACATACATACATACATACATACATACATACATACATACATACATACATACATACATACATACATACATACATACATACATACATACATACATACATACATACATACATACATACATGCAAACATAAATACATTTAAAGTCACAATTTCTAAAGCGTTGCATCGTTCCTGCTTACCTACATACAATGCCGTACAATATAGACACAGGCCTACTGCCCTACTTGCACATACGCTCGCATTCACATACATAAACTGATACGCATAATTACACTGATAGCCTACACATAGGTGCTCATAAATACGATATGTAAGTCGAGCAAAATATTAACAAAACTGCTGAAATGACTTATGACCAATAACTCTTATACATGTAGGCTACACTTTTTAAAATTCAGACTTTTTGAATTTTACAAAGAAATGACAGTCACTGTGGGTGTTCGAGACGTCACAACCGACAGCGTTTTAACTTCGCGTCTCAGAATACGGTAAGCGCATTACAAAGTTGACTCGCATAATGAACTCAAGGATTTGTCTATTTACTTTAAAGGTTTGGATTATCAGTTTGCCAGAAATATTAAGCAGCGGCATGCTCTTCATTTTTTAAATAAAGCAGCTCTTCTGCTCTTGTTGGAATTGCACCATTAGCGGCACCACCGCTGTTGGTCACCGCGAAACATTTATATATAAGGCACAACTTCTATAGTAGCGTCAGATCGCAGATTTTAGTCGTCTGCTGAAGAGTAGGCTGATTGAAGTAGTTGCTTATGCATCAGCACTACAGCGTTCTGCAACACAAAAGCAAAGCACAAGAGACGGTCCTTGGCTACTGGGTTCATCAGTCGACGTAAGTTGAATCTTCACTTGATATTTAAAGTGTTTTCTTTCATCAGCTTGAAATGGTCTCAATTGAATATCTTAAAATTATCCCACAAGACTGTTAGCATTATAAATAAAATAAACTTATCACAATGTCTGTCGTTGGTTTCAATAATGTGGTTAAAACATAAATTATTTTTGAACAAACTGCTTGAAGATTATGAGTTCCACCAATGTCTTTCCCAACTCAGATCTAGTTTACACTGATGTGAGCAATGAGCATCGCCTTGCATTGTTGCGTGGATGTCCTGGAATAATCGCTTTTCGAATTGCAGTGGTGAAAATTGCAGTGTACCCCGATACTCAACAGGTATAATTAGCCTGTTATGTCTTTCAAAAAGTAGTTTATGAGTGGGCTTGTTTCTTGTACCAGTTATGAAGTGGGTGGGAGGAACATAGAATAGGAATGCAGATAGGAATGCAGGTAGGATTTTGTTGTGATGTTTGCGCAAAAATTGACACGTTTGGATGAAGTTACAATCTGTCCTTCATGCCGCGACTCGCATGATTGGCTGTATATCGAAGTTCTGGCATAGACCTGCAACCCCCTACATGTAGGCCTATGTCAGGTTTTTGTATACTGGAATAACTGCACTGGCTGCCTATGAACGAATGTGTCGACTTTAAGATGCTATTGCTCATGCGTAATTACCTAGCATAATAATCAATTTATTGTATCTCTGTGTGTTAGTGCTAGTCTTTCCAGGGCGCAGATTCCTTCGCCCTGCCACGCAAACTGACCATGTAGTTGTTACCTATGCTGTAACTTCCATAGCGCTGCATAAAAGCTTCGTTGTAGTCTGGAATGCTACCATTTATAGCAATTTTGTGATAAACGTCTTGGTCTTTCAGTGCCCCTTACCCCGCAAACGTTTGAAACCATTCTCTTCGATCGTGGTCTGGTACTGTCAGGTCGGGAACGTCTAGGAGGAGTGTGTATTGAAATGGTGCTATCACAAAGTTATGACTCTGTCTAGCCTACGATTACGATGCATGCATACATAGGCCTAAAATTAATACGTGCAATGTCGTACATGTGGGCATATACACGAAATGTACATAAGCCTATAATGGTTCATTTTCTTTCAGACGCAGCAGAATTATAGAAGTGGATCGTAGAAGACAGAAATGTCTGTTCCTACTTCTCTTCGTCTGTTGACCTGCGCTGTCCTGATGTGTTTGTTACCTGCATACAACTCACAGACCATCAGCCCAAGTGAGTCCGTCATTACTCATACTATGTCTTTTACTGATAATAATCATTGTCGCTTTCCCAGCAGGTCGTCCGGAAATACTTTATGAAACGCGGCAGAGGATTGAGTTTGTAATACTTCCGTGCGGAGACTAGGATGATAATAATTATTATGAAGCCGTGAGCAGCAGCAGTCAGTATGTGCAAAATTCAAGAATTGCAATGGTGGCGATGATGACGGCGGTAATGGTGGTGGTGGTGGCGGTGGTGGCGGTGGTGGAGGTGATGGTAATGGTGGCGGTGGTGGTGAGTTACTTGCCAACACCACCATTACCGCTCTCATCAGTTTTATGCTACTACCTCCAGCGCCACGCAGTGTCACTACTGGGGATGTTGCGTGGCATTGGATGTATAGGCCTATAGGCCTAGTAAAACTAAAATGACAGTGTTAGTTTCATGAATAGAATAGTCTCCAAATACTCCTAATCCCTGCATAGCACTTTTATTAAGTGACACCAGGTCCTTTCCGATCGGTTGAATATTAGTAAACCCGGATATACGTTATTACGTTATACCCGTGACCAGATTACGACATTGATCATCACCTATTAATGGCCAAGGTGGAAATCAAATTGAACAAGAGCAAAAAGATCCATGTTATCTGTCAGTTGTCGGCGGAATCCGTTGGTTGGCTCCACCTGTGCGTGTGTGCCCACCAACGCTGACTCTTCCAGCTTACTGTGCATTGTTTGCTAACTTGTGTAACATTTCTGTTCTTAATGACACTTAACATCAAACAGGCCGGCGCAGAGAGCGCCTCTGAGTAGATTTCTTGAAGAGGCGCTAAATAAATTCTCGGAATGATTGAATGAATTAAAAGAAGACGAAAGTAAAATCTTATGGATTGCGCATTTGGGCATTTTTTGCATAATGTTTCAGACTGTGGACAGAACACGTTCGATAGCCTGAGAGGCAATATCAGCTCACCCAACTACCCCTACGCCTACGCAATCAACCAGTACTGCAGTTACAACATCGTCGCTCCATCGCTCAGCACGATCAAATTCACCTTCAACGCACTCGATCTCGAACAGGGGACTACATGCACTTACGATTATGTTCAGGCAAGTTTAAGATCATTGCTAACTCAAATAATTCATGTTGCTTTGGGAACGTAAGTTTACTGCATACCTTGTATATCTGACTTGATTCTTTCATTTCGGTACCGTGGCCTAGGTCCATTATTCCCTTGGAAACAATTATTGGGATTTTAAATGCAATTTTACAGGAGGATAGTAGTCTACATTTCTTGGATGACAATGAAGGTGACACAATGTGGAGATACGAAGAAGACCAAATAATTACAAGGGAAGACTTAAAGCAAACAGCAGCTGACTCGTGGTTGCTACTAGCCTACCAAATTCGTCAGCTAGCCTACGGGTCATCTCTCGCTCCGTATCGCAGGATGCTACCTCTACCCTTGTCCGTGCTTTTGTCACCAGCCGCTTGGACTACAGCTGCTCTATTCTAGTTGGTTTGCCTCTATTATTGATATCCCGACTTGACCGACTTGACACCCCGGCTAATTGGGCGAATCCCTAAATATGCATCTGTTTCATCTTACAAAATACTTACATGCATGATAAGCTACTCTATACTGGCTCTCTATCTCACAACGCATCGAATACAGAATTGCTTCACTGGTTTCGCGTTGTCTCCTTGGCTGTGCCCTGACTTATCTATGTGAACTCTGCTGTCCAATATCTTTTGTCCTGACTTGCAGAGCCCTTCGTTCTGACTCTAGCGGGAAGCCTTTGGTCCCGCGTGTTGAAACCTCAACCTGTCAGCGTCGTGTTTTCTCAGTTGTAGGTCCATTTGCCTGGAATAGTCTCCCGTTGGAGATGCGCCTGTTACCTAGAGTTTACTCGTCAGTGTTTTACAGCCTCTTTTAAACTTTCTTGTTTCACAGTAGTTGGACTGGGAGCGCGTCTGAGTGGATTTCTTGAAAGAGCGCGTTATAAATTCTTGAAATGAATGAATGAATGAAACAGCGATGAGACTAAACTAAGTCTTTTGGACATAATAATTATGCAGAGTAGATGATAGTAGAAAATAAAAGCCGTAAACGAGATGCCGTGGATGAGAATGGGCGGATGGGAAAACCTACCAGAGAATGAATGGATTGCATCAAGTACTGGTGTGAATAAGTTCTACAAAGTCTTCGAAATTGCAGTGGACATCTACGGGCCCTCGGCCTATTGAACCAGATGTTGATGATTCTTTTGAAACCGTGTAATTGGTTAGAGGTAGCAACAGCGGCGCCGCCAGGATTTATTTTCTGTACGCACAAGAATTTTTCTGCCTACGCACAACTTGCACAAAATAATACGCCCCTATGAAGCGAACAGCGATCGATACAAGCTTATAATTATAATATTATATATATATCAGTGGCGGCACCAGGATTTTTGGTTTGGGAGGGGGGGGTGAAGCCCTAAGTCCTTCCTCCCTCCCAGGGGTGCAACTATAGAACATTGCAAGCGCCGAAGGCGCGAAGCTGCGAGTGCCGAAGGCACGAAGCCCTTACCGACTAGGGGGCCTGAGGGAGCGTCGTAAGCTCCCCAGCGGGGTCTGGGGCCGAGCCCCAGCCACCAACGCATTTTTAGCTCTGTTGACCTCAACTGGAGCCAATTTTAGGCTCTTTTTTGACAGCTATTTATGCATGAAAATTCATGAAAAAACGGGGTCTGGGGCGGAGCCCCATCCACCAACGCATTTTTAGCTCTGTTGACCTCAACTGGAGCCCTTTTAAGGCACTTTTTGACAGCTATTTATGCATGATAAAATCATGAAAACAACGGGGTCTGGGGCGGAGCCCCAGCCACCAACGCATTTTTAGCTCTGTTGACCTCAACTGAAGCCATTTTAGGCTCTTTTTTTGACAGCTATTTATGCATGAAAAATCATAAAAACGGGGTCAGAGGCGGAGCACCAGCCACCAACGCAGCCCTTTTAAGGCTCTTTCTTGACAGCTATTTATGCATGATAAAATCATGAAAACAATGGGGTCTGGGACGGAGCCCCAACCACCAATGCATTTTTTAGCTCTGTTGATCTCAACTGGAGCTCTTTTAAGGCTCTTTTTTGAAAGATAATTATGCACGATAAAATGATGAAAACAAGTACAAGACAACTACAGGCGTATAGCCCCGTCAGCCAGCCGGCGGGCTGCCAGGGCCGTGTTTAACATAGGTTCATTCGGTGCACCGCACCGAATGCCCCTGAGTCGAGAGTTTTGTTGCCATTGGTCAAAATGTCTTTTGCGAGTCTCAGTGTTACCTAAACCTTTTGTAAAATCAGTACGTGTACGAAAACATTAATTTCACTAAATTCACCGACCGCTGCTTGCTTATATACTGACCCGCCACAGCCGACAAACCACGTAGGCTAGCATAATTGTTGAGCAGCGGATTTGTGTAAAATTACTAATTTTGTAAGACTGCCGAATAGCACTTTGCCCCTCCTGCAACATTTTGCACCAACACTAGAAGAACCTTAAACACGACCCTGCGGGCTGCATATGGTGTACATAACCTCATCACGGGACGGTGGCATGTTTGGCATAATATTATATTCTGTGTATTCTATTAGGATAAGCACTCTACGCTATGATTACATAGTTGATTTCATTTCCGTTGGTCACTGTCTATCTTTCTTTTTCGAAGTTAGCAGTTGTAGAGATTTTCCTCGTTTTGTTTTTGGGGGGGACTGAGCCGTCGATAGAGGGGCATAGCCCCCCTGCTGCCGCCGCCACTGATATATATATATTATATTATATATGTGTAGATTATAAAATTTCAATAGATTCAATAGAATTTCATCGTTTATAATATTTTACGCGTTAATTCACATTTTTTATAATTTTTTTAGCCTTTCCGCGCTGTACGCACTTGCGTAAGTGCGTACGCCTAACGGCGCCCCTGGGTAGCAATCACGAAATCAACTGTTAATAATAATAATAATAATAATAATAATAATAATAATAATAATAATAATAATAAGACTATTTATATAGCGCCGTAGCTCGGCCGAGGCCGAAGGAAAGGGCGCTGTACACGGGATAACATGTTACGTACTGTCAATAACTATACGATTGTTTAAATAGGTAAGTTTTGAGACTGGATTTAAATGTCTCCAGAGATGGTGCCATCTTCACATGGTCAGGAAGACTGTTCCATGCAGTTGGTCTCGACACTGTTGCAGATTTGATTTCCCAAAAAACAGGTCAGAGATTGAAATGAGCTGAATCCAAAATACGATGGAAATTGCTGTTTCAATGTAAATATTAGACTGTGACATAATTATAGCTATTTATATTATGCTTCTAATCTAAAAAGTTTTGAATATTCCACATGAACAGTTCAGTTGTAACAACAGCCGACCAATGAGGTATTGCGGTTCTGGATATCGGGCAGATTTGATCTACAAGCCGTGCTCCAGTGTTGTCGTGACATTTCGTAGTGACGGAGCCCGTACAGGCATCGGATTCTCAGTGTCCTATAATATCGAACCCATTAGTAAGTATGCATAGCATATTCAAGGTTGTTTCCTGTTGCGCATTTCTTGTGTCTGTAAGCTTGTGAATGTATGCCTAGGTGCACTGTATAGGCTATGTGCATATATTAAAAGTAGATTTTACTCATTTTAACAGGATTGTATCATCTAATTATGATAATAAATAATAACAGTATAACCATGTAGGCCTAATAGTAAATAATCGCACGGTATATTATAGGATAATAGTTCATGTAGTATGATGTTACCAAAAAAATAGTTTTTATGCAAAAATTATATGTACAGTGAGTTATACTCGTTGCAACATGATAGTATCATGTATTATAATAGTATAATGTCATTATAATCATGTGGTAGTAAATAATATCACGGTAAATTATAACCCTATCATGCACATCGATGACGAGAATAGCAACTAAAACCTAATAGGCCCTATCATTTTGTCAAAATTTTCTTGTCGGGAAAATTTTAATCCTGGAGGGGAGGAAGTTCTCCCCCCATCCCGAGACGTCTAGATTAAACACTGAAGAGTATCACTATTTCGTGCGCTCAATGGAGGACAAAATTGCGATTTCACACATCAACCTTTGTCTTGCTTTGCGCGATGAAGTCGTCGCTTGTTTACTTCCTCTCTCTCTTACACTTAGCCAACTTAATTAATTAATTATCTGTATTATGATAATTTATACTTTTTTCTGCAGGATGCAACGGTGACTGCACTCCTGTGGCCAACAGCTACGGATACTTCTGCAGCTGTGATATCATCCAGACTACCGTCATTGAAACTTCTAACAGCTACTGCCCCTACGGCTGTACTACTAGTGCACCAGCCTACTGTGCATGCAGCAACCCAGACGCCACCCCACTCATGTCAACATCCACCACAACCCCTTCGATGGCCGAATATAATTCATGTAATTAACTCGTGGTGTCCTACACATTCGTATTAAAATTGATGCAAAGTTACTATGGAGACTCAATGGGTCAAACATTAAATAAGTTTACGCAGACAATTCTAACGGAATTCTGAAGGGTGGGCTGGTGGCTCAATCCCAGAATAACCAAACTGATTGATTTAGGGTTCTAAAGTGTCTGAAGGGCTAAGCTTTAAAATTCTTCATAAAGCGTGCCTGAAAGACTCTGCCGAAGACAACAGCTTATTCAAGAACAACTAAGAAAAAGGGAGGCGGCATAGTAGCAGTAGTAGTTCTAATAGTTGGTGTTAGTTGCTTTGGTACTTTGTTGCTGTGCGATTTGTCTATCATCACGACCAATAATTCACCTACTAGTGGAAGTAGGTCTCTATGAAAATAAATTGGCATATTGGTGTATTGTCTCTTTTATATTATGAATTTTCAGACTGTGGACAGAGCACGTACACTGCTTCGACAGGTAATATCACTTCTCCGTTATATCCAAGAAATTACCAAAACAATCAGTTCTGCAATTACGTCATCTACACGTGGTCGGTCAATACGATCAACTTCACCTTCAACGTACTCGGTCTGGAATACCAGAATGCCTGCACCTACGATTGGATTGAGGCAGGTTTAATTAAGATAAAACCTAACTCATAATGTAATGTATACTGCTTTCCTATGATAATAAAATTATTACCTTGCTTAGGCCTATCTGACTAGATTCTTTCAGAATGGTATTCGTCTGAAGCCGTGTTGTCCGGCAAAGATAGCAAGATAATCACGAAGCCAGTCATTTTGGCTTCCTAAAAATGTGTCAGAGACTTAAATGACCGGAATAAAAAATAAATAAAAAATGATAAAAAACAGACATTCCGTTGAGCGAGGTCGGATTCTTCTGCAGTTTCGCAACATTCCCCAAGCATGTTTAACCATGAAACAATTATATTGAGTTATACCTAGCCTACATGTATTAATGTCATGATTAAAATTCATAAACGTTTGCGATTTTCTACATGAACAGTTCACTTGTGAGAGCAACTCAATCAGCCGACCAATCAGGTATTGTGGCTCTGGATATCGGGCGGAGTTGAGCTTCAAGATGTGCTACCGTGTTCTCGTCGCATTTCGCGCTGACAAAATTAGTACACGCATCGGATTCTCAGTGTCCTATAAGATGGAACCAATTAGTAAGTATCCTGTTACTTTCTGAAGGCATTATTCTACCTTACATTGCTGCGCATTTCACTGTCTCTGTTACAGTAGTCTCTTTGTGTATATGACTGAAAGTGCGTGTGTGCGTGCATGTTTGATTTACTCTGCTGTCTCTAATTTCTCAAAATACTTTAATCTGTCTGAAGTTCTTCTCCAGAGCGATTCGTTACGCAAAACTACTATACTCTACCTGGATATTCAAACTCAATTCATCCAATCTTACCCCATCCTTAAAATATTATAGACTTTGGTCTTCATAACGCTTAATGGGCATAAACATATTTACGGTCTATCACGCAAGTAGGCCTACAATATATATATATATATGTAGGCCTATATATATACATACAAACACAGACTTGCCAGACACAGATTGTACTATATAGCCTACAATCATACACACAATACATGCGGTGTAATATAATATGTACCGTAATTTTAATAATATTAAATGCAATCATACACACAATGCATACGGTGGTATTAATATTTAGAAGCCAGTTCTTGGCGCTCTTGTGCCGGATAGGCTTTCTCTACCGTGCGATTTCATGGGGAGAAGCACACATTACTGATAGAAAACAGAAACAGTTTAAATGTGAGATACTAATGTCATTGTCTCTGACAGTGAAGTTCGTCAATTTAATTATTTTTTAAACGAAGAAATAATTAAACAACAAAGCGCCTCGTTATTTCTTGTGTTGGAGAAGTTTAGAAATTTATAATAATTCCATCAACAACTTTAATACAATTGGTTTTAAAATGATGATCTGCTTATTTTTTCTTTCGTTTCTTCTACATTTACCTAATATCTGTATAGCAAATAATAATTTTTTCTCTCAGAATGCCAAGGTAACTGCAGTCCTGTGATGGCCGCCGGAGGATACAACTACAACTGCACCTGTGATGCCAATCAGTCTCCTTACGTCGCTCCACCTTACGACCAATGCCCCAACGGCTGTTTCATTTCATCCTCATACTGTGCATGCAGTGCACCACCGACCAACTCATCCATGTCAACATCTGCAGCATCCATGTCAACATCCACCACATCGACGTCAACATCTACCACAACCACGTCAACAACTAGGCCTACGACAACGGCCATTTACTATTCATGTACGTAATTCGTTGTGTACTTATTGTGCTACACTTTCAGATTCAAGTTATGCAGAATTACCGGTAGCCTACTCTACGATATAAATGGGCTAAACGATATCTATGCTATCGTGAAAAAACTAACAGATTTCTGAGCGAGTGTCTCAATCCCAGATTCACAGGCCTGATTGATTTGATTTAACGTTGTGTCTTTGGGGTGAAACTACTGCTTGTTGGCGTAAGCTTTAGAATTCATGTGGCAGTATTCATAAATTTCAGATTTCCGCAAAAACGTGTCTGAAGGACACCGCCAAAGACAATTGGCTATGGGCAGTTCCTAAACGCCGGGTTGGGTCAGAATGGGTCAAACGAAGAACAACATCAATCAATCAATCAATCAATTGTTCATTGTTACAGTACTGTAGCCAACCGCAGGTTCAAGAGCAAGTTAAGATCCCGCTACTTAGGGACACCCCAATATCAAATTAAATCAAATCTACATGTATTTATCTATTACTACAAGTAGATATAAAGAATATATTTTTTAAATCTATAAATAAAATATTATTGTGTATTACACTGTTGAAGCATTGTACATGACTTTTCAGACTGCGGACAGAGAACGTTCAACGGCACCGGGGGTGTTATTGCCTCTCCCAGCTATCCCAGCTATTACGGTAACAGTCAGTTCTGCAGCTATTACGTCGTCGCTACGTCGATCAGTACGATTAAATTCAACTTCAACGCATTCGGCATCGAGCAGCAAACTACATGCACCTACGACTGGATTGAGGCAGGTTCCAGAAACTCAAATAATGTCTGCAGCATTACAAAGATTTTAGTTTGATAATCTAAGTAATTCACTTAGATAAGTTAGATTAATATTTTATATTAAAAAAATCATAGAATTTCTTTGAGATGGCCAGATAATGAAGACGTCGTGACACTATTTTGGTGTAGTCAGAGATTTACGTTATATATCAGTGCATATTTTAAAATGATCATGAAAGAAGACTAATATCGAGATGATAATTTAAGAAATGCTTGTGATATTCTATCTGAACAGTTCACTTGTGAGAGCAACTCAATCAGCAAACCAGTCAGATATTGCGGTTCTGGTTATCGATCGGATTTGATCTTGAAGCCGTGCTCCCGTGTTCTCCTGACGTTTCTTTCTGACGCATCTGTCACAGGCGTCGGATTCTCAGTGTCATATAATGTCGAACCAATTAGTAAGTCTGCCTTCTTTACCCGTTTCTAGTCTCATGCATGTTGCGCATGTCACCTCTGTATGTATGTAGCCTATGCATGCAGGCATGTATGTATGTATGTATGTATGTATGTATGTATGTATGTATGTATGTATGTATGTATGTATGTATGTATGTATGTATGTATGTATGTATGTATGTATGTATGTATGTATGTATGTATGTATGTATGTATGTATGTGTTTATGCATGTATGTACTCACAGTTTGCAACATTTGCCGTCCTCCTACTTTGCCTAAGTACTCCTCTAAACCCTCAGTCTTTCTTGATGAATTTGACTCTACTCTCACTGTCTTGCTGCCACTACTTCCAACGAATGTGTATTCACAGGCGATTTCAACATTCATGTTGACGATCCATTTGACTCTCTTGCAACCGACTTTCTGAACCTCCTCTCATTAGCCAGTATCGTCCAATATGTCATATTTCCTACCCCACATCAAGAATTACACCCTCGACCTCGTCATAATTGCGAACACCTCTTTTTTTACCTCTCAAGCTATCAAACTCTATTCTCAGCATAGCTGACCACTACCTTATTGTGGCTGACATTGAAATTAAGTCCTCCTTCCACTCATTCTTTCCGTCGCATAGGGTCCTTTGACTCTCAGGCCCTCATCAAAGATATTCTCAGCTCTCAACTTGTTCTTAATCTTCCTTCTTCCCTTGATGACCTTCTATCTTGAAACCATTCCACTCCTTCCAACCTTCTTGACATTTACGCACCACTCATCACCAAACCCAGCTCACATGCCATTAACCTCTGGTTCCCTCCTACCTCCGAGCTTGTTTAGCCTACATTCACACATACAGAACTACAAGAATTTTAGTAAGCAATCATGTGTACGATTATAAACACCAGTATCCACAATTCCACATCTACTGGATCACTGGCCCTCTGATCAATTTAATGTCATGTCACGATCTTTGTCTGCTTCTTCCTTCTTACATCTAGTCTGCATTTACTTAATATCTGTTTAACGAATAATTATTGTTCTTCAGGATGCCAAGGTGCATGCACTCCTGTGGCTAACGGCACCGGATACAACTGCACCTGTGATGCCAATCAGACTCCTTACATCGCTCCACCTTATGACCAATGTCCAGTCGGTTGCTCCAGTTCAACAACTTATTGTGCATGCAGCGCAGTACAGACCGCCCCATCCACCACAACCACCACATCCACGTCAACATCTACCACCACCACTACCACAACCACCGCTTTGCCAACCACCACAACAGCCATATATAATTCATGTGAGTTACTCGTGAATTTCTACATTTATCGGAATCGAAAAATGCAGAAGTCGCATACAGTATAATATGAATAGGTCATAATCGCAAATATTTCGCTATAGATAACAGATTAACCCAACTGTTTAGTTTGACTTGCAAGACTACATTCGTTTCGGATGGAAACACAAATTCACAATCTTTACGTACTTCAAACGTGATGTTGTTGACAATATAATTATGTTGTAACATTATTGTATGACTTTTCAGACTGTGGGCAGAGAACGTTCAACGGCACCGCAGGTGTTATCACCTCTCCCTACTATTCCAGCTTTTATGGTAACAATCAGTTCTGCAGCTATTCCATCGTTGCTACGTCGCTCAGTACGATCAAATTCACCTTCAACGCATTGTATATCGAACAGGAGACCGCATGCTCTTACGACTGGATTGAGGCAGGTTCAAACTCACTAAGTGATATAATTTCAGTAGACTATCTATATAAAGCTTTTAGCTTGGTAACCTAAGTAATTCACGTAGATTAAAAATTTAGTTAAAATCATGAAATTCCATCCAGGTGGTCAGGTATCCTAGAGGGCATTTGGTCAGATATTTACTTTGGCTCAGTGTATATTTAAAAAATAATTGTGAAAGAATTCGGCTCACAGTTATTATTATCAAGATGATAGTTAAAAAATGTTTTTGATATTTTACACGAACAGCTCTCTTGCGACAGCAACTCAGTCAGCCGACCAGTCAGGTATTGTGGCTCTGGTTATCGGTTGGATTTGATCTTGAAGCCGTGCTCCCGTGTTCTCATGACGTTTCGTTCTGACGGAGGTGTTACAAGCGGCGGATTCTCAGTGTCCTACGAAATAGAACCAATTAGTAAGTATGTAGCATTGCTCATCTAACCTGTTTCTGCTTCGCGTGTTTTGTTTCTGTCTTTGCATTTAGGCTTAATAGTATGTGTAGGTCTATGTACTAGTATGTAGGCTAGGTATGTTTAATTCATTCTCCGATTTTCTCTGCTCGAGCAGTTCGCAATAATACTGCAAGCGGTAATTTAACTGAGCACATCTGTCCTGTTGTGCAAATGCAAATCCTCGTTTGTCTGCTTCTCCTTTAAGATATTATTTTAGACTGAATTAATCTTATATCTAGACACATGTAAAGAGTTGTTATTGTTCTTCAGGATGCCAAGGTGCCTGCTCTCCTGTGGCCAACGGATCAGGATATAACTGCAACTGTGATGTCAATCAGACTCCTTACATCGCTCCACCTTACGACCAATGCCCCAACGGGTGTTTCAGTTATTCAACTTTTTGTGTATGCAACGCAGTACAGACCGCCCCATCCACCACATCCACGTCAACATCGACCACAACCACGTCACCCACCACTACCACTTCAACGTCCACCGCCCCGGCTTCGCCTTCATACTCATGTAAGCAACTCGTGAAGTACTATTACCTCGGTTTGGAATTGATGGAAAATAATTTTATTGTGTGAATCGGTCAAACGTCACCAAATTTTTCGGTGTCTTCATCACAGACTAACCGAATTATTTGACTTACTACGATGTTTTCGATTTTGAACTGTTCTTTTAAATTTCATTTAGGCCTATGCGATCTTCGATATTGGTTGGTAATCATAAATGTGACCCATCTGACCAGGCTTAAGTCGCATTTTGTACAAGTCGAGTGTCATCTATCTGCTAAAAGAATAGAATCTCTCTTTTAAAATGACAGAAATCTTATTGCTCTACCATGGTCCTGTCCAAAGTTTTGTAGCATTTTGCATAATTTTTCAGACTGTGGGCAGAGCACGTTCATAGAACAGACAGGTAATATAACATCTCCCGGCTATCCTAACCTCTATGGAAACGATCAGTTCTGCAGCTATTCCATCGTTGCGTCATCGTTGAGTACGATCAAAATCACCTTCAACGTCGTCGATCTCGAGCAGCATTCCATCTGCGTTTACGACTGGATTGAGGCAGGTTCAAACTCGCAAACTCAGATCATTTCTGTTGCTTTGCAACGCTTGTAACTAGCATGTCTGACCATTTTTTTAGATTAATATTTCGACACAACCATAATTAGGCTATAGCTCCTTTGGGATGGTCATTGGTCAGATAATATTTCGGAGCCAGTTATTTGATAACCGTTGCAGATTTCCGAGTTTTTAATGAATGTAGAATGCGATCTAAAACACATTAACATTAAGTGTAGTCAGAGACTTAGGCCTACGTTATTTTGCAAAGTGAGTTTCAAATTGAGAAGTAATTATAGCCATGAGTGTTAAATTGCAAACTGAATGAAATTTCCGATATTCTACCTGAACAGTTCACTTGTGAGAGCAACTCAGTCAGCCAACCAATCAGGTATTGCGGCTATGGTTATCGGGCGGAATTGAGTCTCAAGCCGTGCTCCCATGTCATCGTGACGTTTCGTACTGACAGTTCTGCTACATTTACCGGATTTTCAGTGTCCTATGATATCGAACCAATTAGTAAGTATAGCCTACATACTCAACTCTATCTACAGAGTGCATAGTGTATGTGTGTTTGATGTATTTCGCTGCTTCTGTATTCTGCTATCTATAGGGCCTACTATAAGTCTGATAAGTTGACAATTAGGTTGTCTTTCTGTGTGTGCGTAATACGTATGTATGGTGCCCCAAGAAATGCTCTGAAACGGAACGCTCTGGCATCACTAAAAATTTAACAAAACACTTTCAAGCAAATGTGTAGACCAGTGCAGATGTTTTTCAGCTCACAATGAAATTCACCTAAAAATTTCGAGATATAGACATGTTAAATATTGATAGATAGGGTAGTTAACGCTGCAACATTAATTAATAATCATCGCCTCGACACTGCTCTTGACATCACTTCTAATGACGCCAGGGATGGGCAAATTACTAATTACCAATTACAATTGTAATTTAAGTTACTTAATTTAAATTTTTCAATTAAATCATCCCTGCCTGACGTCATTTATAGCAGCAGGCGTTAGGAGGGGATAAACATGCATTCAAGCGGAATCACAATCATAAAAATAAAGCTGATAGTTTTTATGGATGATGGCAAGGTTAGCGACAATTGTAGTCAAAATAATAATGAATAATCAATATTGGGTCGAGTCGCATATCGGTATTTATAAAGCACAAATCGTTTGAACTACTGAGTGCAGAAATCCCAAGGAAAGAAAACACCTTCCGGCAGCGAGTATAAGGGGCATCGATGGTAGCGCCTCACTGCTTCCCGTTCGTGATATGTTCGAAATTGCAGTTCATAACAATGACCTTCGTCGTGCTTTACTTATTGAAATACATGTTTGTCTATTTCTCCTAGCTTGCATTTAGTCTACTTAATGTTTCACTTAATATAGCCTACATGTATGTATAATGAATAATTAATTATTGCTCTCTATAGCCTACATGTATGTATAATGAATTATCTATAGGATGCCAAGGTGCCTGCGATCCTGTGTCCAACGGCGCCGGATACAACTGCAACTGTGATGCCAATCAGACTCCTTACATCGCTCCACCTTACGACCAATGCCCCATCGGCTGTTCCAGTTCATTGGGCTATTGCGCTTGCATTTCATCATCATCTGGTACTGTAGTTATTTAGACAATCAACCGGTGTTTATGTTTGACCAAAATTAATCGCACGATTACTTTTTTAATCACAATTAACTTAACCGCAACACATTTCCTTTAAGTAGGCTATATTAATCTTAATGTTTTTCTAAGACCCCGAAGCATAATATGAATGAATGCATTGCTTTTATAATTAGGCCCTTCTTTCTAGTGCAACCAATTTCAGTAGGCTAACCTTTGCTTAGGCTCACTGAATTTCGGCAGTTGGTTTTTTAGCAGTTGTGTATCACAAAAGGAATGAAACTTTGTTCAAATCAGTCAACTACTCGAAATCGGTTAATTTTGTGGTTTGAGCCACCTTTAACATGACTAAGTTGAAATAACTTTAGTGGACGATGCGGCATCGTTAAGCGCATGAATCGGTTCGCATGCAAGTGATAATGGAGCGACAAATTGCTACAATAATACTCAAATTCTTTCTTGGAATATTTGCAGAAATCTATCACTAGTTTCAAGTATAAACTTTCCGGCTAAATGTTTTTCCCTTGATTCAATTCTTTCGGATCTAGGCTAATTAACGCGTACAATTAATGCGTTAAAATGCTTAACCTACTCGCAAATTTTTAACGTGTTAATAACGATTAATCAACAGTCCCAGTTATACAAAAATAAGTTAGGCCCTACGGTCCCTACCTGTGAATAGCGAAAGGTTTCTTCTGTTGGTTTTACCTTGATATGTATTCTTATATCGACTACCATTTTATTGTTCATTTGGTAGTTCAAGATGATGCAACAGCAACAACGTCATTGCTATATTCTGGAAACACAACAGACCAGGGCAATTCGTCGTTCACTGAATTTCCCTAGAACAGCAACAACTCCTCGTCTCGTTTAAATGGATCCTGGCTACATCTCCGGAATCGTTTCTCAATCGGCTACGACTTGGACATCTAACAGAACAATGACCATTCGGCTTGTCACAATGCATTTAGTTAAAACCTCATTGTGTTCTCTATCAGTTGCAAGACAGTCAACGAACAAAAGCTAAAATCTATCTTTCACTAATTCACCCAGTTCAGAACTCGAAACAGAGGTTAAGTTCCCCCTTAACCCCTTTACCGTGATCCCCGAGTTAGCTCGTCCAATTTTTACTAGGAAACCTTTTATTACACGGTAAACGGGTTAAAAACCACTCAACCAGCAAAACCACCATTCCCCAAGCGATTATCATTGGATAACATTCAGATTCAACCAGCCCACGATTACTGAACTCTTTAACAATACTAATCTCGTCCAGCTATCTATTGTCCAGTAGGAAGTCGGTAAACCAGACAAACAGCCCTATAACGATAAAACATCCACTTATCCAGCACATTAAACACCGTCCCACAACCGACCAATTAAATTTTTGGTAAACCTGAACATCACGTAATAACTTGCAAATCAAAGCGCAGTAGCAGGATAGACATCTCCACAGCTCTATGAACCAATGATACCTTCAAGACTTAGTAACAATCCTTTAAGAGTTGTTTCGTTTTCTGCGGTGGACTTGACATAATATTATTAATTTAGTGGCTTTGGCTACGGTGCTCATCTAGAACTTTAACTTGCTTATCGTTTATCATTAGACGTAGTCACGTAGATGTTGATAAATTTGCTTTTGTTTAAATTAGAGCTAACATAATTATAGGCCTATAGAGTGTAGTGGACCAATATAATGCCATAATTATGCTATCCAGCTTATAGACTGATCATTTACTCTAATTATTATCATAGTCGTATGATTATTGTATAATGCTCAAATGTTTATTGTGTGCTTTATTAAATAGTTTCGTGACCCTATGCGCACTTCGATTAATTTTATCTTAGAGAAAAAACTTGTTGCTATTTCTTTGCAAGTTAGCCTAATTATTCTAACGGAACACAAACAACGTATGTTATCAAAAGATTTCACGTCTTCAAAAACATTATTTAGTATTCAACCTCAGGTCACAATTTATTTTCATGTAATTTATTATTTCACATTTGGAATTATGGCAACGATCATGGAGCTTTGATTACCTGTGCAAAAGGTTATTCGCAATATCCTATAAGTTACTAAATAGGCCTATCCCTAATAACAGGTTGATTCGTGCATGTAAATCTACATGACCGTGACTTACTTGACTTATGGCCCTGGCGAAGCTTCCGTCCGTATCAGCCGCTCCTCTATGGACAGCCTCCAGTACAGTCCTCCTCTACCATATCCACCCGTAGCTTCCTGGACCAACCCCGTCTCCTCCCATGCACGTATCTCTGCAGTTCCACCTTTGGGTAGGCCTATCTTCCACTCTGCATTCTGGTGGCATGTCCGAGGTAGGCCTACCGCATTCTTCTCTTCTGTATCCTGTCCACAATGTCTCGCTGTATTTTCAGTCTGCTGCGTATTTTCGCGTTGCTTATTTTTTCCTTCTTGTGACTCCTCTATCCTTCGCAGGCACGTCATTTCAAATACTCTCAACCGTCTTCTCTGTGTCTCCCTCAGCGTCCACGTCTCTGAGTTGTATAACAGTACGCTCAGCACCAACGTCTCGTAGGCTATATTCGCACCTTGGCAGTGCTAAAAGTGTAAAACAAGAAAGCCAGGACGCCCCTTACATTTTTAGGTGTGCTGGTCAAATAAGTGGCAGGACGGCATAGAAATTTGAAAATAAGTTCCAGGACGCCGTCCATGACCGTCCTGCCACACTTTAAGCCTGCACCTTGGTGATCCTGCTAATTTCATTTGATCTCCAGATCATAATTTTTTATGTAGTCTCTAGTCTCAGTCTTTAATATTCCTCTAGCGAGCCCGAATCTTCTTTCATCGTCCTTTTCCGACCCCTCTCCGTGAGCATCGATAAGACCTCTCAGGTGCACGAAACTCTCCTTCTGCTCCATTATCGGTTCATCCACATTCAGTCCAGGCTGTGTCTCTTCTCTCCCAATGTATTGACACTCCGTTTTTCCACATTGATACCCATTTTCTTACTTACCTGCACTACCCTTGTTAGCGATTCCTGTAGTCCCTCCTCCTTCTCCCCCAGTAGTGCAATGTCATCAGCAAATCTCATATCGCTGATCAGTTCTTCTCCTATCACCGTTCCGTTCTCTGTCACCTCCAGTGCCGAGGCTATTATCAGTTCCAAGAATGATGATGATGATGACGACGACGACGACAAAGATGATGATTATGATGGAGTCGGGAGCGCCCCCGAGTAGTTTTTACCTGAAGGAGCGCTATATAAATGTCCTAATGAATCTATGGATGATTGAATGAATGAGTGAATATCATTATTATCATTATTGTCATCAATATCATCATTATTGTGTTAAATGAACCATCCGGTAACTCGGCAACAACGAACGTGGCCTCCTCTGAACATTTGTCCGGGGTGACGGGCCCTTTACAATGCAGAAACTGGAATGCGGTATTTATTTTATAAAATACGCAGGGTTCATATTATACTGACTCGGCTGATCAGCTCCATAGGCCTCAGATTCACATTTCGCCTCAGATTCACATTTCGGTGTGATCTTGCGCGCGTAAGAAATTTATGTAGGCCCTAATAATAATATGCTACTGTTTCATATTATAACCCTATGGCCTGCAGTCTACATGAGTTCCGTATTTACCTCACGGTTTTGACAGTAAAACTGACATGGATTGTTCGATAGCGTCAATAAATGTCACATGCCTAGTTAAACTTTGCAATTTTTACAACTTTTAGGGGCTCTTTCCTTGCGGGGCCTCCTCCAGTTTGAGGGTATGGAGGGCGGTCGCTACGCCTCTGTTGGCTGCTTTTCTCACTTAGTGAGTTTTGGAAATGTGTTCCTCGATAGAGGCCTACCAACATAAACAGTTGCACACAGTTAATCGGTGTCTAACCCGTTGTCAGCTGTTACTTGTAAAAGTGTTGGTGACTGGACAGGTACGCCTTCAGTGGCGTAGCTACCATGTGTGCAATGTGTGCAAAGCACACCCAAAGCGTGGGCCCCACGACTTCCAGGGGCCCACGAAGATTGTTGAAATATTAATCTAACTCTTAGTTAGTGATTCACATTAATTTCTGACCGATGTAGTTTTTTTTAACACACTTGCATTATGCCACAAACCGTGAGGCATAGAAAAGAAACACCCTAGAAAAATCGTTATTATTTTAACAATTTTCAAACAATGTCAATGAAATTCAGGAAAATTATAGCTAAGTAGCAAGCAATGTAAAAAATTAAAGTTTTTACAATTTACTGCACGCCTTTAGCTTCTACGCATGCGCGAAGACTAGATTAAGTGGCGACTAATCGCGCTCGAAGAAATTAATGTGCGCTGCACTATTCAGAGTTACGAACTGACTTCAACTTGCTTTAATAATGATGTCCACGTTTATTCTCACAGTGCACCTCTCACTATCCGAAAGGTTTTTTTACATATCGGTATTACAATGGCAGCATTTCAGTTGTCAAAAGAAATTGGAATATATATAGGCCTATATACATGTAGCCTATATGAATATATGTATATATACATATAAGTGCTTACATGAGTGATTTAACTGTTTAGGCTACCTTACGGCTCTACGACTCTGGCGCGACCTGCCGAAAATCCCGAAATTGATGTAGATCGGGCGACGCCATTGAAATTGTAGCCTGTTAAGAATACTTTCTCGTTACGCCTTGTTAATTCTTTAAATGTATTAACTAAAGTCATCATAGTCTACTAAATATCTAATACGCGCTTAGGCCCCTAATTGTCCATATAAATTGGCTAATTCTATTTCGTTACGACTCATTTTTGGGTCATTTAGAATAGGCTATAGGGCCTACGACTTATTTTGGGGTCATTTAGGCCCTACATAAAACTGACTTTTCAAGATCCTTGTCAGAAACCGGGTCAATTTCGCTCTTTTGCTCGAGTCGTAGGGAAACCACCAGGATGAACCACAGAAAACTGGACATTTCTCGAAAAGCCTAGACGTATGGTCACCATAGAATAGTTAATAATAATTATTATTATTGCGTTTGGCGCAGATAGAAGGGCACGCAGATTAACATTAATTGTTGATGGGTGGATGTATGGATGAATGAATGGGTGAATGGATGAATGGATAGACAGATGTACAAACTGGAGGATGGATGGATGGATTGATTAATGGAATAGCCCCTCCCACATCCTACGCGCCCCATGTCACACCACTCAGTAGTCACCCACCCCCACTTCCAAATTGCACCCCACCCACCTATCCCCACGCACCCAGCATAGGCTCCCACACGTCCACCTGCCAGCTTACCACCCAGGCCACAGCCCAGCCTCACACAAATTTCGGTTTCTCGCCCACTCCCACTTCGAACTCACCCGGCCCACCGCATCTCAAACTTGATCTCACCAGGTACTGAGTGGGGCTGAATGGTGGGCGGGTTGGTATCGAATGGGTGGGTGCGGGTGAACAAAGGTGTCCCACCTATCCCATGCATATATCCAGCACTTACTCCCACCCGCCCACAACCCAACATACCACTCTGCCAACCGCCCAACCCCACCCAAATGTCTGTTTTCGTCCCATCACGCCACCCACTTCGAGTGCACCGGTCCCACCTCATCCCAACCCGCTCCCACCGGGTGCTGTGTCGGGGCTGAGTGGTGGGCGCAGTGGATTTGAGGAGGGGTGGAGCCAGGGCGGCGTGGAGTTTGGTAGGCAGGAGTGTAAGTGTGTGGTGGGTCAGTAGTTATTGAGGTGGGGTGGGACGGCGTATGGTTTAGGGAGGGTGCGAAACACCGAGTGACAGAGGCCATTGGCCAAGTGTTTCGTCCTCTCCCATACCCCACTCGGCACCACCAATCCACTACCCCACATCCACATCTACCAACACCATGTCCCACTCAACCAAGCCGCTCTCACCCAACTCCTCCTTTACCACTCCCCACCAACCCCACACCACCCAATACAAACCCACCACTCTACCTTATATAAATCAGGATGCTCAAAATTGATTCAGATGGTTTTAGCAAGCTCCAAGTTGCCACAGACTGCTGTGGTAAGTTTACACTTTCTTCAGATTTCTGTAGTTAGCTGCTAGTTTCTTCATAATGGCTGTAGTAAACGGCGTATTTTATAATGTTCCTACATATTCATATGGAAAGCTTATTCTCGATTATCACTTAGAGTGTAGGTGTAGTAGGCCTAAATCTTAACTGATTTTTCTTAACAATCGTTACGTAACGCTGGGGAGGGTAGGTGGGTCAAGGGAAGCGTTACAGGGTGGGTGAGTGCGACTGAGTGGGTCAAAAAACGGTCATTTTCGGCGTTACGTAATTATGCAATGACCCATACGAAGGCTTAAAATAATATTGTTTAAAGCACCATTGTTCTTAAATTATGATGCACCAAGACATGCGATAGAAATTGAGTAGCACTGGAGAACAATTTTCTGCGTAAAATTCAATAAAATTTATTTAGCCAGTCTGCTTAGTTTATACTCAATACGTATGGTATTAGTTGATGAAATTTTGACGGAATTGCAACACACAACCAAATAAAAAATTCTATAAATCATGTAATCACTTAATCTTCAGTTAGGACTTAGGAGTTTCATGTCTTGATTTCTCAACGTTGTCATGAATGACCACCAATTGGACACCTAGTGAACAGGTTAAAACTGATGGTACTACCAAATGACAGCCATGCTTCATAGACCCACAATGGGCCTATAGCTGATAAAAACCATTTGACACAAGTGGCCAGTGCATGCTTAATGAACAAGGCCTTTGCCATAGATGCCATAGCATCTACAGCCATAAGAATTACTTTACATGTACATGAAATTCATTATGCATGGATAGCCTATTACATGATGAACACTGAATAAAATGAAGCATAGGCTAATCACAAATTAGACTAGGATATGGTCACATATTATGTTCAATAAGCTTACTCGGTACCGGTATACTCACATCGATTAGATGATGGATCTCCTCCTCGAGAACTATGTGCATCTGCTGCCAAAGATGTTTTCACATCAAACATTGCTCGAGAACTATGTGCATCTGCTGACAAAGATGTTTTCACATCAAACATTGCTCGAGAACTATGTGCATCTGCTGACAAAGATGTTTTCACATCAAACATTGCTCGAGAACTATGTGCATCTGCTGACAAAGATGTTTTCACATCAAACATTGCTCGAGAACTATGTGCATCTGCTGACAAAGATGTTTTCACATCAGACATTGCTCGAGAACCATGTGCATCTGCTGACAAAGATGTTTTCACATCAAACATTGTATTAGCAGAAGACACCGTAACATCCTCAAAGGAAACCGAAGAAAATGATAAACGAATCACATCGGACTTCCAAGTGAAGTTGAAGTCAGACAGATTAGTAGCCATCCCACTTGTGACTTTCCTGTTATTGTTGCCAGCAAAAGAGATTCTGCACGAGAAGAAGGAACCGTTTGTTGCCGAATTGATTGGAATGGACAGAGTGGAAGTAACGTTCTTATTGGGAACTGACGCAACTTCAACTCCAGCTGTGATTCTTGGATCTTCTTTCCCAGTTTCTCCGTTTTCCAAGTGTTGTCTCCATTCGAATGTTGGAGTCCAGAATCCTCTGAAGACAACACTGCAACTCATCCAGATGAAATCGCCGACCAACAAAGATTCACTGTTGTTTCTTGTCAAGTTTGTCTTACATTGCGGTTCAGTCTCTGAAAGGTAACTTTCATCTCTAATATATAATTATTGTTACAGTGATTGCATACAACAAAAGTCTTAGCATCGGAAGACCATTTTAGATGAGATCGTGGTTCTATTTTGTCAGGTTTGACTGCCTCTTCATGATGACTAGAGATCTGTTTGAAGTGACACTATAGCCTATAAGCTAAATGTGCAATCGCAAGCCGTAGGCTAACAGTAGGCCCAACTAATAAAGGTGCTCAGAGAAGCTGCAGTTTGTGTTAGAACCACGGGTACAAATTATTTTGGAACGTCTATTTAAAAAGAATTAGAACCACATGTAACGAGCAAATGAGACAGACAATATAAACTAAAGAGTAAAAAGGGTCGGCAGCACTGAACAAACAGTAAACATCCTGTCACACATTTTTTTTCAATAACCGCTCTAGACAGATCGATATCGAGCCAAGCCTTGCTCGACCCGGTAGTCACAAATCAAGTTATTTTGTAACCCATTTTGTAACCCATTTGGCAGTTATTTTTCCAGCCTACATGTAGACCCATGCCTTCTCCAACTTCTTGTAGGGCTTAAGCATGGGCGATCTCTAATGATATCAATAAAGGACAAGTTGAACAACTATCATGTTCATGCAGCCTATTACATAGCCTAATCATATAGGCCAATAGATGTTCAATTTACAACTGCTTAAATTCACAAACTTTTCCTCCGTTGTTACTAATGGATAGGCCTGTAGGCTAAGCTTATAAAGAAATAATTTCGTTTTCATTAAAGTCTAGCACTATTATAAACACGATACCCACAATATCCTCTGTCACATGCCTATATTCCCATCTACTTAAAGCCTATGAGCAAAATTGTAGTTGATTCATTAATTTCATAGTTGTAAAAAGAAATTCCCGTTTTTTTATTCTCTGCCAAAAAACGTGGTTTTTTGTTTTTTTATTTTTCCCATAGTTTTTTTTATTGTTTTTTTATTCTTTAATTAACTTTATTTAGGCCTATTCATTTACTTTCTGTTATTAATTTCCATAATTCCATTTTTTTCCGATGTTCCTTATGTTTTCCGCCAACTCTCAAGGATTCAGCTAACTAAAGTCATTATTTCATCGTTTAACATCATCATTTAAGAGATAGCCTGCGTGTATTAGGTTCCTAACAAAGGTTTTGAAGGCTAAAATGCGATTTTAAATATAGCAATGTCAAATTATTTTCCGTTTCCGTTTTTTATCGGTTTTTTCGGTTTTTTCGAAAAATACCACGTTTTTTCTGTTTCCATCGTTTTTTTACATTCATTCATTCATTCATTCTGAGAATTTATATAGCGCCTCTTCAAGATATCTACTCAGAGGCGCTCTCTGCACTAACTAGCCGAAATGATGTTAAGTTAACAGTCATACGGTAGCTAGCAAAAAATAACAACAAGTTGCAAAACAAAATACAGTTAGCTGAAAGAGTCACCAGTGGCGAGCCCTCGCAAACACGTAGATCTATGATTCATTCATTCACTTCAGACATTTATATAGTGCCTCTTCAAGAGTAACTACTCAGAAGCGCTCCCGACCCAACCACGGCTAAAGAGAACAGTCTTAAGGGCAGAGTAGAACGTAGTCTCAAAGGCTCTAGGCATTAGACGTAGTTCCACAGGGAGTCCATTCCAGGTTGCAGGGCCAGCAACAGAAAAGGCAAGGCGCTGCGCAATTATATAGAAGTGCGTGGCCGGGGAACAAGAAACTCAGCCTGATGTTAGTTACTGTAGCCTAACCAGAGTAAAACAATTCTTACTGAAAACGATGAGTTGTGCACTGAATCTTTCGTCAAATCTGTTGTTTATTTTTGTTATGCAAGTGTAATTGCCAGCATCATCCATCCTCGTTGAGTTAGAATAGAGAATCCCTGATCCATTCATGTTCACCTGAACACCGTAATTAGTGTTAACAATTCCTCCTCCGTCGGATAAATGTGTGTAGACGGTGGTCGTCACTCCTTTCGTGTCTTTCAGATCCCACTTGCGAACTCTCGACGCTCCACCCATCCGACATTCCATCGACATTCTCTCTCCTGCTACGACGACCGCGTTCTGTGGTCCAATTATCAGACGACCCAACACTGAAACACATGTAAACTTCATCATATGATGCTGTGCATCATTTTGTAAGAAATTAGGCTACTTATTCTGATTCTGCTACTGAAATGTTATACAAATTAAATATCACCTTGCAGAACTTTTCAAAGGTGCTGAACACCTACACACTCACCTACCACCATCACCACCACCACTGTACTAGTCCACTGCCATTACCCCATTGCGCGTATGAATATAAGCTGGTGTCGTGAATATATTAAAGGCTTATCAAATTAAACAATTGCTATGTATGTTTAATTATTAATTCTAGGTACTAGTTAAGCTAGACAATTTAATTGGCGAGTTTAGATAATATGTGTGGCAACATATAAAACATAAGATACATAAAAACCAATGACTACAGCCTAATGCAGTAAAGCTTGGTCAAGGTTACCATGCCAACAAAGGACGCTAAGCCTATTCACGATGTGCGCAACCAGGAAACGAATGACGTGACGATTTAGGAATGACGTCAGCGAAATGGACTTTGAGATTTTTGACTCTCTACAGGTATATCTGGAAAGGATAGTTGATTCGCTGCGGTGGTCAATCTAAAGTTGAAATTCCAGAGTAGAGACGAAGGTAATTGAACTGTTCGGAATATCAACCGACAGATCAAAGTATTGTGCATCAGGTGCAACGGAATTTGAATGAGAAATTCGCGTTGGTGCATAATAATCATCGTGTGAAGAGAGAGACGTTTGAGAAGTAACGAACTCTTAGGCAACTGTCTGAAGAGTCGTGTTTTGAATTAGTTAGAGATCAGCTGATCGGCGTGCGTTGTGAAGCGGACGTTTGGGTCTACAGAAGAAGAGCTGCGAAGGTGAATGTGACGTTTCATCTCGTGGGCAATCGAACCAAGGCAAGATACGAGTAAGACGATTGGCGAAGTTATTTCAATAACTGCGTTTCAAACTGTCTGATCAACATTCTTAAGCTGCGAGGATTGGACGACGGAGCGAAGCTGAAGAAAATCGAGTTTCATACAACTCGACAGATAAGAGCAAATATAATATTTTCCTAATTAACTCGCCACACTAGGTAAATAGGATTATTATTTGTTGATGTCATTGAATGATATTGGATAATTTTAATACATATATTTCATAAGAAAACTGAGAGTTTGTTGGGTTTGGAAGAATTTCAGAGTCAGTTTAAATCCACCCGATTAACCACTAGGATAAAAAAGTGCCCTTTAACACGGGATACGACAATTATGGGGTCCTACGTTCCGGAATATTAAAACTGGATTTTAACTAACACTTGAAATATCAATGAACAATAATCTCAAGTATTGAAAATGTATAGTTTTAAAGTTATCGCTTTTGCGATTGCGAAAGAACGACTTTATTAACAAGCGTTCACTCGATGCGAATTGTTTAGTGACGATTAAGGTCAAGCATACGATTAACCCCGCGTAACCGCAGATTACGCATTTCAAGAGGGAACATTTTATTAATCTTATTTTAAGATTACCTTTTGAAGAATTTAATTATTATATAGCGAAAGCTATTAGAATTACCTGTTGACTAAGTCTAAGTAAACAAGTAAGTAGACCATGTCACTTGGAGAACATGAACAGTGGGTTAAATTCGCGAAAGAGATGGGAATGGATGGTGATGAATTGAAGACATTTGTGCGTGACAGACAGCAGGAAGCAAGAGAAGACAGACTGCGTGAACGAGAAGATCGAAAACTTAAAGATGAGGCAGCGGCTGAAAAAGATAGACTAGACAGAGCACAAGAATTGGAACTAGCGAGAATAGCTGATGCCAGACTTGAGCGAGAGGCCAATGAGGCAAGACTTGAGGCAAGATCAGTTCGTGAAGCAGCCGAATGTCAAGCTAGGAGAAATATGGATCTTGAGGTCAAAAAGCTTGAATGTGAGTTGAGAATGAAAGAAATTGATTCTAGGAATAATCAAAATGGAGGTGAAGTAACATTCACGTTGGGTGGAGATGGCCCACCTCAAGAAAACCATAGTCATAAAGGGATGAAGGATATCAAGTTTCCTATTTTCAATGAAAATAAAGATTGCTTAGATGCATATCTATTAAGGTTTGAAAGGACATGCACGGCATACGAAATAGCAACAGAAAATTGGTCTCTGATGCTAGCTAAACATCTCGAAGGAAAAGCCTTAGAGGTTTACCAGAGAATGTCATCTGAAGAAACACAAGATTACGAATGTCTGAAAAGACATCTGTTAAAGAGATTTCAATTAACAGAGGGAGGCTACCGTAACAAGTTTAAGATGAGTAAGATGGAATCAGGTGAGACACCTACAAATTTTGTGCATAGACTGAGGAGATATATGCAGCAGTGGCTACTGCAAGCTGGATTCGAGAAAACCTATGAAGGTATGGAGAACTTATTATTAAGAGATCAGTTCTACCTTACGTGTAGCAATGAACTTAAGATGTTCCTCAAAGAAAAAGGCAAGATGAGTCTAGAGGACACCTTAAACTATGCTGAGTCGTATATTGAGGCGCACGGATATAAATACACAGAGAGTAATCTGAGACCTCCAGTGAAGCTCAGTAACGAACGACCAAATGTGAAACGATTTGAAGATAGATCTAGAGAGAGATTTAATGGAAACATGAATAGAGGACGAGGAGACATGAAACAGAACAAGGAGATGAATCATAATGGAAATATGAATAGAGGATTTAGTCGGGAAAGAGAACAGGCGGCGGAGCACAAAATAACATGTTTCTCGTGCGGCCGAATCGGGCACAAGTCATACGATTGTTTACACAAACAAAAAGGAGTTGTTAAACATACTGCAGCGACTATACAAGTATATGAGAATAGGGCATACAAGATAGCGCAAGCAAATGAAACGTTGAAACTAAATGAAGTTGAAAATAGTGAAGAACGTAAAAAGGAATTACCGATACAGTTGGCAGCAAGTACAATGATTACTGAAAGGAGAGATGATGGCAATGACCTAGAGAATAGAAACGAAGGTCAAATTAAAGTGAATGGTGTGGATGCCAGTTGTCTATATGATTCTGGATCAAGCACATGTATTGTCAAGAGATCACTAGTAAATGATGTTGATTTCACGGGAAAAGAAACACAGTGCATATTAGTCGATGGGACATTGAGAAATTTTCCGACAGCAAAGATTAATATCGAAAGTGAGTATTTTACCGGAAATGTCGAAGCAATGGTGATGGAGGAACCGGTGAAACCAGTAATTATCGGTAGGATGAAGGGACTGAAATATCTGGTAGTAAAGGAAACTACAGATAACACGATAAAATGTGATAGGAGTGATACAGATGATAATGAGAATAGAGAGGATAGATTAAAGAAGATTCAGAAATCTTTAAGTGTTGAGTCACAAGGACAAAGTGACAAAAAGAAAGTTCATTTTGCAAGTGAAGTCACGAGTGAATTAAATGATGACATAACGGATGATGTCATAGAGAATGATGACGTGTGGCAAATGACAGCAGCAGTTGAAACCAGAGCGGAATCAAAGAAAGTAACAAAATACAAACCGTTGAAAGTTACTTAGATGCCGGATTTAAATATATCAACAAAAGAAATTAAAGAACTACAAAGTAAAGATGAGACTTTGAAGAAGATTTGGGATAAAGCAACAGATTGGAATGGTAATGACAGTGTGACAGAAAAGGTTCTTTATGTGAAGAAGAACGGTTTATTGTATAGAAGGTTCAAAGAGTCATCGAAGGATGATGCGAAATGGCAGTTAATGGTCCCGAAGGAACTTAGAAATAAAGTGTTAGCCGTGGCCCATAACTCGTTGTTGTCAGCACAACTGGGTATGAAGAAAACCCAGGATCAAATTGTAAATGAATTCCATTGGCCATCGATAGGACAAGATATCAAAAGATATGTCTTGAGTTGCGATGTTTGCCAAAAGTCAGTAGACAAGAAGGTAAAGTACCGAGTGCCGATGGGACATCTTCCGGTACTTGATGTACCATTCAAACATGTCTGTGTAGACATTATCGGAGTGATAGAGCCTATGTCATCAAGAGGTTATCGTTATATATTAACGATCATTGATTTAAGTACCTGATACCCGGAAGCGATTCCACTTAAAGGGATAACTACAGAGGAGGTAGCGGAAGCCTTATTCAATTTTTATTGCCGTATGGGAGTACCGCAGAAAATCCATACTGACAGAGGGAGCCAATTCACTTCAGAACTGATGGCTGAAGTTAACAAGATGTTGTTAATTAAGCACACTTTCACTAGCCCTTACCATGCTATGGGAAACGGATGTGTGGAGAGACTTAACGGAACAATAAAAGCAACATTGAGGAAGTTGATAGGTGAACAGGTGAAGGAATGGGACAGATTCTTGGCACCATTATTATTCGCGTTACGAGACACTGTACACGAAAGTCATGGGTTCACACCCTTTGAATTAATTTTCGGAAGGTCATGCAGGGGACCTGTACAGATATTAAAGGAACTCTGGACGAATGAGAAAGTGGAAGATGAAGTAAAAGATGTTTATACATACATGACCGATTTGAGAGAAAGAATAGAGGAAACATGTGATATGGCACAGAAAGCCATACATAAAGCAAATGAAAAGAACAAGAAGTATTATGATAAGAAAGCACGTTACAGAAAGCTGGATACAGGAGATAAAGTTTTATTACTGTTACCCAGTTGTAACAATAAAATGCTTGTCAAATGGCAGGGACCATATGTGGTCAGAGAAAAAATAGGAGACTATGATTACAAAGTGGAAATTGAGGGTGGAAAATTCAAAACATATCATATCAATATACTGAAGAAGTACTATGAGAGAGACGAAGAAGATAATGATGTAGAAATGTCAGCATACATATCGGCAATAGTACATGACGGTAAAGATGGTGAAGATGAAGAGGAAGAAATATTGAGTCTATATATAAGCAAGCAAACGGAAACTTACAAAGATGTAGATATCAATCCAAAATTGGAGGAAAAACAGAAAAGATAATTAGATAGATTACTGAGAGAATATGAAGACATATTCAGTGATAAACCAGGAAGAACAGATATGGTGAAGCACGAGATACATCTGACAAGTGATGGACCTATAAGGTTGCGAGCGTATCCAACGCCATATCATCTCCAAGCAGAGATAGACAAAGAATTAGGTACAATGCTGGAAAATGGAATTATAGAGAGATCAGAAGCAGCTTATGCAGCGCCACTTGTGGTTGTTAAAAAGGCAGACGGAAGTAACAGACTTTGCTGTAATTATAAACAACTTAATAAAGTGACGATATTCGATCCCGAACCGATGATGTCCAATGAGGATGTTTTCAACAAACTCAGTGGTAGTAAGGTATATAGTAAGTTCGATTTCTGCAAAGGGTATTGGCAGATACCAATGAGTGAGGAATCAAAGGACTTAACCACATTTATCTGTGCAAGCGGATTGTATAGGTTTAACGTTCTACCATTTGGATTAGTCAATAGCGCGTCCAGCTATAATCGATTGATAAGAAAGATCTTATATGGAACTGAGAATCTAGAAAGTTATGTGGACGATATACTTGCTCATACAAGAGGATGGGACGAGCACATAAAGACGTTGAGAGAATTTTTCATGAGAGTGAGAAAAGCTCATCTGACATTAAAACCTAAGAAATGCTCATTGGGATATGGCCAGATAGATTTCTTAGGCCATACATTGAATAACGACGATATAAGCCCTAAGGGAGAATCTGTTGACAAGATTGTGGAAATGCCACAGCCTAAGACGAAGAAGCAAGTAAGAAGCTTCATAGGAGCGATAAACTATTATCGAAAGTTTATTCCTCATTGTGCGGAATTGATGGCTCCGTTGAGTGACTTAACAAAGAAGTCGGCTCCCAACAATATTGAATGGAATCAAGAGTTAGGTGAAAGCTTTAAGCAGTTGAAAGAAGCGCTGGCTAAGACACCGATACTTAAGTTACCAGACTTGGAGAAGGAATTTATAATACAGACAGATGCATCAGGAAAGGGAATAGGCTGTGTTCTTATTCAGCAGCATGAAGGAATAAACCACCCGATTGCATATGCGAGTAGAAAACTACTGGAAAGAGAGAGGCGATATTCAGTTGAAGAGAGGGAATGTTTAGCCATAATGTGGGGAATCAGTAGATTTGATCGATATTTGTGTGGAAGAGAGTTTGTGATCGAGACGGACCACTGTGGACTACAGTACATGAAGGAAGGGAGGATGAAGAATGCAAGAGTCATGAGGTGGAGCCTTGCCCTTCAAAATTATTGTTTTACGATACGTTACATTAAGGGATGTAATAATGTAATGTCTGATTATCTAAGTAGAGGATTAACCTAAGATTTAAGTAAATCAATGGTGATACTATAGGTAGATAAGAAGTAGTTGTGTTAGGTTGTGATGTTGTGTAAAGTAGTATAAGCATAGGCATAAGCAGTTATTGTAATTTGATAATTAGATAAGTTGATAAAGCCTGTGTACAGACTTTTGAAGAAAGGGTATTTGTCGTGAATATATTAAAGGCTTATCAAATTAAACAATTGCTATGTATGTTTAATTATTAATTCTAGGTACTAGTTAAGCTAGACAATTTAATTGGCGAGTTTAGATAATATGTGTGGCAACATATAAAACATAAGATACATAAAAACCAATGACTACAGCCTAATGCAGTAAAGCTTGGTCAAGGTTACCATGCCAACAAAGGACGCTAAGCCTATTCACGATGTGCGCAACCAGGAAACGAATGACGTGACGATTTAGGAATGACGTCAGCGAAATGGACTTTGAGATTTTTGACTCTCTACAGGTATATCTGGAAAGGATAGTTGATTCGCTGCGGTGGTCAATCTAAAGTTGAAATTCCAGAGTAGAGACGAAGGTAATTGAACTGTTCGGAATATCAACCGACAGATCAAAGTATTGTGCATCAGGTGCAAGGGAATTTGAATGAGAAATTCGCGTTGGTGCATAATAATCATCGTGTGAAGAGAGAGACGTTTGAGAAGTAACGAACTCTTAGGCAACTGTCTGAAGAGTCGTGTTTTGAATTAGTTAGAGATCAGCTGATCGGCGTGTGCTGTGAAGCGGACGTTTGGGTCTACAGAAGAAGAGCTGCGAAGGTGAATGTGACGTTTCATCTCGTGGGCAATCGAACCAAGGCAAGATACGAGTAAGACGATTGGCGAAGTTATTTCAATAACTGCGTTTCAAACTGTCTGATCAACATTCTTAAGCTGCGAGGATTGGACGACGGAGCGAAGCTGAAGAAAATCGAGTTTCATACAACTCGACAGATAAGAGCAAATATAATATTTTCCTAATTAACTCGCCACACTAGGTAAATAGGATTATTATTTGTTGATGTCATTGAATGATATTGGATAATTTTAATACATATATTTCATAAGAAAACTGAGAGTTTGTTGAATTTGTAAGAATTTCAGAGTCAGTTTAAATCCACCCGATTAACCACTAGGATAAAAAAAAGTGCCCTTTAACACGGGATACGACAGCTGGTATGCATTCTGCGGCTTTCTTAGGTGCTGTAGAAATCTCTAGATTTAGTACATTACTATAGCCTACTGACAAAATATGTAATATTGCCAGTGACAATATTATATAGGCTACTAACCTACTTGCTATAGGCTACTAGGCCTACCTATGCATATTGCCTAAACATATTCTGCTAATTCTGCTCTACAATTTCCATAATAGTAAAACAAGCCCAAGGTGAACCCTGAGTATTGAAACACTGCAGAAGTATTATAAGTAAAGTAAAAGTAAAGTCCATCCAGTTCCATGTGGAACACAGAGAGGCGCTCATCTTCTTTTCAATGGCCTTGAGCCGGTAATGGACAACTCCCAAAGCCCTGGACACTGGGCCAGCGTATCGCAGGACTTGCCGTTTACTTCCTAGCTTACGTCAGTATCAAATTATACTGCTTGGTGACAGAGGCACGTGTGCGTTTAAACAACTTGCCCAAGGTTGTTACCCGGAGTAGGCTATACTAGTAAGCTTATAAGACTTACTATAAATTTCAATCTAGACTCACAAAATTTAATGAACTTAATAGGCTATTATTTTCAAACAAGTTGGTAAAATTGTCAATGTTGCTTACCACAGATAAAGCTCATCAGCAAAAGAACCACAGCAGTCTGCATCTTGCCGTGTACTGTTGAATTATTGTTCCTAAAGGCTTATCTCTTTAAAAATAATAGCAATACTTGTGCATAATATTATGTACTGTGGACAATTCACTACGTGCTTCGTTTAAGAGTCTATCAGCAAGCATTTCACTTCCTGTTACAGGAATTGTTCTATAATGCTGTGAGCAATGTCGAAAGCGTTAACTATAATTGCCAGCCATGTGGACAATCGCATTTAGTGCATATCCCACAGTCGTTCTAATTGTTAGTCAAGCGATGAACATTCGTCCAATCTATGGCTGGCTTAGTAGCCTACCTATGACACAGTATTCAAATCATAATTGCACTGCAGCAGCGGCTTTCAGGACCTGTGTGGAAAATAAGAACACGGATGTTCATTGTTCATAGGCAAACATAATTATCATCATCATTCTGTCAATTCAGGAAAACGAAAGCATAAAACCATCGCAAGCCTAAGAACTACATGCATGCATATAGGCCTATCTATACTCATACAGAGCTCTATTACAGAACTCTACTACATCAAGGCAGAATTCTGTTTGCTACTTTATCGCTTGACCTTCCTCTATTTACATTGGCTCCCATAGACGTATAGTTTCCATATGCTTTCTAGTAAGGGAAAGCATTTCATTTTGATTGTTGTCATGCTCAAAGCACTGCTGAGCAAATAAATCTCCCATACAATAAATCCCAATGGGCCTGTCCACCAAAGACCCACAGTGGGTTGCATTTAATTGCAGGGAAACTTCTTTTCTGCTCTGTATCCCTGCCTGCCTCCCCATCTCTCACCGTCTATATGCACTACGTATTTTTCTCCCGTCCATCACTTTTCCATCCTTTGATGATGGCTGGTTCGATCACAATCAGCAACATCAGTGGCTATCTTTTTTGAACCACAGTGTAGTGGAGAGAAGTTTCTCGGAGGTGGCATGTACTAAGACCACAAAGTTATAACAAGAGTTGTCTGTTTCGTAATAGAATGCACGATACTGAAATCACGTGTTTGACAGAGCGAATACTGAGGTTAGCCTATTACCGTCTCTGCATGCCCGTTGTCAAAACTCTTTTTCACGGGCTCTTCGCGCTGCGAGCGACTTTCAGCAGCAGGGCTGTTTTAAGGAATTTGTAGAATTGCACAACTCCTTCTTTCCTTTCCCATCCTCCATAAAAATTACTTCCAATTGGAAGACATTGAGTTTTTGCTAGTAAGCCTAAGCTTATTGACTGTAGAAAGTGCTTCTAAGCTTATAACTGCACAAATCCATTCAGAACGGCACATTTTGTGTAAACTAAACGCTAGAAAAAGTTCTGTTGAGCAGGGGCACATCAAAAAAAGCTTTAGATTAGGGCATCATTAGGTTAATCTGTCAATGCAATACAGCGAATCATGAAGTTGGATGAGACTAAGTGAATTCGTGCGAATTGAATGGTCTAATCTACTGTTAGGAACCATTCCCAGACGCCAATAAATGACAGGGGGACGGGAACTGGGTGATAAAAAATTAATAAACTTGTTCAACGGTGTGTATCGAAATACATTAGCAAACATCCTCTCGTTAGAAGTTTGACTAATAGACCTACCATTAAATGAAATTTTCATGCCTGCAAGTCATGTGTGTGTTTGTGTGGGTGGTGTGGGTGTGTGGTGTCTTTAGCCGCATTTTGATGCCGTCTGCAGCACTTTGCATACAAAAAGCTCTTCAATTAAATCGAGTCGTTTGTTATATTTACACTTGCAAAACACTGTGCAAGTCTTCAGCCCTACACCTATTTAAGTTCAGGTAGGCCTAAACATGTAAACATGACTTCTGCATTATGACTATGCACGGATGATAAACAGAAGCTATAATCCGCAATTCAAAGCACCAAGTGGTGATTAATGTCTAACCTGATCAAATCGTTTAAAAATGATCAAGGTCGAGGGCAAATAAAGCGGTCGCTAGAGAAAAATCATCTGCATTTTTTTCTTATAAATCTCACGAGACAGTCGAGGTGGCTTCACTTCAATAGCAACTCATACAACACTTGTACGTTGGAGTGTGCTTGTTAAAATTTGATGAAGTCATGCTTCGTAAACAGTAGGCTAACAGTTACTGTGGTGATAATGATAAACCAGGATTAAGCACGATCATACTTGAAGTTCCATTTAGACAAGGTTGAGCAATAGTAGGCTTGTCTATGGTATCTACATTACGCAGCAGCTCCTATCAGAAGAATATTAGTGAGGTTAACATGATCCGGTCAATTATTATAGATTGCATGCATAGTCCACATTAGCATAACAATAAGGATCTACAGTTACTTCCTAGATGGTCCTTGTAGGCAGTCTTCTCTAGAGCCGATGCAGTTTGACACAGAATGTTATTTGCCCATCCTGCGTAGCTTATTTTTAAAAGCTGTGATTTTGTCCACTGCCACGCACCTAAATTGACCCATCATCCAAATCAATAGACATAATTATCTACAGTTCTTGAACTGAGGAATCTCCGCTTTGGTGTTCCTTTCGATTTCATGAATAATTTAAGGGCCCATAGCTATGTCCTCGATCGCCCTGCTTGGTGCTAATTGAAAAACTATTATTATAAACATAGGCCTACTTGCACATGGTCGCGCAGCCGCGCGCACTTAGCTTACATTAAAACTTTATGAATTAGGCCTATCTCATTTATCAAAACTTGGGCTCATGTTTAAGTTTGTAAACAAATTGTTACCTAAACAATTTTGTAATTATTTTATAACAGTTGATCAAATCCATTCTTATAACACCAGGACCGCGTCCAACTACGTTGTCCCTTATGCACGAACTGCCTCCAGAGCACATAATCTCCAGGTCCTGGGACCTCGTTTTTGGAATTCTCTATCTGTTGATCTTAAACAAGAAAAATCTTTACCTAGATTTAAAAGGGAAGTTAAATCAGGCTTCTTACTGAAGTATGCCGAATGCTAAACAGGTCTTTCTAAGCAACTTATGTATACCTCAGCATCTTTTCTTTTTAGTTTTGGCTGTTGTTTTTCTTAATTTTGTTTTCATTTCTTTTTTATTTGCCATCCTTTATATTGCACCTGTGTTTCAATTCAATTTTGTTTATATAATTTTGTACTGATGTTTTTGATATATTGCTGTAGAATTCTGGTCATTGCTATCAGTACTAACATTCCTATGGTCTCAACAGAACATGGTTGTGACACAAAGTTGTCTCTTGTTCAATACATTTATTTACGTGGGGTCGGCTTCGCTTGTGTGGCCGAAGTCTTTAAGGGCTACATCCTAAAAGTGTCAGTCTCTAAGAAAGCTGTGACGAAAACAACGTAGTCTCTGCGATGATAGCGTCGTAAGGCGCAGACGTCGAAGGCGTGTTGACACCGGAAGTGTGCTCGGAAGCGCACACGTAGACGTCGAAGGCGTGTCAACGCAGGAGGCCCGCTCGGGGGCGTAGACGTCGAAGGCGCAGACGTCGAAGGCGTGTCAACGCAGGCAGCCCGTTCGGAGGCGTAGGCGTCGACGCCGAAGGAACCGGAAGTCGAAGACGTCACAGGAACCGGAAGTCGAAGACGTCGCAGAACCGGAAGTCGAAGACGTGCAGACACCTGAAGGCGAAGACGTCGCAGGAACCGGAAGTCGAAGACGTCGCAGGAACCGGAAGTCGAAGACGTGCAGACGTAGTAGAACTCGTCGGAAGACGTCGGAAGACAACACTGCAGGCGTAGCGGCACGACGGTGTCCCGAGCACGCCGAAGAGGCGGCGACGAACACTAAGCTAGTATTTCCACGTCTATATGACTGGCGACGGCCATCAATAAACGTGGTGTCCAAGAGTTGGACCACGTAGGCGGAACAAGTTTCCTGGCGCATTCGCCAGGCGGAGCCATGAGAAGCGACAGTCGCAAAGGCAGTTTTGCGACAACCTCCCACGTCCGGGGGAGAAATCCTCAGCGGCAGAATGCCCGTTGAATCACGACGGCATCGTACCGTTCATAGTCGGAGAGTTGAGCGTCGCAATCTTTCCTGGAAGAGTAGCCCTCTTGAAAAAAAAATTCGCCCCACGTTGGGTGCCAATTGACACAAAGTTGTCTCTTGTTCAATACATTTATTTACGTGGGGCCGGCTTCGCCTGTGTGGCCGAAGTCTTTAAGGGCTACATCCTAAAAGTGTCAGTCTCTAAGAAAGCTGTGACGAAAACAACGTAGTCTCTGCGATGATAGCGTCGTAAGGCGCAGACGTCGAAGGCGTGTTGACACCGGAAGTGTGCTCGGAAGCGCACACGTAGACGTCGAAGGCGTGTCAACGCAGGAGGCCCGCTCGGGGGCGTAGACGTCGAAGGCGCAGACGTCGAAGGCGTGTCAACGCAGGCAGCCCGTTCGGAGGCGTAGGCGTCGACGCCGAAGGAACCGGAAGTCGAAGACGTCACAGGAACCGGAAGTCGAAGACGTCGCAGAACCGGAAGTCGAAGACGTGCAGACACCTGAAGGCGAAGACGTCGCAGGAACCGGAAGTCGAAGACGTCGCAGGAACCGGAAGTCGAAGACGTGCAGACGTAGTAGAACTCGTCGGAAGACGTTGGAAGACAACACTGCAGGCGTAGCGGCACGACGGTGTCCCGAGCACGCCGAAGAGGCGGCGACGAACACTAAGCTAAAAATGAAATGTTCAGGGCTTAACGACACTGTTTCATATCGAAGATGATTAGTGTCGGAGGCAGAGAACAACCTCACACTCCACTTTTATATTGCGACCGAGCCACCCGCTGTAAAGATCCCCGCCCGGGAATTGAACCTGGGCCGCCGGCGCGGCGAGCGGGCTACAACCCACTCGACCACGCAGGATCTTCAACACTAAGCTAGTATTTCCACGTCTATATGACTGGCGATGGCCATCAATAAACGTGGTGTCCAAGAGTTGGACCACGTAGGCGGAACAAGTTTCCTGGCGCATTCGCCAGGCGGAGCCATGAGAAGCGACAGTCGCAAAGGCAGTTTTGCGACAGTTGATTACAATTGTGTGATATGAAACGTTGACTAAAATGTAATTGTTCATTAGGGGCCAGGTTTATATAAGCTCTTAGCTTTTTCCGGGCTTCCTGTTGCCTAGAGACTGTTCACTACCCACTGTTTGTACTCATGTTCATTTTGTTTCTTTGGCAATAAATAAATAAATAAATAAATAATAAATAGGCCTACAATGATACACATAATTATATAGGTGCACATATTAAATAAGATGTGTAAGCCGAGCAAAACATTAACGAACTGCTGAAATGACTAAACCAATTCTTATTGCATAAACTTATATTTAAAAAAATTCTGAGTGTTTAATTCTTAATTTTTACCTAGAAATGACAGTGAGGGTGTCAGAGTCAGCCCAACTGACACCGTTCTTTTGCTTTGAGTCTGAGAATGCGGTAAGCGAATTAAAGAATTGACTCGCATAATGAACGCAAGAATTTGTCTGTTTACTTTTGAAGATTTGGATTAGGCCTAGCCTATCTGTTTACCTACTTTTAAAGAGTTGGATTATCTGTTATCCTGAAATATTAAGCAACGTCGTGATCTTATTTTTTAAAATAAGGCAGCACTTCTAATCTTGAATTGCACCATTGACGCTGTTGGTCACTGTGAAAGCATTATATATAGGGCATGAACTTCTAAACTTTCGTCAGATCGCAGAATTTAGTCGCCTGCTGAAGAGTGGTCTGAGTTGTCTATAGTAGACTATACATCAGTACTACAGCGTTTTGCAACACAAAAGCAAGGCACAAGAGGCAGACCCACTGGGTTCTACATTCGAAGTAAGTCACATCTTCACTGAATATTTAATTTGGTTTGAAATCAGCTTGAAATGGTCTCAATTAATTATTGAATATTATCTAAAAATCCTCACACAAGTGTTGGCATTATAAAATAATAAGCTTATCATAATGCTTATCGTAGGCCTCAAAATTTTCTGCTCAGTGTGCTTTGACAAGTGGCCTATAATAATTTTGCTATGTGCACGGTATTAACATTATCGACTGGGCAGCTATTTTGTTTACACTTGTGTTTTAAGAGAGAGACATCTTTCGGCATAACTTCGCCTGTCAGCACAGATTAGGCCTACTCAGATATATTGCAAATTGTTTTCAGCAATGTGCAGGATGTGTCTGCATGAACAAGTAATAAGACAGAATAGACACAGTTAAATCCAAATGTGCAATAAAAGCAATTAATTATCATGCATTTGTTCCATAGAGTAATTTTCAATTTGTTTTTGCAAAAATGTCTTTTTTGGGTCAAATTTGCATCAAAATAATTCTTTTATTATCAGCAGCAGACTTGAAACAAAAGTCTATAAACATGCACCCATCATTGGCTAAGTAAATGAATATCAAGATGACTTACAGTAGGTTTTACCTACCCTGCGAATTTTTTAATAATAATAGGGCCTATTCCACTTTGGGAACGTTGGGTCAATAAAGGTTAAGTAGGCTAACTGCACTGCCGGCCGCCTGTGCACAAACGCATCATCTTTAAGACTCTATTGCTCGGCGTAATTACCTAGCTGCTCTATTATGCGCTCATAAGCCCACAAGTCAAACAGAGCTAAAAAATATTAGATTTCAAGTTTTTAGTTCGATGCCTTCCTTGTGCTACGCAACAACTTCACAACAATTTCGTTTCTGCAATTCATTCACTCGGACTGTATGAGAATTTGTATAGAGCATTTCGGCCCTGGCCTAGCCTGCATGTAGGCCTACACTAGTAGTTGTGACTCGATTTATTTATAGACTCGCTCTTTTGGTGTCTTTCCCAACACACTTAATCACTTTCATTTTGCAGAATGACCCAACAGTAAAAACTAAGGCGAGTAGCGCGCGCAGGGCCCTGAAAAAGCAGGCCCACGGCGGCGGCAGATTCGTTCGTCTTGCCCTAATGCCGGGCCTGTATGTGGTTGGGGGACGGAGTATCGGAGATGCTTAGGCCTACCCAAATATTTTACAAATATTTCAGATATATAATTACAAACTTCTACAGTGTTATCCATAGGCCCTAATTGTTTATCGATAATGAGCAATTTTGTTAAGACGACATCTTAAAATGCTACCCTTGCAGCCATGGGTGCCCGTGAGATTTACACGTAGGCCTATAGCACGATATATCCAGGAGTCTAGGCCTATTCTGAATTTTTAAAGGTGAGTATGCCTACACGCTGCCGTTGGGAAATCGACTTTTTTGGGCCAAACATTTCTGACGACCTTTCTTAGTCGTCAAATTATTTGTCGACCTTTTTCCCCTTTTATTTTTTAGTCATCACATGATTTTTCGCCAGAAATACCTCTATCACGGCGTAAACCGTTTAAATTTCACGATTTCTTCTTCGTAAATCGCCGTAGCCATCTCCGTAATGAACTTGTTGGTTTTTCTTTCCCCTTTTCCGCAAATGTTAAAGTTAAACAAACCATTCTCTAAGCTCTTGTTTTGGTGCTGTCAGGTCGGGAGCGCCTTTGAGAAATCTATCTGAAGTGGCGCTAAAGAAATTCATGATTACGATTTCCATTACAATTTACAACGCATGCTTAGGCTACATAAGTCTACATACATGTACGTAGCGGTACATGCTTACATACAAGAAGCGTAAAAATATGATGTGCATTTTTGTTTCAGGCGCAGCAGAATAGAAGTAGGTCGAAAAAGACAGAAATGTCTGTTCCTACTTCAATTCGTCTGTTGACCTGCGCAGTTCTGCTGAGCTTTTTGCCCGTATGTGACGCTCAGACCAACATTATTTTTTACTGTAAGTCAATCATTATTCATTATTCATATGCTGCATTTTACTGCTAATCACTGTCTCTTTCCATACAGCTTAAAAATTCAAGTAGGCCTAGTCGCTTGACTTGCACAATGTACATAGCAACACATGACGCAAAGCAAAGAAAAACAAATATGGCAGTCAATATGGGCCTACCTTAGAAAAACACGAGCGGAAAAAGGGGAATCACACTTGGATGATACGATGCGGATAACGTTATAGCAGAACAATAATTGATTGAAAGCTCAAATTAGACAAAATGTAGTCTACAAGAAACAAAACATTTTGCAACGCTCTTTGATGAAACGTAAAACTAGGCATGAATAAAATATTTTCTAAAATTAATTCATCCACTCATTCAATTTATTGAGCGCGTCCCTTCAAGAGGAGCTACCGAATAAAGCCCGGAAGAAAAGGGAAGAAAATCAGCAGCTTACCAAGAGCAGCAATAAAAGAAAGTGACGTCAATGAAGGCAACAGGTAGAGTTAGGCTAAGTAAGCAGGCAAACATCGCCAAGCCGTTGCAGAGATCCAGTACCAGATTCACAGAGGGCAGCGAAAGCAGGACACCACGCACATAGTCCGATTTATATGACCAAACTTTGCGATACCTCCTCTATATCCAATAAGCTTAGTCGATTAATTCATGAAAAAGAGCAGGATGACACACCGCAGCCTTGTACATAGGGACCTAAAAAACCCTAAATGAAATTAGGCTAATGCGCCTTCGTAGGCCTAAATAGATAATTTATAATTAGATTTAATTATTGTTAGCGCTGTTGTAGAGGACTCTAAAAATAAAGTGACGTGCGTTCCATCCGCAACGATATCAGGCCATCAACCAGCTGGGCGAAAACCTGCTGGCCAATAATTTGGGAAAATAACCCCGTCCATTAACTTACATGTAGGCCTACCTCAAGTTTGCCAATAATCCCATTTGAGCTAATTTCTCTGCGGATGGTCAGATATTATCACGGTAATGGCGGTTTAAAACAAATGCTCTGGCAAAGCAGTAAAACGTGATGAGTTCGGAGCTTTGGCACATTATAATGAGTCTATAGTGGTAAGCTTACACGTTCATGCGTCAAAGGTTCTCGAAGACTCGCTATTAGAGACTAATTGATTCATACACGCTTGGAATTTAGTCGGTCAGTCATTGCTTCGGTTAGCGTTACTGCATCGGATCTTGGCAAAATAGAAATCCATATAGTAGAACCAGAAATAAGAATAAATGGAGCAACTCTACGGTATTACACGTCATATCATCATATGAATCAGGTTCACTACCAGTACCATGTGTAGCCTATACACTACAGACCCAGTAACTTGAATGTAAACTCCTAACATGAAAATAACAGTAGTGGTGATGATGGTGGTGGTAATGGTTGTCGTGACGGTGATGGAGCTGGGTGGCGGTGGAAGTAGGCCTAAGCTTATAGTAACACTAAAGTGACTTCGGCAATTCCATATGAAGCTAATAATCCTCCAAACACGTGCAATTTTTTTATTAGCCTAAGTGAAACCTTCCGACCGGTTAGATATCAATGTCTGGTGTGATATGTTGGATTCAAATGAAAATCCGAAATGCAAATTATCAGATGATACACATGTAGCCTAACTACGCATGAACCGTAATTTTTTTCCCGATAAATCATGACATTTATAGATCGGAAAAATTGCACTTTGTAGGCTATGTGTGTAGCCTACTATGCAGTATGCAGGCATGCAACGAAAACAACATTGGCTTTAAAATAAAGCCTAGTCATGCGACAAATTTACAGGGTAGGCTTCTTTGATCATTCGAACTTAATACTAATTCAACTGATGAAAGAAGACTCAAATAAATCTTATGTGCTTTTGGGCATTTTGCACGATTTTTTTAAGACTGTGGACAGAACACGTTCAACGCCATCAGAGGTAACATCAGCTCTCCCGGCTATCCATACTCGTACGCAAACAATCAGTACTGCAGCTACTCCATCGTCGCTTCGTCGCTGAGTACGATCAAGTTCGCCTTCAATGTTCTCGGTCTCGAACAGCAGGATACCTGCGCCTACGATTCGATTGAGGCAGGTTCAAGTTTGTCGACTCAAATAATTTCTTATGCTTCTCGAGCGTATACTACTTTGCTTGATGATGATGATAATGATGATGATGATGATGATGATGACGACGATGACGATGATAATGATCATGATCATGATCATGACGGTGGTGGCGGCGGCGGCGGTGATGGTGATGACGATAGTTCTATTGAAACCGTGTAATTCATTTAGAGAGATAGCAAGATCATCACGAAGTAAGTGACAGATATAATTTTATGGCTCATACAAAAATTGTGTCAAAGACGAAATGAGATAAATCTAAAATACGACTAAAAACTGATTTTTCTGGCAATACCACATGAACAGATCAATTGCGAGAGCAACCAAATCAGCCGACGAATCAAATACTGTGGCTCTGGCTATCGGGCGGAATTGATCTTCAAGCCGTGCTCCCGTGTTTCCATGACGTTTCGTTCTGATGGAGTTGTCCCAGGCATCGGATTCTCACTGTCCTATAATATCGAACCAATCCGTAAGTACATGTATACGCAAATTCAACGTTTTCTGCTGCCCATTTCTTGTAGGCCTATGAATGTATAATTGTATGCGTATACTTAGGTCGATGTGCGTATTTGACTTAAGCTGTAATGTTGTTTGTAATTAGGCCTATGCATAGCCTAAACGATTAATGTCTGTCACGTACATCATCGGAGGGTCTTATCAAGCATTATTAGGCCTATTATTATTATTATTATTATTATTTTTTTTTTTTTTTGTTACTTCAACATTTATTGAAAAAACCACTCAAGCCGAAAACAAAACAAAAACAGAAATGTGATCAAGCATAGAGTGCATTGTTATCGTCCCCGGGGTGTGGTGCAAAAGTTCCTCTAAAAGCAACGGCGTTGAAACGCTGTGTACAAATTGAAATTCTCTGGAAGAGGTAGACAATTTCCCTTGGATCGCCGGAAACAGCGGCACAACGGCGACCCAACTCCGATAAAAATTCCCGACCCGCGCAATTGATGGGGCCCAACGTTTCGATTGCAATAGGTACAAACTCGTGGGAAACAGGAAGAGTAGAGTACTTGTTGCACTTCCGCTCAGCCGCATGTTCCGCAGCGCCTCCGGATACAGTAGATGACAGATGTAAATATGAGACAGCGCATGTGTGGATGGCTGTGAAGTCCCAGGCGATGTATTTGCCTCTGGCCCATGGGACGAGGGTGGCCCCGTCTGGTCTTTTGCCGTCCGTTCTTATCAGGCCTGGAGGCTCCTTCGAACTGGGGATGTTCGCCTTCGAGAGTGCCCTCCACACCAAGTCGTTGACCGCAAAGTGTCGGGCCGTTCTTCCAGATGATCGTCTGCAGGCCAACCCGTGGTGTCCTCTTGAGTCGGTGGTCTCTCCGCACTGACACTGATGTGGTGTACACAGGTCCAAACCCAGGCGCAGTCCAACGGCCACTCTGATTGCCTCATTGCTTAGATCCAAGCCACAGGCGGTCACAGGAATAGTTGATAGCCAGTCCCCAGCATGAGGGGAGGTCACCGCAAATAGTCTGGCCATGTTTACCGGATCGCTGTAGGCGGCCCATATAGCTGCCCTGTCTACCTCAATCAGTGGTCCATCCCACACGCTCTGCCTGCTCCAAATGGAATCTGCGCTGCTGGGCTGGGTGTTCTTGCGGACCTCAAGCAGATGGTCGATGTGGAGATCATCCCACTCCTCCTTGTTCAGGATGGTGCTCACGAGTGACTTTGTCGATGCAGCTGATGCCAAATAAGCTGAAGATGCCAGCATCGAGACACGTCTAACTCCGAGTCCACCATCTCTAATTGGGAGTGTGGCTTGAAGCCATTGGATGTTGTTGAGGTTGATGTTGATGATGCTCTCAAGTCCTTTGCGCATTTGATCGTCCATTTTCTCGAGCAGTGGATGTCCATGGCAAGGGGAAGTTCTCAGCAAATAGGTAAGTTTTGCTGCCCCAAAACTTGCCCGCAGCAAAATCAACGCTGCCTGGGCTCGAAGGCAAGCCAGGTCCGTCACTGCCCGTTCTAGTATCTCGCTGTGCCTGAGCAGCGCCACGTCTAAAGCCTCTCCTCGGAACAGTGGAGCCCCCAGCAGGAGGAGGGACTCCATTTCCATCCGCTCGAATCCTTCGAATTCTGGCTCCGTTTGTTCGGTCTTTGAATAAAGTTCACATTTCTTGCTATTAAGGCAGATACCCAGCGATAACTCCAAGTCCTTAATCGAGGCCAAATCCTGCAGTACGTCCTCCTTCTTACCTCCCAGCGAAATGTCGTCCAAATAGCCAAGCCTGAAACTTGAGCGCATTGCGCGCAGGACTGGCTGTAGAGGCAGGCAGAACAGCAGAGGCCCTAAGGGATCTCCCTGCTGCGGTCCCATCATCGAGCGAACCACGAAGGAGCCAAACTGCAGTTGAGATTCTGCTGAATATGCCTGATGTGTGAAGGCGTAGATCTCCGGAATGGTGTCGTATACCATCTGCATCATGACGTCTCTTCGCAAGGTGTTGAATGCGTTTGTGAAGTCAAGTTTCACGAAGATCTCATCCTCTGTCATGCTAGTAACGAAACTTCTCGCTCCATGTACAGCCGCTTCACCACCTCCTGGAACTGCCACTCCGACTTGCAATGGGGTGAAGAAAGATTCTAGCCTACCAAGTGCGTAACTGTTGGCACACTTCGCTGCTAGCCTCCTCAAAGCGTACCCAATCGCTATTGGTCGAAGACCTCCTGATTTTTTAGAGAGAGCGATTAGGGTGCCGCCAAACATCAGCTCCCGCATTCCTTTTGGGCATTCACCTCTCAGCAACACATTGATGAAACCTGTAAGTGCTTGCAAGAACGACTCTGATGATTCTTTATTATTCAACAAGTCGAGAAGGTGTTGGGGTCGCAGCCCGTCCGGTCCCCCAGCGGACCCAGCCGGGAAAGAACGCATCGCATCGGCCACTTCCTTTTCCGATGCCTGGTATGGTGTGGTCCGCGCTGCATCTTGTAATTCTGACAGTTTTGAAGACCATTTGTCCGACGGGTGTTTTTCCTGCATTGCTGCAAATGTTTCTGATGTCGCCTTGACTGGATAGTCCTGGCTACAGATTATTATTATTATTATTATTATTATTATTATTATTATTATTATTATTATTATTATTATTATTATTATTATTATTATTATTATTATTATTATTATTATTATTATTATTATTATTATTACGCTTCGCCTGGATAGTCTAACGCTATTGGTCCAGTATTGCCTTTAAAAGCAAGATGGCATTGAGTGGAATTTGAGTCAACCCAAATTCATACTAAGCATAGGCTGCATACAGTGCATAGATCTATTTTCGAGCGCGTGCCATAGTTTGTGTTGTCAGAATAGTTTCACCGGTTTGGCGTGAAGTCTCTTGGACTTGCTTATCTTGACTTCTTGAGGGAGTTCTTATCGGTATGGTAACCGTGTGCACTGCCACTGTGCAGCTGCGCCCTTCACCGTTTGTCGTCGTTTGAAATCCACGCTCTAAGGTAGACCGATTTTTCGATGAATCTGTAGAATCTTGTAGATGTTGTCAACGGTCGAATGTAGTTGTTAATCTTTGATTGAGTTCAGCTTGTATGAAGCAGCACCTCAGTGGTGACTTTTATACTTTAGCAGAGCATTGTTTGTCTCATATGGGTTACTGTTTGTCCAACACGAACTTCAAACCATTCAGGCTATTTTGAGATATTGAAAAGGGCCAATCTCAATCCTCTGGACAATAACTAGATGCGTATTCGCACGTTTAGTGTTTTCTACGAACAAATCGAGGATATAATGGAGCGTCACAGAAAGCTTCCCGCTATTTCGTGCCCTCCGGTAGTGTACAAAGAGCAATTTCAAACAACGGCTATTGTCTTATTTGCCTGCTTTTTCTCGCTTATGTACTTAGTCTACTTGATATCTGTATGATAAATAATTTTTGTTCCTCAGAATGCCAAAATTCCTGCCTTCCTGTGGCCAACCGCGTCGGATACAACTGCAGCTGTGATGTCAACCAAACTACGTTCATTGCTTCAACTTATGGCCAGTGTCCCATCGGCTGTTCCAATACAACAACATTCTGCGCATGCAGCTTACCAGTCGCCATCCCACCCACGTCAACATTCACCACAACCACGCCAGCAACCACAACGCCCATATATAATTCATGTATGTAGGCATAACTCGTGATGTTCTATGCTATTGTATCCAACTTGATGGAGAATTACAATAGGTTCTCAAATCTCAACAGGTCATATTATCAAATAGGTTTGCGTGAAACGAACCAACGGCATAATTCTAAAGGGGTGGCTCAATCGCAGAACAATCATTTTGTCCGGGGACATTCTATCCGGGGACATTTTATCCGGGGACAATTTGTCAGATGGCATTTTATACGGGGACATTTTGTCCGGCAACAGATGGTGGTGGTGGTGGTGGTGGTGGTGGCGGCGGCGGCGGGGCGATGACGACGACGACGATGATGATCATAATTTCGCTCGAAATGTCCGATTGATTAGAAGATGAATTGACTGATTAGCATCGCTGTGATTCAGGGTCTAAATATTATTGTCTGAAGTCCTAGACTTTAGAATTCTTAGGAGCGTTAATTGGAAGTTTGGAATTTTCACGAAGCGTGGCTGAAAGACTCTGCCAAAGACAACATCTGATTCCTGAACTCTACGTCGAGTCAGAATGGTCAACTAAAGCACAACCTATTATTCTAGCCCTGGACTAGTACTTAAAGTGCCCAGCAATGTCTATAGCGGAAAAGAGCAGATAGCGTTCGATTGAAGATGCCTACAAGTCAACAGCGACTGCTATAATTATTCAGCAATAGCCTAGTATTTAGTCAAATAGTAGGCCTAGTAGTTGTTCCTTTATTGTTTCTGTACTCTGTTTCTGTCCGATTTGTCTATCATCGCGTCCTATTTAGCCCACCGACTAGTTTAACTGTTTAAGTAGTCTACAACTATATATGCATTTTATATAATTGTGTCTTGTGGAATTTTGCATGACTTTTCAGACTGCGGACAGACCACGTTCAGTTCTCTGACAGGTAATTTCACCTCTCCCAACTATCCCAGCAATTACCAAAACGGCCAGTTCTGCAACTACGTCATCATCGCCTCGTCGCTCAGTTCGATCAACTTCACTTTCAACGCACTCGGTGTTGAACAGCAGGACACCTGCTCATACGATTGGATTGAGGTAGGTTCAAGCTCACTAACTGAAATGATTTCGGTTGCTTTGCAGGATACTTTCTTGCTTATCTGAGTGAATTCTTTCTGAATGTTATTCTGTTGAAGCCGTGTAATTTCTTAAAGGTAGCAAAATAATGACGAAGTCAGTTATCTGTCCCTAAAGGGTTCTAGGACGATTGATCAAATGTCGTTTTTTACCGCTAGTAAAGATAAACATCGTCGGCTTATGTTAGTTCTTAATTGTACACACAGTACATAGCACATCAGAATATTAAGTAGCCTACGCAATGCAAATAAACGTCTTTTGTTCTTTACTATTAAAGGTCTATCGCAGGTTCTTGTTGTTGTATAAAAAGGGCTTTGCAAAAAGGACAAACAAATGCTCATAGGCTACTTAGTCTACTTGCGTGTAGTTGCAGATTTATCTTATTAGTTACCGTAGGCTACCTGTTTAATAACGCTTGACAGCTGTTTCAGTATATTGTCACATTTTCACATCTTTTAATTTCATTACAAATTTAATACATTATGTGGCAGATTGAGTCTGTGTCATATCGTTTTATTTAATTTAAATGTTTATCTTTAGGCTACATGTACTAGCGGTAAGCTAATTATTGCGATATTTCTGTTTCATCCTTAAATTGCAGCGACCACTAGACCGGTGATCAATCGTCCGGTGATCAATCGTCCGGTAATCAAACGGTCGATGATCAAACGTCGGCAGTGATCAATCGTCCGCTGATCACCCGTCCGCGCACCCCCTTAAAGATGTGGCATAATTATCTAAATGATCGGAATCAAATTTCGATCGAAAACGCACAGACTTCGAGTGAGATCGGACGTTGTTTCGCAACGTGAATGTTAAACTATGAAACAATCATTGTAGCCGCTAATGTTATGGCGTTTTGGTTTTTCCACATGAACAGTTTACTTGTGAGAGCAATTCAATCAGCCGACGAATCAGGTACTGTGGCTCCGTTGATCGGGCGGTGTTGAGCTTCAAGCCGTGCTCCCGTGTTCTCATTCAATTTCGCACTGATGGAGTTGGTACAGGCATCGGATTCTCAGTTTCCTATAATATCGAACCAATCCGTAAGTATGCATATTCTACGGCTCCTTGTCGCGCATATGTTGTCTCAGGTTGTCTGTGAACCAGTTGTCGTGACACCTATATTTTTAAAGCTAGGCTACATGCATGTATGCCTATGTGCATGATATGAAGCCGTTACTGAGACAACGCATTTTTAAAACGGTGAACGAACTTTCGTGTCACCATATTTTAAGCAGCTATTTTCTTTCCTTATAATTCTTATTAGACTTAAACCTGTTCAAGTGCTTGCGTCTTAGTTTTCGATGTCAGCATTATATTTCTCTGGTTCGTCGCGACCACCGTGTCTTGGAGCTTACCTACTGTTACCGTTGTCGCTTACAGAGAATTTTGGCGTTTTTGAAATGCGGAAAAGCGAGAAAATAATCAAGGAGCATCTTAGAAACGTCTCGCTATTTTTAACGCTCAAATAGTTGGCATTTGCAATTTCAAGCAACAACCAAATGTTGTCTTGCTTTATAAATGATCAAATCTTCGTTTGTCTGCTTTTTCTCTCTTACATCAGGTGTGCTTATTCCATTTTTAATTAATAACTGATGTTCCTCAGGATGCCAAGGTGCCTGCACTCCTGTGGCCAACAGCGTCGGCTACAACTGCAGCTGTGATGCCAATCAGACTACCTTGACGGTGCCACCTTATGGCCAGTGCCCCATCGGCTGTTCCAATACAACAATGTACTGTGCATGCAGCTCACCAGTCGCCACCACACGCATGTCAACATCCACCACAACCACGTCAACATCCACCACAACCACGTCAACATCTACCACAGCCACGTCAACAACTACCACAACGGCCATGTATAATTCATGTAATTAACTACACTTTCGGATTCAAATTGATGGAGGATTACTATAGTTCTCATTGGGCAAAACATTACATCAGTTTATGTAAAACAACCCAACGGTATTGTTAATGGGTGACTCAGTCTAAGACTACCCAAACTGATGCTTTGCAACGTAGTGTTCTAAGCTTGAACTGTCTACTGACCTAAGCTTTAAAAGAATTATTCCTGGTGGCGGTAATCGTAAGCTTGAAATTTTCATAAAGCGTGGCTGAAAGAATACCAAAGACAACAGTGGTACTGATACTCCTGAACGCTGCTTCGGATCAGAAGGTGAATTTCAGTTCAGCATGATTGTGTTTGCATATCCCATATTATTATTATATAGCCTGCAATACCATAGTGGTCACTGGTCAACAGAGTCGAAGGCCTACATTTAAATGGAGAACTTTACGAGTTAACAGCGACATCGCGATTTTAATCTCCAATCGTAGGCCTGCGTTTTGAGAGTAAGGCCGGATAAAATAAAGACGCATCTAATAATTATGGCACTTGTAATCTCCTAATTTCGTAACATATCACTGCAGCACTTTAAAGCTAAGCACTGGTCATAGGTCTAAGCTTATTCACGAGGACAGCGTATTGGAAGAGGCTGTTGAGTGTTGAATGTAGCGCAATGAGTATTCAGAGTTCATTTTGTCAATGGAAGTAGGAATCAGAGGCCGAGCGGATGCGAAGACGGGTGTGGGTGAAGAAGAGAAAGTCTGGAACGCGTGGAATTGGATGGATCAGAGTACAACAACGATACAATAACACGGTAGCCCGACATTTAATCCCGCAACACTTGATACCACGACAGTTAATCCCGGACACTTAGTACCGGCGACATTTAAGCCCGCGTCAGTTAATCCCACGACAGTTAATCCCGGCGACATTTATTGGTCGCGGGATTAAGTGTCGTCGGGATTAACTGTCGCCGGGATTAACTGTCGCCGGGATTAACTGTCGCGGGATTAATTGGTCGCGGGATTAAGTGTCGCGGGATTAACTGTCCGGTACTAACAGTACTGTCGCGGTATTAAGTGTCGCGAGATTAAGTGTCATGGAACCGTAGCAATAATAGTTGTGGTTTTGGTGGTGGTGGTGGTGGTGGTGGTGGTAGTGGTAATGGTAGTAGAAGCCGGGTAATAATGGTGGCCGCAGCAGAACTAGAAGTAGTTGTAGGCCTATAGCTAAGGCTGGAGTGGTGGTTTTTGATGTCACCTATTCTGTTTCTTCGTGACTATTAAATTTGTCATCACGACTTATTCATCTAAACGCAGAAGCACCAAAAATAAACTTAATAGATTGTGTGTTTAAGCATTCTGTATGATTTTTTCAGACTGTGGACAGAACACGTTCAGCGATCTTAGAGGTAACATAACCTCTCCCAACTATCCCAACGCTTATGGCAACTATCAGAGCTGCGACTACATCATCGTCGCTCCGTCGCTCAGTGCGATCAATTTCACATTCAACGTATTCGATATCGAACAGCAACCTACTTGCCTTTACGATTGGATTGAGGCAGGTTTAATATCGCTGTCTCAAATAACTTATTTTGCTTTGCCGCCTTTGCGATGATTCTGGCTTCATTACTTGGCTCAATTTGTTCAGATTAATAGTTGTGTTGAAACCACGGAATTTCGTCGAGATTGCCAGACGATCTCGACGTTGGTTATTTGGTATAATTATTACGAAGACGTGAGTGATTTAGATGCGCTGTAACCGGAACGGTGTCACGACAACTCGTCTAACGACAACTCGTCTAACGACAAATGGTCTCCAGACAATTCGTCTAACGACAACTGGTCTACTGACAACTGATCCAGCGCTTGAGAAATGGAAGCTGGATGACAGTTTTTAGACGTGAAATGGAGGTTGGATTGATGAAAAAACGCTAGAGAAATGGAATCTGGATGCTGGTTCTTTTACAGGTGAAATAGAAGCTGGATTTACTAAAATAGCGCATGAGAAATAAAAGCTGGATCTCAAATAGAAGCTGGATTGATAAGAAAACCGGTTAAGTAATGGAAGCTGGATGAGGGTATTTTTATATCTGAAATAGAAGCTGGATTGACTAAAATAACAGACGAGAAATAGAAGTTGGATGAAGGTATTTTTAAACTTGAAGTAGAAATGGGTGCATGTTGGAACACATGAATGAAAATCATCAATCCAGCTTCCATTTAAGCTAAAACACCATTTTCGTAAATCCAGCTTCTATTTCATCAATACTATTCGTCTGTAGACCAGTTGTCGTTAGACCAATTGTCCGGAGACGAGTTGTCGGTAGACGAGTTGTCGTTAGACCAGTTGTCGTGGAACCATCTGGAACGCTATCGAAGCCGTCACAGCAGTAAATGTTTACCGTAACAGATTTATCAGAGGAATACGCTGTTTTGTAAATTAGGCTACACCTTTAATTTTACGAAGCAATACTTATTATGTCGGTTATTAATGATAAGGCGCTAAAATTAATCATAAAAGTGTTCTTCCTATTTTACATGAGCAGTTCACTTGTGAAAGCAACTCAACCAGCAAACCAATCAGGTATTGTGGCTCTGGATATTATGCGGAATTGAGTCTCAAGCCGAGTTCCCGCGTTCTCATCAAGTTTCGTTCTGATGGAATTGTACCAGGAAACGGATTCTCACTTTCCTATAATATCGATGGAATTAGTAAGTATTCATACTTTATCTGTATCGGATCTGTACCTGTATGCCTATGTAATCTCTGTATGTATGTATGTATGTATGTATGTATGTATGTATGTATGTATGTATGTATGTATGTATGTATGTATGTATGTATGTATGTATGTATGTATGTATGTATGTATGTATGTATGTATGTATGTATGTATGTATGTATGTATGTATGTATGTGTGTATGTGTGTATGTATGTATGTATGTATGTATGTATGTATGTATGTATGTATGTATGTATGTATGTATGTATGTATGTATGTATGTATGTATGTATGTATGTTGTTCAAACGATTCAAAACGAGTCATGTTGTCGACTGTCGTCTCTATGTGCGAATATGCATGTGCTGGCTGAGCAGTTACGATTGCACAGAGCAACACTTCGCTGGTGACTGTCATACTATCGTGAGCAATGTTTTGCCCATGCATGAACTGTTTCGTTTTTCGTTGTTATGAGCCACAAATTTGTGAGGCACTGTATATAATATTATTATGTTGCCGTGTGCATACATCCATACATACAGAACTACAAGTATTCATGCACGCATGTAAACGAATAGGCCTACTACAACCAGCATCCACTTTTATTGGGTCTCTGGTCTTCTGAAGTTCTGATCAACAATGTGATATCACAGAATCCCTTGTCTGCTTCTTCCTTCTTACATTTAGATTGCTTTGCTTTAATGTCTGTATGATGAATAATTATTTTGGTACCCCAGGATGCCAAGGTGCTTGCTCTCCTGTGGCCACCGCCGCCGGATACAACTGCACCTGTGATGCCAATCAAACTCCTTACATCGCTCCACCTTACGGCCAATGCCCAGTCGGCTGTTTCAACACGTCATCGTATTGTGCATGCAGCTCACCAGTCGCCACCACACGCATGTCATCATCCGCCACAACCACGCCAACATCCACCACATTCACGTCAACATCCACAACAACCACGTCAACATCCACCACACCCACGTCTACATCCACAACAACCACGTCAGCATCCACCACACCCACGTCAACATCCACCACACCCACGTCAACATCCACAACACCGACGTCAACATCCATCACACCTACGTCAACATCCACCACACCCACGTCAACATCCACCACACCCACGTCAACATCTACCACACCCACGTCAACATCCACAACAACCACGTCAACATCCACCACACCCACGTCAACATCTACCCCACCTACGTCAACATCCACCGCCACCACCACTGCTTTGCCTTCATACTCAGGCAAGTATATCGTGAAGTAGTAAGTTACTAACATCGGTTTGGAGTTGATTCAAAAAAGAAGTATGGTATCTGAATAGGTCAATCTTGAACGAAGTTTTCGTGAAACTAGAATCCGAGGTTCTGCTGAGCTGTGTTGATCCCAGACTATCTAAATCGTTTGACTTATTTCCCTGTTTTAGATTTTGAAATGTCTTCAAATTATACAATCCTTGATAGTGGTAGTCGCAAGATTAAAATTGCCTTTAAGTACTGTCTTGATAGTGGTAGTCGCAAGTATTAACCCCCCGTCGAGCTTTACGCTCTTCGGCCAATGGGGAGCTGCTGGTCCCTTGAACCCGCTCTGCTACCAGACAGCGTAGAGCCTTTTCGGTTGTTGGCCCGTCCACATGGAATGGGCTCCCGCCTGCGCTACACTCACTACCTCGGAATAATTTGCCTCAGGGCCGGATTAAGCAATGTGGGGGCCCTGTTCGGGAATTTTTTTAGTCATATGGTCGAATTTTCTGGAAAATCGTACCATTTCAACCGCCAAAAAAGTTGCTGACCTTTTTTAGTCATCTGGCCGAAATTTTCGGGAAAACAAAACCTTTTAAAAGTTTTAATCCGCCAAAGAAGTTGATGACCTTTTTTTAGTCATCTGGCAAAAGTTTCGGGAAAATAGTCGTTTTGTCGAAATTTGCTCCTGACAATTTTTTTTACATTTGTGGGGGGCCCCCTAAAGTGTGGAGGCCCCTGTTCGGCCGAACATGTTGAACATGCCTTAATCCGGCCCTAATTTGCCTGCCTTCTACTAGTTGCTTAAGACCTATCTTTTTAGCCGTGGCTGGGCTGGATGCGCCTCTCTAGACTTCTTGAAGGTGCGCTATATAAGTTTTCGGAATCAATGAATGAATGAATGAAGTATTAAATGGCCATTTAGCGTTATTAAGAAGCTATGCAAAATGAGACAGCTCATTTATGAGCGCTGTGTTTTGCTTGAAGGGTAAGGTGAAGAGCAACATCTATTTTGTCTATTCCTTAGACTGCCCAGCCATGTGTATAATGGAAAATAACAGAAATCGATACAACAATTTTGCAGGTTATCAGCGACTACTTTGTTATGATTAACACGTGAAACGCATGCAGAAGAATTACGTGCGCCTATGATCTGCAGCCTCAACTGTAGAGAATAATATGAATGAAACTATGGAGATGCTTCTTGTAAACAGAATCGTAAACTCAAAATTTCTAAATTTATGTTGTAAAGCCAGGTGCAGAACGCTAGCTTCTTCACGAGGGCTGCGTCTTTCCAAAGGGTTTTCATAGTTGTGCATTGTGCATATGAATGTGCAATTATAATCGGAGTTCGGTTGCCAGACAGATCAGATCGAGTTTCGGTTGGAAAGCGGAGGATTGGACGGATGGATTATTGAACAACCAATCGCGCCGCACACTTACACTCATTCTTTAACTGCCAGCTCTTCACCTAGTCATATTCAGAATTGGTCAAGAGACTTCTCGAAGCAGGTTTTTGATGTCTCGGACTCGAGATCACTGTCTCGACTTTTTGGAAACTAGCGAGATCACTGTGTGTTTGAAAGCTTTGTCCGTAATTCTCACGCAAACTGTCCTTTGTTCTGAATTGTTGTGTGCCAGTGTGGAAATTAGAAGCTGGTTGGTATAAATCCTAATCGACTGTAGTACAGAGGCAGGTTGTTAACTGGAAAAATATTTAATGAGTTGCTTTCATTGTTTATTCCGAAATGTGTATAGCCTTGTGGAATAGATACCGAAAGCTTCATAGCAGTCTTGATTCTTGAGCATTCAGACCTATTTCAACAAATAAAAGACAAAACGATTGGATGAAATAAATTAAGCTCTTCTATATATGTTATTAGTAGTTTATGTTGAAGCCTATTGTAGATGAAGCAGTAGTAGTAGTGGTAGAGAATATAAGTTATAGAAGTTGCAGGAGCAGAAAGTGCAGAGGCAGGCTATAGTAGCCTAGTTGTTGTTGTTGCTGCAGTGGTATTAGTTGGAGTGGCAATTCTTGCTGCTCATGTACATGGTGCTCTTTTTATGTTTGATTGTTTTATCAGAGATAGCCTACTTATTCACCTAATCGTAAAAATGCAATACTCAATTTTCATAGATTGTGTCTTATAGCATTCTATATAATTTTATCAGACTGTGGACAAAGCACAATGATTGGACAGAGAGGTAACATCACCTCTCCCGGTTATCCTATCCATTACGCAATCAATCAGTTCTGCGACTACCACATCGTCGCAGTGTCGCTGAGTACGATCAAATTCACCTTCAACACCTTCTATCTCGAACTGCATCCTACCTGCGATTACGATTGGCTTGAGGCAAGTTCAAGCTCACCAACTCAGATGATTTCTGTAGCTTTGTAAAGCTTGCAACTGGTTTGTCCTACTTAATTCCTTTAGATTATTATTTTGATGAATCCATGTAGGCTTAGCCTAGCTCCTTTGAGATGGTCAGATAATTTTGAGAGCAGTTATTTGATAACCGCTGCAGATGTCAGAGTTTTAAATGAGCCGAATGAAGACTGTATTTGAAACAAATTTATCTTGATTGTGGTCAGTGATTTACATTGCTTCGAAAAATTTGATTTTATGAGAATTAATTGAAGCTATTAATATTAGGATTATTATTATTATTATTGACCTTTTATATAGCGCACCTTTAAGGTAATATACTCAGAAGCGCTCCCAGTCCAACAACGGATAAATAAGGCAGTTTTTAAGTGAGAAAGAAACATAGTGGTGTGACCTCTAGGCACCAGGGCCCACATGCACAAGAAGGTATAACTCTTATATTTAGCATAAATCTGGCCTATGCGGGAGTAATGCGTTAATTCCGTATGCATGGGTCAAGAATAGCGAGTTGTGCTAGGTATAACGTCATACCGACTCTGGGCCGATATGCACAAGAGGGTATAACTCATACTCTTTAGCTTAAATGTGGCCTATGCGGAAGTAGTAGGTAATTTCCGTATGCATGGCTTGCGATTAGCGAATTACGATAGGTATAACGTTATTCGAACTCGGAGGCAGGTATAAGCCCGCTACTCCGAAGGTGAACAACAGACAGCCGACTTTAGCTGGACGCGTGAACAATAGGCAGCCGTCGATATTTCCCCGTGGACCGTCTATAGGTCTTGATCTGTTCACCCCACGCTGGCAACGACCGCATATAAATATCTTTCACGCATGCGCGCTTAGATCTAACCTATTGAATTGTAGGGAGAGCAAGCGTCATGCATCGTCGGGTACAAGAAATGTGTAGATTAGTTATTCACTTCCAATTCTTTCTTTATGCATACGGCTACATTCCAACGGCTACGTCTGGCTGAGTTATGTCTGGAGGATGGTCTACCTATAAGGTAGCCTTTACCTGGCTATGTGCATACCGGCCCAGGTAGAAGTAAACCGGCTATACCCATCGTGAACACTAGACAGCCGACTTTGCCGGACAGCGTGAAAAATAGGTAAACGTCGATATTCCCCGTGGACAGTCTATAGGTCTTAATCTGTTTACCCCTACGCTGGCAACGACCACATATGAATATCTTTCACGCATTCGCGCTCAGCTATAGCCTATTAAATTTTTCCGTGCATACGGCCAGTCGGCCATATTTAAAGGGCTGTGCCTGGAGTAGCAAAGTCGGGTTTAGGAACTAATCTAGTTTAGACTATACCTACTTACGTACCAGCCCAGGTGGAGAGCAACAGGGAGCCCATTCCAGGTTCTAGGGCCAGCCACTGAGAAAGAGCGTCGCTGCATTATAGCAGTTCGAGAACGAGGGGGTCAAGAGTTCAGCTTGATCAGCCGATCGGAGGTCAGATTGCCGTTGGACACCAGAGGTGAGACAGCAGAGTTCTTGTAGGTACATGGGAGCAAGACCCTCCATTCAGCGCCAGACTAGTGCGGAAACCTTATAAGTGATCCGCTGTGTAAATGGAAGGCAGTGGAGGACATTTCGCACGATAATTACTTAATGTCTTATATGCTACATAAACAGTTCATCTGTGAGAGCAACCCAATCAGCCAACCAATCAGGTATTGTGGCTTTGGGTATCGGGCAGAATTGATCTTCAAGCCGTGCTCCCGTGTTCTCGTGACGTTTCATTCTGACGATTCTATTACGAACATCGGATTCTCAGTGTCCTACGATATCGAACCAATTAGTAAGTTTGTATATTAAACTTGGCTCTGCTGTGCGTTTTTCACTTTGTAAGCCTATCTACAGTGTTTAGGCTATGTGTCTGGGTGTTCGATGAATTTCGCTGTTTCTGTAATCTCATACCCTGCCTGTACTATGAGTCTGATAGGTTGTCATTCTGAAAGAAAGTCTCTGGAAAGGAACGCTCTGGCGTCAGTGGAAATTTAGCAAAACATTGTTATGCAAAGCTGTAGGTCAGTGCAGCTATTTTTAGCTCACTATTCAATTTATAAATCCCGAGATTAGGACATTTTAAATAGGCCTTATCGATGTAGTTTACGCTACAAACAGTAATTTCACCGTTGTAAGTAGGCCTAATTACGCGTCGCCATTGCTCTTGTCGACATTTCTCCTAACGTCATTTATAGCAGAATGCGGGGGCCAAACACACAAACGGATCCGCAATAATAAGGTTGATTGACATGATTGTTCTAATGGTTGATGACAAGGTTAGAAACAATAATGAAAATAGTATGATTAATATCGTATCGTATCATATCTGGACATTAATTTTATAATGCGCCACTCGCAGTTTGAATTATTCAATGCAGAAGCATATTCGTAAGAGAAACGCCTTCAGGCAGCGAGTTTAAGCATCGCAGATAACAGTGTAACACTGCATGCTTCCCGTTCGAGAGATGTTGACAATAATATTATTGTCAAGAAAGACGAAGGTTGTTGTTGTTGTGGACTACAATTATTATTGTAGTAAGCTTACATAACAACAACTTATTGACATACATGTTTGTCTATTTCTTCTCTCTTGCACTAAGTCTACTTAATGTCTGATTTAATATCTGTATAAGTTTAATGAATGAAGAATTATTGCTCTCTATAGGATGCCAAGGTGCCTGCGATCCTGTGGCCAACGGTTCCGGATACAACTGCACTTGTGATGACAATCAGACTCCTTACATTGCTCCACCTTATGACGAATGCCCCGACGGTTGCTTCAGTTCATCAACCTATTGTGCATGCAGCAGATCATCTGGTAGGCTACAGTAGCTATTTAGACAACCAACCGGTGTTTATGTTTGATAACATTAAGTATCAATAAGGGAATTTACAGTTTTATTAATAGCGTTAGATCAGGACTGTACTCTAGGGCATACAACGGTATAAGCTTACAGCGTATAATCACTTCCGTGAAAACGAGGGTATGGTAGGCTACTGCCGGGTAGCCTATAGGCTACACACTGTTACACAGCACACTCACCTCACAGAGAGCAAGTGGGCATATACGCAGTGAAAACATCGCGAGCTTTGAAGAAGAAATGATGAAATCTGAGTGTTTTACGCCGTGATAAAGGCATTTCGGACGGAAAATCATAGAAAAACCGACTGATGACTAAAAAAGGTCGCCCGAAAAGTCGATATTTTCCGGCGGCAGCGTGTAGCCTACTGACCTCAAAAATTCAGAATACAGCCCTGCGTTGTGGAATTATTATTATAATTACTATTACTGTTATTATTATTTTTATTATTATTATTATTATTATTATTATTATTATTATTATTATTATTATTATTATTATATTCCTCTAAAACTAGAGTACTAGGGCCTCGTAGAGCCCAGGCATAGGCTACTTTGGCGTTGAATCGCTGTACTGTGATAGAAATCGGATTTTTGGTCCTGCCTATGGACCAGGAGGGCCTTGCCTTCATCACAGAACTCGGCCTGTCCTGAGGCGTCTGGAGACCGAGATAGTCTCGAGACCATACACATGAGACATTGCATCAATAAATTAGTTTGTTTTAAAATCTTTTGTAGAACTAATAGTATAACATTCAAATTGTCATTACTTTTTGAACGCGGTTTTTATTATAAAATAGGTTATCTAACAACGTAGGCCTACTTATGCACTTTGTGCACTAACCGTGCAAAAAGCTGTAATAGCCTAATGTGGCGAATCTGATAAAATTGCTGTAAACGCCATGTTAAATTCTGTTATAAGAAATTAGGTAGGTCCTACCTCTACTAGCGAAACGTTTTCCTCTTCGTTTCATCCTGAGATTTCTTCTAATATCGATTATTATTGAATTTGTTCATTTGGTATTTCAAGATGATGTAACAACAACATCATGGCAATATTCGGAAGACACAACAGACCAGGACAATTCGTCGTTCACTGAACTTCATCTGGCAGTTCAAGATGATGCAACAACAACATCATGGCAATATTCTGAAGACACAACAGACCAGGACAATTCGTCGTTCACTGAACTTCATCTGGCAGTTCAAGATGATGCAACAACAACATCATGGCAATATTCTGAAGACACAACAGACCAGGACAATTCGTCGTTCACCGAACTTCATCTGGCAGTTCAAGATGATGCAACAACAACATCATGGCAATATTCTGAAGACACAACAGACCAGGACAATTCGACATTCACTGAACTTCATCTGGCAGTTCAAGATGATGCAACAACAACATCATGGCAATATTCTGAAGACACAACAGACCAGGACAATTCGTCGTTCACTGAACTTCATCTGGCAGTTCAAGATGATGCAACAACAACATCATGGCAATATTCTGAAGACACAACAGACCAGGACAATTCGTCGTTCACCGAACTTCATCTGGCAGTTCAAGATGATGCAACAACAACATCATGGCAATATTCTGAAGACACAACAGACCAGGACAATTCGACATTCACTGAACTTCATCTGGCAGTTCAAGATGATGCAACAACAACATCATGGCAATATTCGGAAGACACAACAGACCAGGACAATTCGTCGTTCACCGAACTTCATCTGGCAGTTCAAGATGATGCAACAACAACGTCATGGCAATATTCTGAAGACACAACAGACCAGGACAATTCGTCGTTCACTGAACTTCATCTGGCAGTTCAAGATGATGCAACAACAACATCATGGCAATATTCGGAAGACACAACAGACCAGGACAATTCGTCGTTCACCGAACTTCATCAGGCAATTCAAGATGATGCAACAACAACATCATGGCAATATTCTGAAGACACAACAGACCAGGACAATTCGTCGTTCACCGAACTTCATCAGGCAATTCAAGATGATGCAACAACAACATCATGGCAATATTCTGAAGACACAACAGACCAGGACAATTCGACATTCACTGAACTTCATCTGGCAGTTCAAGATGATGCAACAACAACATCATGGCAATATTCTGAAGACACAACAGACCAGGACAATTCGTCGTTCACCGAACTTCATCTGGCAGTTCAAGATGATGCAACAACAACATCATGGCAATATTCTGAAGACACAACAGACCAGGACAATTCGACATTCACTGAACTTCATCTGGCAGTTCAAGATGATGCAACAACAACATCATGGCAATATTCTGAAGACACAACAGACCAGGACAATTCGTCGTTCACTGAACTTCATCTGGCAGTTCAAGATGATGCAACAACAACGTCATGGCAATATTCTGATGACACAACAGACCAGGACAATTCGACATTCACTGAACTTCATCTGGCAGTTCAAGATGATGCAACAACAACATCATGGCAATATTCGGAAGACACAACAGACCAGGACAATTCGTCGTTCACCGAACTTCATCAGGCAATTCAAGATGATGTAACAACAACATCATGGCAATATTCGGAAGACACAACAGACCAGGACAATTCGTCGTTCACCGAACTTGCCTGGAATTCTAGTGATACGCTGAACATCACCGATTTGGTGAACTGTTACAGCTGCTGGTATTCGTCAGGAACCGTCAATGACGTACCGGTGGATTTGTCTTGTCAGGAACCTTTCATTTCATACGATGGAGGCTCGTGTCGTGGAGGAGCTTGTGCTACATACTTCGGTATCTCTGATGGCAAGTTTCCTTGCTTTACCTCAAATTCCTGTTACATCATCATTTCAACTAGCTATGCATTTTTGTGTTTCATTATCTGATATAGACTAATTATGTAAGTTGATTCAGGTGATCATAATTAAATTCAAAATTATAATTTTACTTTAAACCGTGTTGGAAACTTTGAACCAAAACTGCTCATTTGCTGTGATGCATGCCATATGCCTCGCAGCTTATATTTATTCCAGACACGTGGATAAATTGAAATTGTTTAGCGAAATTTCATTTTTCAATAAGTAATCAAATATCTACATAAATCCGAGAGGAAGCATAGGCTAGCCTACTGTACATTACTGCAGCGTGATAGTTTCTTTTGTAAGTTTTGACTATTTAATAATGATAATGAGAATAATACAATTATTATTTTCGTTTGATTTCAAAGTGACACAATGCTGTATGATTACAGATAGCTAGTGTATTGTTATTCCTTATTGTCGTGAGTTTTTTAAATTTGTGCGAACAGAACATGACTTGCATTGTCTGGTCTGATAATATCATAGGGCCTATGATTATTGTTAAAATCCTCCTGATTATCTGATTATCTGACTGCATCAAACCATTATTTGTTGACTTTTCTCTGATTTTATGAGTGAGATGCAGAATTTTGTGATAGTGGCATCAAAACTATAAGTTCTCGATTTATAGACCTATGTAGGCTATTAGCAGGAAATAATTTCCAAACTGTTTGAATAATGACAGGTTTTGGAATAAGCCAGACATGCCTCACTGCTGAGAACTACGACGAATACACGAAGCTTTGTCAGGAAAATGCCACATATTATGGATTTAATTACTTCTTCTACGAAAATCAATGTTGCTATACGTACAGAGTTTCCACGAGTTACAACACTGCGTGCTTTTGCAATGACAGTTATTGCAACAATATGTATTTGCAGCCAACGTAAGTTCCTCGAACAAGTGACACATCCACATTAGGTTACCATAGAATAATCCAGAAAAATATAAGCTTTCCACTTACTATCTTAACCATTCCACCACGCAAGTTGCTTCGACCTCTAATAAACTAATATTTCATCTCATCACCTGTTACCTGCGAACATAGGCTATTGGCGAACTTTATTGCAGATTTTTGATAAAATAACTCCTCGCCTTTTAAAAAGTGCTTATTAGTTGCTCAACATAATTTTTACAGTGCCTTACATGAAACAGGAGACATACTTACAGTAACAGGATGATCCATTCGACGCAAGTTTCATCTGTAGGCTACTTGATGATGTATATGCTTTCTTGAGATTACAATGACTTCAGGGACCACTGATTTAATATTTGCAAATTTGAATTTTATATATAGGCTAATTATTAAAATATCTTATGATGAAAATATAACAAGATTTCCGTTTGGTCATTGTTCTTCTTTTTCGTCTTCGTCATTACCGCCTTATGGTACAGTAACAGGTTCATTTTCCTAAGTCATCGGCTCTCTTTATTATTAATCATAATACATAATATTCAGCTGGTAGTTTAGAATCACGCGCTGATCTTCGGGAGAAGATGTGAACTCTTCCATTGCTGATTAAAAAAATGATGTTGACTTATGTTGACTTTTGTTAGGCCAACCCAATGAACTAATGGATCAACAACTCCGTCTCGTTTAAATGGATTCTGATTACATCTCCGGAAACGTTTCTCACTCAACTACGACTTGGACATCAAACAGAACAACGACCATTCGGCTTGTCACAATGAATTGTGTTAAAACCTTCTTATCTTCTGCATCAGTTGCAAGACAGTCAATGAACAAAAGCTAAATTTTATCTTTCACTAATTCACCCAGTTCAAAACTTGAAACATATGTGAAGTTCCTCCTTAAAATCACTCAACCAGCAAAACCAACATTCCCCAAGTGATTATCATTGGACAACAAATAGATTGAACCAACCCACGACAACTGAACTCTCCAACAGAATCAAACTCGTCCAGCAATCTACTGTAGGCTACTCCGAAAACGACCAAACGATATCCAACACGGTAGCCACATTCCCACAACCGACCAATTAAATTTTAGTAGATCTAAATCAGAACATCCCGTTTTGCAAGTTAATACTTGAAAATCAAAATGCAGTAACAAGACAGAAATCTCCACAACTCTTTGAACCAACGATAGGCCTACCTTCAAGTAACAGTTGTTCTGTTTTCTGCGGTGAAATTGACATAATTGTTATTATTATTATAAATTTTTTAGCTTTGCTTGCGTTTGTCTCGAA